>OY979698.1:61378379-61825326 GCA_963855945.1 Thereva nobilitata | reverse complement strand
CATAGAAATTTATTTTATTTGCTGTCACTTCCTGATGATATACGAATTCGTTTGTCTATCACTTTCATCGCTAGAAATATTTTCCACTTTATTTGCATGATCAAGTGGTGCTGTTGTAGTCGTTCTAGTCACAAATTCTGTTATTAATGGTTGTGCCCTGGTTTTGAAAAGGCCGTTATATAATTCTCGATAATTGCTCATTAATAATTTAATTTCACGTTGAAATTTCGCAGCTCTTTCCTCAATAGGATCATGTCTGTGAAAATGATCGCCCAATTTAGCAGCCAGTTGGAGTCCTTCTTTTATTAGGTCTGCGTTAAGGGTAGGAACCTCGTCGTCATTTTCACTAGCTTCTTGGATATCGGGTGTCTTAGGCGCGAAGCCAATGATTTCATCATCGCTAAGTGCCATATCTACTAGTAATTCATCGATATCTGTAGACTATAGATCTTCGAATCCCTCTCCGCCTACTTCATGAGCTAAAGTTATGATGTTAGAATATTCAACTGTATTAGAAGGCACATGATCTTTATTTTTTACACATTCTGGATCTCCAACAAGCGTTCAAAGTTGATGGTTTTTATTCTGATAGCGCTAATCCAGCATGTTTGATACAGTTATAAATAGAAAATCCTATCATTCATTAATTTATCTAAAATGTATCGGAATGTTTGCTTTACATAATAGGTCTTAAAGGTTGCAATGATTCCTTGGTCCAACGGAATGAAGTAGGAAGAAAACACGGAAGAAAACACAATCGGCGGAAGAAAACACAATTCGACATTTGGATGCTCCATATTTGCATGACCAGGTGCGTTGTCTATAATTAACAGGACCTTAAATTCAAGACCTTTATCGCTCATGTAACGTCGAGCTTCTGGGACAAAATATTTGAGAAACCATTCCTTGAAAGTTTCAGTGGTCACCCAGGCTTTTTTATTAGCTGTCCAGTGAACTGGTAAGGTGTCTAAATTTATACCTTTACTTGACCGTGGTTTTAGAGCTCGATTTACAAGTAAGGGTTTTAACATTCGATCTCTTCAACAACTGGCAGTTTTCTGGGATTTGGCTACGTACGTTCTACTTGGCATACGTTTCCAGAAAAGGCCTGTTTCATCCGCATTCCATACCTGATCCGGAGTGTAGCCACCATTTTGAGTTATTTTGGTCAATTTCGCAGGAAATTCTTTAGCTGCCAGCTCATCTGCAGATGCAATTTCACCCTTAATCTTTATATTATGCAGCGCGTGTCGTTGAAGAAAACCTGTCATCCATCCTGCACTTGCAGAAAATTCAAATTTTTTACTTTTCTGGCCTGATGTTTGTGGTCCCAATTATTTCAATTGTTTATCAATTTTTAATGCCATCTGTTTGATGGTATTTCCGTCAACTGGTATTCGTTTTTGGGACATATCCTCCATCCATATTACAAGGGCTTTTTCCATTTTCTGTTTTATGATGTCTGTTGTGTACGATGTTGTATGAGCACTTATTTTCGTTCCAGCAATAACAGATTTTCTAATCGCTTCTTCATTTTTCTTTATAGTTCTTACTGTGGATTCTTTTAAACCGAAATGTTGCCCTACGGAGGTGGCACCTTTTCCACTGGCTATCAGTGGCGGTTCCTCTTTGGAAGCAAAGGGAACACTGCTTCCCTTGACCAAATAGGCAACTTCATAAAAAATTAATTTAAATATATTAAGATTAATCAAAAACAAAATTTTAATATATTTCTTCATCTGGAAACACTAAGCAAGCAATGTACAGATTTTTTTATATAAAATGTACAATTCATACTACTGTATACAAAGAATAAAGCCTCGGCCACGATACGAGCGGAGAGCGGTAGAGCGGCAATACTAAAGTGCCGCTCACCTCTAATCCGAGACATAAAATTTTTCTGGTGCCGCTCGCCGCTCTTATCGTGGCCGAGGCTTAACACAACGTAGGGAAGCTGTAATATCTCCAGCTTCTTTGGCACCGAAAATCAACGTGAAAAGTCTAACCAAGACCCTCGTAAGTACAGGCCTGGAAGCAGAGTTTGTGTTTGTGTTGGTAATAGACCCATTATCTGTCAAATAGGAAGAAATTATATGGAGGAGGTAAAAGTTCGGGATATTTTGCCGTAAAAAGTCATAAAATAATATATTTAACCAGTTTTTGTTGCAATAGGATTACCAGTTAATAGTGCTTTAGTGATTTATTTAAGAAAAGTTAAAAAAATCGAGTGGTTAAGTGTGTTAATTGTAAAGGTGGCCAATTTTGTTTACATTCGCGGTGGTTTTTTCTTGTTTATTTAGCGGAAAAATGTTGAATTTGTGTAGTAATATAATAAAAAGTGCTTTTTGAATGATTAAAGATTATTATAGAATAGTTATTAAACACATTAAGTGCAAGTACCACCATACAACATGCATAACAATAACTTTTTCACTTTTCCTTCATATTTTTCTGCACTTATGTTTTTAATAAGTATTCTATAATAATCTTTAATCACTCAAAAAGCACTTTTTATTATATTACTACACAAATTCAACATTTTTCCGCTAAATATACAAGAAAAAACCACCGCGAATGTAAACAAAATTGGCCACCTTCACATTTAACACACTTAAAACACACTTAAACTCTCAATTTTTTTCAAAATTTCTTAATTAAATCAAATTTTCAAATTTTCTTAATTAAATCACTAAAGCACTATTCACTGGTAATCCTATTGCAACAAAAACTGGTTAAATATATTATTTTATGACTTTTTACGGCAAACTAATGCAAAAATATTCCGAACTTTACATCACGGCGTATAAATCCAACAAAAGTGACAGATTCTGGGACTACGAGCAGCTGCGTTAGTGTTAGTGAGATAGGCAACTTCCAGGCCTGTACTTGAGAAGGTCTTGGTCTAACACATTCAATTCAATTGAACTCACACTCACGCAAAGGTTTGCGCTGATACAGGTCCCTCAGAAGCTGAACTAAACGCAGCTTCTTCGGAGCCGAATACCGGGATATGAGAAGTCGAACATAGACAAATTTTCTCTATCCACCATATTCTCTTGTTTTCTTGGTTTCGTTTTCTGGTATTCTGCTCTGGTTTCGCCTGCTGTGGAGTTGCTCTTGAAAATTTTGCTTCGAAATTTGTTTTGACTCTTAATATGAATTTTCGTTTGAGTCAATAAAAAAAGAGCGATGATGGGTGAACTTTCCCTTTATTCTAATGGGGTGGCAGGAGGTGTGTATTGAAGAAGCTGAAAATTTGTAGCTTCCATTTGTTTTTATACGCTTTATATTAGCTTCACCTGTATGTATGTATGTATGTATGTATGTATGTATGTATGTATGTTCTATGTAAACAAATCTTGCAACTTGATTTTGACCCACTTCTATATAACCGATAAACTTCAAATTTTGCACATATGCATAGTTCGCGTGACAATGCAATCTGACCATTTTGTAAGAAAATAAAGATGACGGTTCCAAGATGGCGGTCGATTTTTGCTATTGTGTTCCCCGACCCCCGACATGGGTATCAAATGAATCGGCATGACAGGTAGAATACAATTAGCTGTATGGCGTCATTCCAAATTCAAAATGGCGGCAAAAAAAATGGCGGACTACCTTTTTCTTTACAACCCACTCGATATGGGTATCAAATGAAAGGGTGTGACAATTAGAATACTATTATCTGTGTGGCGTCATTCCAAATTCAAAATGGCGGCCAACACAAAATGGCGGATTATCTTTTTCTTTACAACCCACTCGGTATGAGTATCAAATAAAAGGATGTGATAATAGAATACTTTTCGCTGTGGGGCGTCTTTCCAAATTCAAAATGGCGGCCACCACAAAATGGCGGTTTACCTTTTTCTTTACAACCCACTCGGTATGGGTATCAAATGAAAGTGTATGACGAGTATAGTATAGTAAGCTTTGTGATGTCGTTTTAAATCTAATATGGCGGTCACTACAAAATGGCCGAACACATACATATAATAGCGAATTTAGATCCGACTGTTTCAAGAATTGAGTTTTATATAAATTATAAAGTCTTTCACGAAGAGTGCAGCCTTATTTAAACCCCTTAACAGTAAGTTTGTCTTTTCAGAAGATATATTACTCTGATTACAGTCTTGAAATAGTTTTGTGCAAGTACATTGTAAGAAGAGTAAGAATGGATTTTTTTAAGAGCTAAACGTCGGCCACGATACGAGCGGCGAGCGGCACCAGAAAAATTTAATGTCTCGAATTAGCGGCGAGCGGCAGTAGAGCGGCACTTTAGTATTGCCCCTCTACCTATCAATGCTCCCCGCTCATATCGTGGCCGGATTCGAGCGTTTTCCATATAAAACAATACAAAATAAAACTCGCTAGCTGCACGCCGCTCGCCGCTCGTATCGTGGCCGAGGCTTTATGTTTAAGAATTGATCTGAGCGCATGATCTTATAAGAACATTATAAAAGTAAAGTCTAATAAATACTTTTGTAAAAACTCTATAAGCATGTAATTTTTTATGAAGTTTTAATGACAGTTTGACCATATGTTCAGTCATTTACGTAAAGGAAATCGACCATTAGTACATGTAGCCCAAAAATTTTCTGAAGATTTTCTGTAAATTTGTATAATTTATTCAGGGTGTATACAAGTTAGGTTTTGATCAGACAAACAAAAAATTGTATAATAGTGCGAGGGGAATCGTAACGATTTAGCAGCTAGTGCCCGTTGAAACTGCATCTCAACTGTCAAAACTGGAGGTTCCGTTAACACTCTTCTAGCAGCTTTATGCCGGAGCATATTTTAGTCATTCACTTGTAATAGTTTTACTTAGGAACTCTTTATCACTTGTTCTAATAAATACTCTGTTAAATGTTCCACTAAAACCTTACATCCAGGACATCGTTTCCTCCAACGCTTCGAACGCACTCTTCACTTAATCTTCCTAATTACCGTTGGATTTTGGATTATCGCTGGCTTAGCGATGCTGCCTCTGGATTATTTTCTCTCTACTGTTAACCTCCGACTAGGAGATATCTACAAGTCCGGCTGCGACAAGTTTCTAAAACTCTACTAAACTCTAGTGATATAAAAGTTTAACTTAATTCAATGTTAAAGAGTTATAAAATCTATTTTTCTAAAAGTTTAAGATAATTCAAAAGTGTATTCTAATAAGTGTAATCTTGTTACAATAAAAGCTCATTGTGCCTACTTAAAAGTCGCGTAGTTACTCAAGTTACTAAATTCTAACATTTTTTGGTGCCGAAACCCGGGAACCTTTCCCTAACCCTTTAGTGCGTGTTGCAAATTCAAAATGTTCATCACAAAGAAAAATAAGTGCCGTAAGCAATGAGTGCATAAGTGAAAAATAGTGAATTCCATGTGCGAAGGAACCATGCGGTTATGCTTCAACATAATCAGCCAACAAGTTCATTGCGCAAGGAGACAAGAGCTTACAATTCCCATCTGGCATCTGATTTTTTGAGAGAAAAAAAACCAATTGGAAATCTGGTGAGTTCGTTCCAGTATATCAACTGCATCATTGACGAAATTGCAATCTCATCGAAGCCAGTCACACTGGGCAATGAAAAAATTGCACTCTTATGCGCTTAAGCATTAAAAGGCTCGAGAGCTCTCAAGAATTCATGCTCACTTCGGTAGGACTTTAGAGCTTTAGAACTTTTGAGCTACAGTGCGCGACGTAAAAAAAGCAAACTCGGTTGATTATTTTTTGTGACTCTTTCGGACTATTTTTTTCGGAAATCTTTTGAATATTTTTCTGGACTATTTTATTGAAATTATATTTTTTTGACTTTTTTGGACAATTTTTTTTGGAAATATTTTTAAGTTTAATAGACTATTTTCAATATATTTGTGTGAACATATTTTTTAATTTTTTTCTCAATTATTTTGTTGGACATTATATTTTTTCGTATACCCTTTTTTTCGGAAATATATTCGCGTATTTTTGGACTATTTTTTTGAATATATGTGAATTTCTTGAAGTATTTATGTTGAATAATAATTTTTGAATCTACTCGACTATTTTTTTGGGAAACAAATCTTTGATTTGTGGACTGGTTATTTGATTTTTTGAACTTCGGACAGTTGTTTCGCAAAATACTTTGAATTTTCTTTTGGACGATTTTGTTTGGTATACTTTTCTGACTTTTAAATATCTTTTGGTGCATCGGCCGGTCCTTTTGGTGCATCGAGCATTCTCTGCTGTCAAAATAATTTGAAAATCAGTATCAAATACTTACCAGAAGCAGCAGTGTCTCATGAACCCCTTGGAAACCATCCCAGAAGAGCCATTAGCAACGGATATGATGGACAAATTACGAGAAAAGCTTACTCTCGCGAAGGAAAGAATTGAAAGATTTATAGTAAACTCTGCCAAAACTGGTAAGACCAGGCGTACTCGGGAGTTTCTCTCTATACGGGTACAACTACTCGAAAAATATTGGATTCAATTCCAGACAGCTTACGAAGAACTCTACGAAAACTCTACAGCGGAAACCCTGAGCAACGACGAATACTTCTCAGATGACATTTTCTCTAAAATTGAATGTGACTACATAGACGCGGCGCAATGGTTACAAGAACAATTAACCGAGCTCAATCCCTGCCATACCCCAAACAATTTGGTCCCTAATTCCACAGCCTACACACCGTCAACGAGCCTATCGATAAGGCTACCAAAGATAAACTTACCTTCGTTTAGCGGTGCTTATTTGGATTGGCCGTCGTTCCACGATACCTATGTATCGCTTATTCACAACAATGAATCACTAGGAGACGTGCAGAAAATACATTATTTAAAATCTGCTATCACTGGTGATGCAGCTAAACTTATTAAACATTTTTCGTCAACTAGCTCTAACTACCGTGCGGCCTGGGGTATTATAAAGGATCGATATGATAATAAGCGAGTGCTTGGCACGGCCAACCTACACTCCCTCATCAGTCTGCGGCCTATGGTAGCTGAATCTCCGGCTGAACTCCAACGAGTTGTCGATAATTTCAAACAAGTAGTACGAGCCTTGGAAAATTTATCGCGTCCTGTGGACCAATGGGATGATTGGCTAACTTACTTCCTCGCCAGCAAGCTTGACGCGACTACTCGGAAGGATTGGGAGACCTCCCTTAGCTCTTCAACTGATGTGCCTACATATACCTTTCTTTCAACGTTCTTAGAGAGACGTCTACAAGCACTTAGTGCCATCAAGGACATTCCAACACCGGCAACTTCGCGAACTAATACTAACGCCACTCCATACAACTATCAAAGTAAACTGAGATTTGTGAGAACAGCTGTGCAGTCACATCACTCCACCGCTGCTGCCCAACGGACTTGTGTCAATTGCCACGGGAAACATATCCTTCTGTTTTGCCCTCAATTCAGAGCGATGTCTGTGGAACAAAGAATTGCCCTCTTACAAAGGAAGTCAGCCTGTAGCAATTGTCTGAGCCCGAATCATCGTGTGAGCCAATGCCCGTCAACAAATAGGTGCAAACTTTGTCATCAAAAGCATCATACGAGAATTCACCAGCCGTCTCAAGGACCAGAAACCACTCCTGTCAGTGCATCACCTGAAGTTCAGCCTCACGCAACTCTCGCACACTTATCAAACTATAGTAGAGGTCCCTCATCCAATTTATTGGCAACAGCAATTGTTTTAATTCAATTTAGAAATGGTCGACAATTGAGAGTGCGTGCTCTGCTAGACCAATGTTCGGAGTCGAGCTTCATCACGTCATCTTTAGCAAGCTTATTAAATCTGAAACAACAAAAGGCCCACGTTTCAGTTTTCGGCGTTGGGCAAACCGAAACAGGCGTCGCCCATTCATTTGTCGAACATGAAGTGATATCGTTACAAAATCCTGCTCATCGATATTCTGTCCAGTCTTTAGTACTTCCTACTTTGACCAATCTGATGCCATCTCATCCAATCTCCTGCCAGGATTGGCCACACTTACGCGGCCTACCTTTAGCTGATCCTGACTTTGCTAAGCCCTCAACAATCGGCCTTATCTTAGGAGTTGAGGTCTATAACGACATCCTACTGGAGGGACTACGCCGAGGCCCACCTGGGTCACCCACAGCGCAACTTACAACCTTAGGATGGGTTCTGTCAGGACGGGCAGCCCAAACCAAGCCGACAGCGCAACCCACATTAAGCTTCCATGTATCCACAACCGAAATAAGCACACTTCTCAGACGTTTCTGGGAAACTGAGGAACCACCCAAGGCTACACGCCTTACTCCTGATGAAGGTCATTGTGAGAACCACTTCGCTAAAAGCCACTACAGGGACATACGGAGTCGGTATGTTGTTCGTCTCGCCATGAAATTGCCTGCTACTTCCTTGGGATCTTCAAGAGAGGCTGCCGTGTCCTCATTACTCCGAATGGAACGTAAGTTTGCACACAATGCCGAGGTTCAGGAATTGTATTCGAAATTTATGGAGGAGTACCAAGACTTAGGCCACATGGAAGAAGTTGCAGACGAAACCACTCATATTATCTCCCACACCATGCTGTACTGAAGCCCAGCAGCACCACCACAAAACTGCGCGTGGTGTTCAACGCGTCGCAAAAAACGTCGTCTCGCTTATCCTTAAATGATGTGCTTCACGTAGGTCCCAAGCTTCAAAATGATGTTGCTGCTGTCATCCTGAAATGGCGAATGTACCCTCATGTTCTTACAGGGGACATTGAGAAAATGTATCGACAAATATCTGTCGACAAAGCCGACACCAACTTGCAGCGAATCCTCTGGCGCCCCTCAGCATCACTTCCTATTAAATGTTATCGTTTGCTGACGGTAACTTATGGTACCTCCTGTGCCCCCTATCTTGCATGCAAGACTCTTCAGCAGCTGGCAAATGATTACTCTAAGGAGCACCCTGCAGCTTCCAGGATAATCAAAGACAATTTCTACGTAGATGATGCTCTCTTCGGAGCCTATGATGAGACCACGGCACTGGCACTTCGTGAAGAACTCTCCACACTACTCAAGAAAGGCTGCCTCAAGTTGCGAAAGTGGCTATCAAATTCCAACTTGCTTCTACAAGGATTAGCACAAGAAGATCTAGCGCAGCCCACGTCACTCAAACTCGTGACTGACTCCTTAATCAAAACACTTGGTATTGGCTGGAACCCATCGTTGGATGCGTTCACCTTCAACATAAACGTTTCGGATTCGTCCTCATCCACTAAACCCTCTGTTTTAGCAGACATCAGCCGTCTTTACGACCCTTTAGGATGGTTATCTCCAGTTACCATCACCGCGAAAATCTTCCTTCAACAATTGTGGTTGGCCAAACTCGATTGGGACGATCAGCTGCCTCATAATCTTCATGAAACCTGGATAAAATATAAACGAGATCTAAGGTATATAAATCAACTTCACATAAGTAGATGGATTGGTGTGACTCTCAGACCGCTGGGCCTTGAACTGCATGGATTCAGCGACGCCTCACTATCCGCATATGGAGCTGCAGTCTACCTGCGTGTAGTTCACGACCATGATACATGTCAAGTCTCATTACTTGCCGCCAAAACCAGCGTAAGCCCGCTCAAAACAGTATCGCTACCAAGGCTAGAACTATGTGGAGCTGCCCGCTTGCCGAATTAGTATCATATACTAAAGCTACATTAAACCTCAGCACCGTTACTGTACACTTGTGGTCAGACTCAACTATCGTCCTTGCGTGGCTGCGAGATCATCCGTCCAAGTAGAAGGTGTTTGTTGCCAATCGTGTGTCCCTCATCCACGAAAAGGTACCCGAGGCCACATGGCATCACGTTCAATCTGCCGACAATCCAGCTGACTGCGCCTCAAGAGGAATACCAGCTACAGAATTGGAACCACATACCTTGTGGTCGTCGGGACCCCAGTGGTTAAGACAAGATTCTACATCATGGCCGCAAACTCCAGCATGTCCCAACAACGACGACCTTCTCAAAGAGGAAGACGACAACCAGAACTAGACACACACCTTCTCCATTCAGGTCAACCAGCTCACACATCAGTTACTACAGAGATTTTCAAACCTGATGAAACTTATCAGAGTGACAGCACTTTGTCTACGCTTCATGCACAACTGCTCAGCCTTAATGAACTTGACCTTGCCCTCACCCTCTGGATTAAACTAGCCCAGACAGACGCCTTCTCCAAAGACATTGCATGCCTTAAGGGCAAAAGGATCTTACCACCAAATAGCAAGCTCCGAAGCATGAATCCATTTCTTGATGGCAGTGAAATACTACGAGTTGGTGGCCGCCTTAAGCACGCTCCTATACCTTATAATGAGAAGTTTCCCATCATCCTGCCAAAACAACATCATCTGACAAGACTAATTATCCATCAGGCTCACACAAACACCTTGCATGGTGGGGTACAAGCTACTTTACAACATATACGGAACAAATATTGGATCTTGAACGGTCGGAGTGTAATTCAGCAATTTATACGATCTTGTGTAGTGTGCTGTCGCTACAGAGCCACCACAAGCAATCAATTGATGGGAGATCTACCAGCTGATCGTTTATGTCCAACCAAACCATTTTTACACAGCGGGATAGACTATGCAGGACCGTTCGTCGTCAGGCTGCTGAAAGGGCGAGGACATAAACTGACAAAAACCTACGTAGCTGTCTTTATTTGCTTCACTACTCGAGCCATACACCTTGAACTAGTGATGGACCTGAGCTCAGCTGCAATTGTTGCAGCATTTCGACGTTTTGTAAGTCGCCGTAGACGCTGCGCGAAATTATATAGCGATAACGCGCGAAACTTTGTTGCTGCCGACAAGGAACTGTCACGCCATCTACGACAGCTAACCTCTGCTTCATCCCAAGTGCGCGAGATCTTCATTAATGAGGGAACAGAGTGGTATTTCATTCCTACCGCCTCTGTTGAATATTTTTTGTAACTGTACATAATTTAACTGAACACAATAACGTTTTCTTTAAATAATTAAACACTTATTTATTTTTTGTCTTATTTATTTTTTGTCTTAACTATTTTAATGATAACAAACACAATTACATGCACTTAATATTTAGTTTTGTTCTCTGTTTTTAACCTTTTTCTTTTTTGAACACTAGCCACCGTACGGTGCCGGAGCAACCGCCACGGTGCCGAAATCACACCGCCCCGACCGCGCTTTTTGTGTTTTTCTTATTCTTTTTATTTTGTAATAATCTATGTCCGCTCAGGACCGAAGTTTAATCAAGACTCTCCGTATCTTTTCAAAAATTATTTCATTACCCTCAAGAAGTGTCCAGGTAATTGTTTAGTTGCAATTTTACATGCAAAAATTGCTGGATTGCACTTTTGGATTCCCACATTTTGGTTGCAAATGTTAAAATGTTTGCGAAAATTATCTCGCTGACGAAAAAGCTCAAGTTGCTTTTGTCCTCGTCGTTTCCCGTGAAGGGAAGTATCCTATTACAACTTGGATTTGTCATGAGATAATTTTTGTAAAATTTTCCGTTTAGGACTTTTGGTTTTTTTTTTGAAAATATTGAATTTAAGAAGTTTTCCGTTAAGGATTTTCCAATTTGTGAGAAATTTGGGAATGCCAAGTTTTTATATATAACACCTCGCCACATTTCGGAGGATTATGGGAGGCAGGCGTCAAAGCCTTTAAGCACCACTTCAAGCGCATCGTTGGAGCGCACACACTCGCGTTGGAAGAAATGCTTACCTTGCTAGCGCAGATAGAAGCGTGCCTGAATTCAAGGCCATTGAATGCCTTTACAGATGATCCTGATGATTTAACGGCACTCACTCCAGGTCACTTCCTGGTTGGCGAACCTCTCTTATGTGTGCCTACTCCGAGCACTTTAGACACTTCCTTAAACAGGCTGAACCGTTGGCAACTGGTCCAACACATGCAAGAGCAATTGTGGCGTCGTTGGAGTAAGGAATATATGCACAATTTGCAATTGCGTTACAAGTGGCAGCGCAAACAAGCTCCAATCAATCTTCATGACCTTGTTGTTATAAAGGAGGACAATATGCCACCGTCTAAGTGGCTTCTTGGGCGCATCGTACAACTCCATCCAGGTCCCGATGGTCATACACGTGTGGTGACGGTCCGTCACGAAAATGGCTACGCTAAACGTGCCATCACCAAAATCTGTGTCCTCCCTGTCCGTCATGCCTAATGCTAACTCATTCTACTACGCCCCCGAATATCAGAAACGAATAATAGGATTACGCTACCACGCTACGCTAGTTGCAGCGCTTGATATCGCATGGCGGGCGGATCGTGCTCAATTCTACTAGAGCCGTCATCTACTGAGTCGTGACATCGCACGAGGCGGGCGGAATGTTAAATGTTCCACTAAAACCTTACATCCAGGACATCGTTTCCTCCAACGCTTCGAACGCACTCTTTACTTAATCTTCCTAATTACCGTTGGATTTTGGATTATCGCTGGTTAAGCGATGCTGCCTCTGGATTATTTTCTCTCTACTGTTAACCTCCGACTAGGAGATATCTACAAGTCCGGCTGCGACAAGTTTCTAAAACTCTACTAAACTCTAGTGATATAAAAGTTTAACTTAATTCAATGTTAAAGAGTTATAAAATCTATTTTTCTAAAAGTTTAAGATAATTCAAAAGTGTATTCTAATAAGTGTAATCTTGTTACAATAAAAGCTCATTGTGCCTACTTAACCCTTAAACGGGCAAGCGGGTCCAGTGGACCCGGCCAGTTGGATTAATTCAAGTTATATACGATTTCTAATTATGTAAAGCTTCAGCATGGAAATTCCTGCCAATTTAGTTGTAAGTCATATAAAAATTCAAGAGTTCCGCAACGGTCACTCATAGATAACGCTGAAAGAGCATTTAAAGTTGAAACTCCCTCAAAAGGGCATGCCGGGTCCATTGGACCCTATTATTATATCATATTCCCATTCTAAGGCTCCTTTAAGATTGGCGACAAAATCGCGCCTAAAATTTCAAGTGTTAGGTATAAACAGCTTGTTAACTCAAAAAAGACTGAATTCTGTGAGCAGTATCACCGCACAGGACGAAATGTAACCATGGATAACTTTTTTACAAGTCACGCTTTAGCTCAAAATCTTAAAGGAAATTGTTTGACCTACGTTGGGACGGTATGCAAAAATAAATCATTTATTCCACGCGAATTTCTTCCAAATAGACAACGCTCGGAATGAAGTAATTTGTTTGGTTTCAGAAAATTGGCAAGTGTGCCAATGTGATACGTGCAAAAAACAAATAACGCTGTCGTGTTATTGTCTACATGGCATTTTAGCAACCAAACAGATGCAAATGGAAAATCAGCTATAAATCTATTTTATAATGATACAAAAGGAGGCGTCGATGTCCTTGATCAAATGTGTCATACATACACGGTTCAACGTAAAACTAACCGTTGGTCAAATGCATTTTTCTTCAATTTAGTCAATGTTGCTGCAATTGCAGCTTTTGTTATCCACCGAAGTGTTACTGGAACTAGCGGTCAACCAGTGGGTTCTCAAAGAAAACGTTTCTTGACAAGATTATGTGATAATTTGGTGTATGACCAAATAAAAGCAAGGAACAAAATTGGCCTTCATACCTACTGAACACCGACAAGCTATAGAATCCGTTCTTGGAAAAGACGCCACATTGTCAAGAGCAGAAACGGCTAGTGGAACATCATCGACCGTACCACTAGCAAAAAAAAACTAAAGTGCGATGTGTAATCTGTCCTTCATCAAAAGACAGAAAGGTGCGACAAGTATGTTCAGTTTGCAATAAACATATTTGTAATGAACACGCAATTATTGCAATCAAATGCAAAAAATGTGCCAAATTGCCAGCGCTAAATGAATCAGACAGCGAATAAAAACACTTTATTTTTAAAATTTTCTCTATTTCCCTTGAATTAATAAATATTATTTAAAATAAATTAACTTGTTTTAAATCATTATTCTTAAGCTTGCAATGAAAAATCTGTTAAGGGTCCAATGGACCCGGCTTGCCTTTCAACGTCATGTTTTTAGCTTGCCCGGTTGAGGGTTAAAAGTCGCGTAGTTACTCAAATTACTAAATTCTAACATACTCTTATAATCATATTTATTAAGAGTAAACTTTATAAATTCCCATAATGCTCCTGTGGAAACTTTAGCTAAGAATTAATTTCAGTTAAACGCTTATAAAAGCTTCATTTAAGAACTCTTTATGGTTAAGCTTGATAGTAATAACCTTAGCCAAGAACAATACAAGAGCAAATTCTTAAAAAAGTTGAATTAAGGAAAAAGCGAGGTAGCTCTTTCTACAATAGCCTTGAAACAGAATTTAATAAGAATAGGCTATTTTAGTCGACTGATAAGGGTCTCAATTAATAATGAGTTCGTGAAATAGACTTGTAAAGACTTTAACCAAAACAAAGAAATCCGCCATATTTTACCTTTAATTAGAAAAAAGGAAAAGGCATCCGGTACGAATTATCAAGTTTCTTTTTTTAAAACCGTTATTCTGTGATTTCAAATAATTTTATTGAAACATTATATGGCACGGACAACATTTTGAACATATTCCTACATTTTCCTAACGAGTAAATAAAAAATAATTTATTTTTGCCTATTGTTTCTTGTTGATTTAACCGCAAAATTTTGAGGGCGATAATAATTTTTTGGAGGTATCATACCTTATTTTAACAATGCAATTTCTTTCGCAGCAAAATTTCCATTATCAATCGATAAAATTTAAGTCAAAATCACGACTCTGCTCATTTTATTAAAATATGAATATAATGGAGACATTATTTTATTGCTTTAACTTTTTTTAAATCTCTTTAGAGGATTTTATAAGTACAAATTAATACATAAAGGAAAATGAATATCACAAGCCACACACAATCTTATTTGCACTTGAACATTTTTCTAAAATGTCGTGTAATGCTCTTATGCAAGAATATTATAAAAATATTTTATTTAGGGTTGTGTAACACCCTTAATTAAAACTATTATAGGAGATCAAGCTTATATCTGGTTTTAACAACTTTTAAGTGGCTTCAAGAACTCTTCCAGAAATCTGCAAGGCTGTTATAAGATTCTTTTCATACGCCACTTTCTGGCTAGTAACGATCTTCAAGAATTCTTAACGAATAATTTGTTATATATGTAGGTATCTTAGCTAAAGCCTAATTTAGTTCTTATAAAATTCTTGGAGGGCTTTATAAGAGAGAAATTGTTTGTTGGGCGTTGACTTCTGTTCGCCACTGTATGTATATCTTACTATATTATTTTTTATTATATTAAAATAAAAAGAATATAGATTGGTAGTAGGGTTTCTACTTTTTGGATAGGGTTAATTACTTAATTCGTTTTCAAATTTGTTATTTTTCAGTTTTTTTAATTAAAGCCGCCGATACCTTTACTTTTATCGCTCGCGGGGTACATTAGCTTTTACGCCCTACGCATTGCTTCCCTTATCCTGAACCTTACGAACCGCCACTGCTGGCTATACTATCCAAAATTTTCAGTTTAACTTCTAAAGAAATAGCTTTTCTAATTTTTTTTGGAGCTGACATTGCTGACAAATTATTTATTCCTACGTAATACATACATAAAAATAATGAATGATGAATTGAATAATTATAAATTACCGTTCATTGAATTCAGGAAAATTTGTATCTGAATGGATTTTATTTAATATCTTTTGTTAGATATAGCTCACTTTAAACATTAAAACTAAACCGCAAACCTGCACCTACTTTAACCAAAGCTGATGTGATGTAAAATTAGGGGAATCCCCTGTAGCTGTTATTGTAGGTACATATACCATCACCCGAACCATCGTTTGAGATATTTTTCTAATAGGTTTATATAAAATTGCAGTGTGCTTGCGAATACCTACTGTAATCGGTAGAATGGGTATATAGACATTTAGTTTCTTCTTGTTTTACTACAAATTGTTTGAAATTGAAATTTCTTACCGCGTTAAATCAAATTAAATCGCGTAAAAAAGAGATGAAATATTTTTCTTCAATCGCGTTAAATCAAATTCGCGTAAAAAAACGTTCGCGTAAAAACAGATTACACCTAAATCTGTGTGAATGAATAAATTAAAATTTAGAAAAGACAGTTTTTAACTGAAATCTTTTTGTTGTATTATCAAATGTCTGCATTTTGTAGTATAATAATAATACGGAACTAATGCAAGAACTTCGCTGGAATTAATTTCGCTGGAATTTTCTTACATTGTATTCTAGCGATGTAAGAAAATTCCAGCGAAGTTCAGAATAGGCTTGAATATCGTGAATAATAAAAAGTCATTAGAGCAATTTATTATTTCAAATATGTACAATAAAATTTCTTCAATAAGATGTCGCGAATTTTATGGTAAAATAGGGAAAAATCTGTATGTCCGGCAGCACTGGATGTCAACAGTAAACATTCGTTACCACGTATTGACAATGTGTGCTAACTTTGTTATGTGTTGTGCAGTGAGATATTTTTCAATTTTGTAAACGCAAAATGTCTGTGGGATAAAAGAGCTCCAGGGTTGCTTTTCCACTTAGCGTTTGGGATGTAAAATGGCCTTTATTCTTACTAATTATTCAATTTAAAGAAAGATAAAGATCGCCAAAGATGTTTCACATCTTTCACGTGCACTGAGTACACGCGCTAGTTTTTATAGAACTTTCTAATAAGACAAATTACAAAAAAACGGTTGACAAACAAGGAAGTTATAGCCATTTATATTTAAGAAAAACAAAAATTTTAATAAAGAATATTTAATATTCCTATTGGAATTTAAAATGTTTAATTCTAATTCTAATAAGTATATTAAATATTCTTTATTAAAATTTTTGGTTTTCTATAATATAAATGGTCATAACTTCCTTGTTTGTCAACCGTTTTTTTTTAAATTTGGCTTGTTAGAAAGGTCTACAAAAAATGTATGGATATTTGGGGGGTCAGGGTTGGGTAATATATTTCAGGGGTGGGTAAAAGGAAAAACATGCAAAACGTCACATTTTTCCTAACTTTGACCGCCGTGAGCGACCTCTAAATATCTTCGGATTTGCCTCAAACTTCACATTTCACCGTTTTACATCCATTCGAATATTTTGAGGAGGCGACTTGCAAAAAAATCGAAAAAGTTGAAAATAAGGGCCACCCTAATGTACGAGTAAAATTTAAGTTGGCCGTGCAAAAAAATATTTCGTTTCATATTTGATGTGTAAAAAAACGGGTATATTTTCAGGGTGATTTTAAAGTTGACTGGTACTATGTACTAAGTACTATGCCCTATGCACTATAGTACATAGTACCAGTCAACTTTAAAATCACCCTCAAAATATAACCGGTTTTTTATAAATCAAAATACTATGTTCTATGTATGATGTATATGATGATGTACATACTATTTACTATGCTCTACGTACTATGCACTATGTACTTTGTACAATGTGTTATGTACTATGTATGTTTGTACTATCTCCTATGCACTATGTATATCTATACTATTATATAAAGAGAAAAGTTATTGTTTGTTCCGGATAAACTCAAAAACTACCGAACCGCGAGTAACATGGGGTATATTTTATTTTTCAGAACATCGAAATTAAAAAAGGCCGCCGAAATATGACCGTTATTCAAAATGGAAGCAGAAATATGGTTAAATTTGCCAATTTTATTCCGATTCCAATGAAAGTACCCACCAGTACCAGTACCAATGAAAGTTTTTAAGGTCTCAAATAACGAATTTGCAGTCAAAAATTATAAATTCAAAATGGCCGCCGAATTTGCAAATTGCATTCCGATTCCAATGAAAATCGGTATCTGGGATTTTTTAAGGTAACAAATAACGAATGTTTGGTCAGAAATTATAAATTCAAAATGGCCGTGCCAATATGAAAGACGAATTTTGTTAATTTTGTTCCGATTCCAATTGAATCGCTGATTGCAGAAACCACATGAGTCAATAATATCAAATTTTTGGGGAATAAAAAAACAGATTAACTTTTTAAATCTATTATAATTATTTTTTTTACCTGGTGAAGTTTGTACAACTACAAGCGTGACTTTATTTGAGCAATCAATTTATTTTATATTAAATGATCAAAGGCCCCATAGTAAATTTAAACTTTGTGACTCATGTGGTTTCTACACTCAATGGGAGTTTTCCTAAAGTGAATCAATAAAGTAAATAATGAAAATAACAAATAAGTTAAGAAGATATTAAAGTATGAATATCTGAGTTGAACACAAGACAAAAACGCCGAAAAGAATTTTTCCACTATAAATGCATCGCTGATTGTAGAAACCACATAAGCCAATAATACCAAATTTTTAGGGAATTAAAAGAAATGATTAATTTTTTAAATCTATTATAAGCTGTCAACAAGAAAAAGTATCAATTGGAAACGTTTTTTTTTGGTTATCAGGTTGTAAATAGCCAGTACTGCCACCAGCTATAGGTGTAGAAACAAGATTAGTCATTGACTCGTGCAGCTTCTACATTAATTTGAGTTCTAGCACGTTGCGCTTGAATGTTTCTAACAACTAGACTCATGCCATTTCACTCCTGGTGTAAGTACCCCTTTACAACGTGAAAACCGTATAAAAGTCATTTTGAAAAAATATTGACTCATGTGGTTTCTGCAATCAGCGATTCAATTAAAGTGGGTATCTAGGGGTTTATAAGGTCGCAAATAACGAATTTTTGGTCAAAACTTATAAATTCAAAATGTCCGCGCCAATACGGTCGACAAATTTGCCAATTGTGTTCCGATCCCAATGAAAATCGGAACCTGGGGTTTTTAAGGTAGCAAATAATGAATTTATGATCAAAACCTAAATTCAAAATGGCCGCACCAATATGGCCGACGAGTTTGCCTATTGTATTCCGAATCCAATTAAATTCGGTATATGGGAGTTTTTAAGGTAGCAAATAACGAATTTATGATTTTATAAATTCAAAATTGTGGGACCAATTTTGCCAAATAAGTGTCATTTCCCGGTTAGCTTTATGTAGGTTGTTCAAGAGTTGGAAAATCGGAAAATCTTGACATTCTAGTTACAAATGGAAAAACATTGAACCTAGTGTATCCTGAAGATCTCTAAGAAATCGGTTCAGAACTGATCAACAAGGTTTTTTTGGTAAGATGTTAAGGAGAAGCGGAAATGTGGGTTTTATACGGGTTCCAGCTATTTATCACAAAAATGAAAAAATGTTCGTTAGTTAATCCATACCTCACGAATGGCTCAACTGATTTCTTTAATTTTTTTGATGTTTTTTGTAGTAGTCTGTTAAAGGTTTATAGCCAAAACGTCGGTAAAATTAGAAAGGAAAGTTGTTAAATCGCGATAAACGTACATGCACGCACAAAATTGGATGGATGATGGTATGTTCCCTAATAACTACTAAACCATTCAACCGATCACCACAACAATTTAACCATATATTATTTACGTTAAGACAGTGGTTTTGGCGTCGGCGCATACTTTACAAATTCACTCCTAGTGAGCGCTGTCATAGAGAGCTTTGTTTCGATAGTAATATACACTAGCAGGACTCAGCCCTCGAAATTCAAGTGCCTGCTTCTATACTTTTTTTGAATTTAAGCGTGTCCCTGTGTCCTGTTCTCTAATCGCAAGGTCAATTTTTGGAAGTGTGTGGAATAAACCTTGAATTGCCATGTTTTTCACATGGGCAGTTGTACGTGGTGTGCTCGAGGGTAGGTAAACCATCTGCGCTATTCGTTTTCTCTCCTAACGGAAAAACAACAAATATCGTTCATCACAACCGTCATTCCCTGGCAATGAAATATCATTCAAATCGATCGACACTGTTGTCGATCCGGTAGAAGTTGTTAACTACCCTGTTGAATTCTTGAATTCACTGGATTTACCTGGAATGCCACCACATAACTTGCGATTGGCTCACCCATCATTTTGCTTCGAAATTTGAATGCACCAAAGCTATAGAATGGCACACGATTGATCATCAAACAATCATGGGCAATATTCTTGAAGCTACCATTTTAAACGGCAAGTTGTTCTTCTACCACGGATCCCAATGATCCCTTCAGACTTGCAATTTCCAATTCGCTTGGCATTCGCAATAACTATTAATAAGTCACAAGGCCAAACAATGTGAATTTGTGGGTTGGATCTATAAAATCCGTGTTTTTCCCATTGTTTATCGTAAGGCATTGCAATGAACACCAAAACATTTCAAAATTTAATTCATAATCCCATTTTAATTACCATTGAACTCTAAATAACTGAAATAAATATTTTTGATCCAAATCGATATCTCTTTTGTGTCTTCGTTGTTTCGTTGTGTTTTCCAGTCAGCTTATTAATTTCAGGCAGGACTAGGGCTGCCGGGTCAACTAGTATATTTCTAGCAATCTTCTACCAATAGCAGTAGGCTACTCATTTTTGCTCAGAATATGGGAAAAAATATGTCGCCTGAATAAAAAGGAATTGCAATATTAACACCTTAGCCACAGTGAAAAAGTACGGAAAAGAGCCACCGAAGCTTATGTCGAAAAGTACCAAATAGGCGCAATTTTAACATAAAAATTGCGTATAACATCAAAAGTAAAAGCCGTAGCATAAAAATTGTCCAGACATTATTCATAGGAAATTGTGCCAGTTTTCCAATTTTGGAAAAAAATATTGGGTAGTTTTTGGAGAAAAAGGTAGTTGAAGTTCGCGCACCCCCTAAATAATTTTTAATTACCACGGACCCCCTGGATCATCCCATAGACCCCCAGGGGTCCATATGGACCACTTTGGGAATCACTGCTCTAGAGCGACAATAGAAGTTTTTTAAAGTAATTAAAAACTCGCCATTGCGAATAATGTTTTTTTTAATAAAAAAATTTAAATTGATTTTAAATTCGAACAAATCGTGAATTTTAGTATTTAGTTACTTTTTTTGGTGACCGAATTTCGGTAAGGGGCGTCCCTACTAGTAATAATAATTAATTCCTACAGACTAGCTAATAATACGAGTGTATGTAAAAAACATTTCGCCACTACTACCAAAATTCAAACAGCTTACACTTTGTTTCTTTTCTTCCACTACAAGAACCAGGAGTATGCTTTGCGGGCCCCCTTTGATAATTTGATTCACTCAACAGAAAATTAGGGTGAGTACCATACTAGCTCATTCGTTATCCGCCAATGCACATCCGGTCAGCAGGTAAGCTTACACGTATTTCATTGCAAGAACCAATCTATTTGTTAACTTAAACTTGTTAGAGCCTTTTAATATGCAGAAATAATGCGCCCTGAATTGCAAAACATATTCTCACAGTCCGAAATAACAGAATTTTCTAGACATAAATTATTTGAGTCAATTTAATTACGAATCCAGTCACGCACCTGTTGGAATCGTCAACAAAAGGTCCTTTACCTGGACTGACGTTCGTATTACACACAGCTATTTTTAAATCCCTGTATCTTATATAAATTTTCTTTTTAAAAGTGAGAATTTTCTGGACTTGCGTTTAAGCGCAAAGTCCCCGTAGAAATTAAAAGTGGTGAAAACAATAGCCAATTGCTTAGTGGACAGAAAGACGTCCAAGTGCACAGGTAGCGTGGTGTTACTGCATGTTTACGTTTCACGCTTGAGGGACCTCAACTAGTTGGGAGCACGTAGTAACACCAGCTCAAAAAAGTCGAAAGTTTCTTAACAATTCTAGTACATAAACATCATAAATTAAATTTCTAACTATAATTGCCTCCCATAGAATCGTTGATGTCGTCCAGGTAGCGGTCAGCACAGGTGATGCGCATCGATGAAGTTTAGTTCTGTTTTCGTTTTCGTTGCGTGTGCTTGGAGGTTCCTTGGAGTTGATTTTATAGCTTACTTTAGGGACGTCCTAAATTAATGCTTTGTGAATTATGGGTGTTTTGGGAGTTGCATCTCAGGATTTTTTGAATAAAAGACATCAAAGCAGCGCAGTTCGAAGGTTTTCAAGACAAAATTGGCATTCAATTCAAGAAAACGATGAAGTCGAAGAAAAGGAAAGTTATAATCCGTCAAGTGCAACCAGTGGATGGGTGCGTGTTTACTGTGGACCAGACCGCAGAGAAATTACCACAATTGAGCCAAGTCGAATGGTACACTGTCATACCAACAACACTGCAGAATATGTTCTTAAAAGCTTGAATTTACCAAGTGAATATTGTTTATGGATGCAAATTGGTGGATCCGCTTCTAAACGTTTACTAGAATCAGAAAAACCATTTCAGATCCAGGAGGATTTCTTCAAAGAACTAGGATATACTGACCGATCACGCCGTACGCGGCTGGAAATTGATCCTGAAATGAAATATTTGCTTCGTTTTTATATTGGGCCGTCTGGAATAATAATGTGTAAAGGTGTTACCAAATCCGGTGTAGTGGATGTTCTTAAAGGACTAGTATTTCCCCAGTGGAAGAAAAGGGGCGTAGCAATACTCGGTAATTACCTATTCTTATTTCCTGGTAATACGCATATAACCCCAGAAGTGTGGAATTTATCGGGAGGCGATGTAATCGAACACTCGCCCAGCTATAATCGACTTATTCTAAAAATTATCCCAAAAGTTTCCTTTGAAAACAATAATTTCTATCTCAAGGATAGCAACAAATTGAATTATAAAAGTTCTGAACTATTAAGTAGAAGTACTAGTAGTGTTTACAATAGTTCTTGCAGTATTAATTCAAATGGTGATCGTGAAAAAGCTCTTTTCCTTGGATTTGAGGAATCATGGGAACGTGACTTATGGAGTTCGTGGTTACTTGAGGTAAGTTTCGTGCATTCTCTTGTAAATAATAATGACATATTGACACATTTATTGTGAAGTTGCGATCACTTCATTTTCTTACAAGTTTTCACTCAATCGAGCAAGTGGTTTGAAGTGTATCATTCATATTTTAACATGCAACAGTGATAAATTATTCGCAATTACGCCTGATGAGCGAAAGGTATCAATTTACCACCAATCAACGAGATTAATTTGATAGATATCGTGAGTTGCGTAAGTTGATATTTTTCTTTCCTTAGTTTGAAGGTAAAGTTTTGTGTAATTGTTTCCAATCTTTTCTATGATTTCCTTTGTGTGATTGGTATTTTACAAATTTCTACTGTTTCATTAAATTCCAGAACTTTGGAATATATTATTAACTGGTTGCGACCCGGCGCGCCTATGCTGTTCCCATAAGCCAATAGTAGTAATCAGGTGATATGAATTTTAATATACAGTAGGAGAGTTTGAAAAACTATTTTTGATTCCAAACAACAAAATGTGAAACTATTAGGGATCTGACATTTTGATTGAGACAATAAAAACAATCCATTGACATGGCACTTTTCGAGATATGAATTTTCATACACAGACGAAGTATCTCAATGAACCGCTTATTTTCTGTATTTTGGATTTCTGTATTTTGGCTGCACCCAACGTTTAAACATTTAAAATCAATCCAAACCTTCAAAATTCAACTCTCCTTAACCATTAACGAAAAACCAACTATTCCTATAAAAGTTGGAGTCATTAGATTCAAAATACATTTATTTGAACTATGACTAAATTGCTTGTGTATTCTGTTAAAACCATGAACGTTAAAAGATTTAAAATTAATGCAAATAGCAGCATCCTTCCAAATTCGATGGCCATTTTCTATAGCTTTTTTAATTTAAATCTAGAAGTTTTCAATAAAAAAAATTTTCGAGAACAATAAAACAAAATCGAAAAATGAAACAAATATTTTATAGTTGGAAAAAGCAATGCCAAAAAACCAACTTTTATTTTCTCTTATATTGCGAAATTGTGTTCGTCGAAACATGTGAAATTAATGCAAATATTGAAAATCAAACTATTCGCAATAAGCTAATACTTAGGTCTTTCGCTATTATACATGGAACAAAAGAGGTGGAAACCACGTAGACAAGGCGAACCACATCCAACTATCGCACGGGTATTGAAAGCAAAGCCGGACGACTTTACATAATACATCCAAAACAACGCGAATGTTTCTTTTTGCGTTTGGTGTTGCTGAATGTTCCGGGACCAACGTCTTTCGAATTTTTACGAACAGTCAATGGTCCAATATTCAATACATTTCAAGATACATGCCGCGAGTTGCAATTGCTGGAAGACGACATTCATTGAGATCTGACATTTACTGATGCAGCATTTGCATCCACGCCGAATAACATTCGTCAACTGTTCGCAATTATATTGACGACATCATACCCAACAGAGCCATCGGTTTTGTGGGGAAAATACAAGAACGGCATAACTGAAGACATACTTCGCAGGATAAGACAAACAAACAAGAAACTCTCGAATTTTTCGTTTTTCGTTAATGGTTATACATATTTGTTGAAGAGTTGAATTTTGAAGATTTGGATTAATTTTAAATGTCTTAAGGTTGGGTGCAGCGAGTCGGAAAGGCATCATCTTTGTTTATTTACGCGCCGAAAAACAAAACCAAAAACATAGTTTACCAGCAAGTTTTGTAAAAGAATACATACATACATAGGTAATTTTGGTCACACTTAATATGAAAGCATATTGAATCTAATGTCTCCAAATTTTACAGAAATAAGTATTGGTTCTTTCCTTAGATATTGCGAATAGTTCGATTTTCAATATTTGCATTAATTTCACATGTTTTGACGAGCACAATTTCGTAAACTAAGAGAAAATAAAAGTTGGTTTTTTGGCATTGCTTTTTCCAACTATAAAATATTTGTTTCATTTTTCATTTTGTTTTATTGTTCTCGAAAGATTTTGTTATTGAAAACTTCTAGATTTAAATTAAAAAAAGCTATAGAAAATGGCCCTCGAATTTGGAAGGATGCTGCTTCTTCTTCTTCTTGAATGGCGCTACAGTCGTTGCAGGACTCGGGCCTCTCGAAGTCTCCTCTTCCAGTCGTCTCTACGTCTTGCTAGCTCTCTCCAATTTGTTATACGAAATTTTCGTATATCTGCTAGCACGTCATCTATCCACCTGTTTCTTGGTCGCCCTACTCTTCTTCCTGATGGTCTACCATTAAAAATTCTGGCTAGCATTCTATCTTCTGAAGCTCGTACAACGTGCCCGAGCCATCGCAGTCTATTCAGTCTTATGTATGTAGCTATATTTATTTCGTCATACACTTCTTGAAGTTCTTCGTTTGTCCTAATGCGCCATTCGTTCTGGTTAACCCTTACAGGACCAAATATTCTTCTTAAGATCTTCCTTTCGAAGATTTTAAGTTGATTTTCTGTTTGTTGGGTCAATGTCCAAGCCTCAGACCCATAGCATAGGACTGGGCGGATTAATGTTTTATATAGTCTGATTTTGCATTGTCTTGAAATTTCTTTGTTTTTTAGGACTAGTGCGAAATAGGTCTTTGGATGTCGTCCTTTATCTTATTTTCTGCAGTAAGCATTGTCCCTAAATAGATAAAGTTTTCTACAATTTCCACACTATGATCGTCAAGGCTGATACTTCGCCCTAATTGTTGTCTTCGATTTGATACGATCATATACTTTGTTTGTGTCATTTACTCGTAGATTGAACTTTGCTGAACTTTCTATAATTTTGAAAAGGGTTTCCTTAACATCTTGCGCTTTGGGTCCAATTAAGACTATGTCATCTGCGAAGGCTAGTATCTGAATTTTCCTTGTGAAGATGATATTTGCTCCATTAAGCTGTGTTTCCCTCATTATTGCTTCCAGAGCAATGTTAAAAAGTATTAGTGAGATCGCATCTCTTTGTCGCAGACCCGATTCTCGGGGGAAGTTGATCGAGTTGCATCGTCGTATTCTCACTTGTGTTTTACAATTTTTGGTCGTCATTCTACATCGGTCTATTAATTTTTTCGGGAAACCCATTTCACTCATCTTCTTCCACAACTCTCTTTTATTCAGCAGGTCGTAAGCATTTCTATAGTCTACAAAAAGAAGATGAATATCAATGCTATCTTCCCAGCATTTTTCAAGTATTATTCTCATTATGAAAATCTGGTCTGTTGTCGATCTATTTGTTCTAAATCCTGCTTGGTAATCACCTACTTTATCTTCCAAATGTGGTTTCAGTCTATTAAATAAAATATGTTAAAGCACTTTGTAGGCTGTGTTCAACAAAGATATTGGTCTGTAGTTTTTGCAGTTCATCAATTCCCCCTTTTTTATGGACTGGGACTATTGTACCTAAAAGCCATTCTTCTGGAAACTTGCTGCTTCTCCATAGTTTTACGATGAGGCTATGTAAGACATGGCATAACTTCTCCCCACCATTTTTTAAGATTTCCGGGGGCACCCCATCTGGACCTGGAGCCTTATGATTTTTCAGTCATTTGCAACTTCTTCTATTGTAAGATCTGGCGTATCGTTTTCTGGGTCATCTGTACTCCGGTTGTCTGCTTCTCCCTGTGTTAGGTTTATGTTCTCTTTGAAGAAGTCTCTAAAGTATTTCTCCCACACCTCGAGTATGTCCTCGATACTACTAGCTATGGTACCATCTTCTCTTCTTACCATAGTGCAGGTGGGTTTGTATCCTTTCTTAATCATGTTGACTTCTTTGTAGAAACTCCTAGCGTCTTTATTACTGTAGCTTTGCTTAATCGCACTTATTCTATTTCTGAAATAGTCACGTTTTTTCTTCCTTAATAACTTTTTCGTGTCTTTTCGTGCTGCTACATATTTTTCATGATTTCCCCTGGTCATTCTTGCTAGGTACACCTGTCTTGCTTGATTTTTTATTTCAATGCTTCTCTTGCATTGATCATCAAACCAGTGCCTCCTTCTTTCGTGGTTTTGTGTGCCTAATACACTGTCGTTTGTCTCTGTAATTTTTGATTTTATCGAGTTCCACATCAGGTTCAGATCGTTTTCCATTTCCAGACTCCTTGCTATTTCCTCTAGCTTTCCTGTTAACATTCTTTCATACTGTTGTTTTGTTTCTTCATTTCTTAATTTTTCTATGTTCCACTTTGTTTGTCTATCATTGTTTCTTCTATGTCTTGTCGCTAGTTTTTTCGCCCTCATTTTCCCAACAACTAGGTAATGATAGGTGTCTACATTCGCTCCTCGGAAACTCCTTACATCTTGTGTATATTCTTATGGTTAAACCAGGTGCAAGCTATTGTCAAACTCCTTGCGATCGCGAATTCGGCCATTTTGTTCCCGTTATCGTTTGATCCTTCGTGCAACGAGAATTTGCCAGCGTAGGGGTAATAATATGGTTCCTTACCCACTTTAGCGTTAAAGTCGCCTAATACGATTTTCATGTCGTAAGAAGGGACTTGGTCATAAGTCACTCTAAGAGTTTCATAGAAGTCATCCTTTTCTTGTTCTGGTTTTTCTTCTGTAGGCGCGTGCACCGTGATGAATGTTATATTATGAAATCTGGATTTGATTCTTAAGGTCGCGATCCGATCGTTAAGCGGGGTTAAGTCTATTATATTGTTGAGTAGAGGTTTAAGTACACAGAAACCTACCCCAAAGTTTCTTCTGGAGTCATTATTGCCACTGTAGAATATCGTAGCGTCTCTTCGTTCTAGGACTCCTTTACCAGTCCATCTTAGTGCTTGTAGTCCTGCAATGAGTATTCTATATCGTCTAAGCTCATCTATCATTTCTGCCATTGCTCCAGGTCTATATAATGTTCTCACATTCCATGTTGCAAATTTTATATCGTTAGTCCTTAAATCATTAGTCCTGGGACGTTGCTGGGGTCTTTGCCGTAAATCCTGACTGTTCCGAGGCTGATTTCTCGATTCCATATCAAGAATTGTTTTCCGAGGAGAGGTTGTCAACCTTTCGCCCAACCCCCGAACCTGGGGGACCGGATCCGTGAATTATACCCCATCGGATAGGGTGGCCTAGCTGAGAAGTGTACCTTCTGAGCTAGAAGGATAAACTCTATTAACTATTATACCCCCGGGCACTGGGTACGTCCGTCGTCGGTTGGTTATCCAGGAGGCACCAGCGAGGAGGTGACGGTACGATTTTACCCCCTGCAGGAAGGATGCTGCTATTTGCATTAATTTTAAATCTTTTAACGTTCATGGTTTTAACAGAATACACAAGCAATTTTAGTCATATTTCAAATAAATGTATTTTGAATCTAATGACTCCAACTTTTATAGGAATAGTTGGCTTTTCGGTAATGGTTAAGTAGAGTTGAATTTTGAAGGTTTGGATTGATTTTAAATGTTATGGTGGGGAGGGGGGTAATGCTTTAGATTTTTTGTTGCATTTTTTTTTATTTTTTTTCTGAATGTACAATATGTCGAGAATATTGTGTCAAAATTTCAAGTAAATCGGAGCAAAACTAACTCATGCTTGAATGTTCGAGGATTTTCTCGCGAACGTCATTTTTGAAGTCCCTGAACATCATGACTCAAAATCAACTTGACCGATCCTTTTGAATTTTTAAACACTAATTCTACACATAAATCAACAGGTAACACGAAGAGTTTATTTTTACCATTTTTTCCCACTTTTTAATAACAAATTCACCGAAATTTTTTAGCGAAAATCGCTTTTTTCACTGCTGCCAAAAATAAAAATCGAAAAAAAACTCTTCGTGGTTAGCTCGGGAAACATATTACCATTTAGACGCATTTTGTTTTTTTTGTTTCTGATGATCCGGTAACCCGTAATCGTGTTCACCGCAAAACAACTTTTTTTCGAGGCGCCTCCGGAGATTCGCTGTCACGGACTTATTTCTTTTTATTTTAAATTGAAAATTTTTCTAAATATACTTCAAATGTAATACGATAACGTGTATATGTAATAAATAAATAACTATTATTCATATATTTAACAAAAATCATGAAAATATGTCTTTTTTTCGCCTTTAAAGCATTACCCCCCTTCCTTTAACGTTGGCTGCAGCGAGGCGCACCGGGTCCCAGCTATCCAAAATACGGAAAATAAGCGGTTCATGAAGACACTTCATCTGTGTATGAAAATTCATATCTCGAAAAATGCCATGTCATTGGATGGTTTTTATTGTCTCGATGAAAATGTCAGATCCCTAATAGTTTCACATTTTCTTATTTGAAATCAAAAATACCAAAAAATTGCCTTTTTCAAACTCTCCTACTGTATATTAAAATTCATATCACCTCATTACTACTATTGGCTTATGGGAGCAGCATAGTCGCAAGTTATAAGTGCAATTGAGAAAACAACCGAAATTCTTAAAAGTTTAAATAAAAAACAGAAATTAACCAAAATTTAATTAGGATTTATTTTAAAAGAACAGTTAATACAATTTTACCATAAGTCAAATGAAAGTATTTAATTACAATAATGATAGTAATGAATTAAATGAATTTTAAGATAGACAAAACAAAAGTATACAATTACATCTTTGGTTTGCTTGATTAAAAGGAAATGTTGTGCATGATTGAAATTAAAGTGCAAAGTTAGCTAAATGATAGGTTTAATTATGTTGAAGTGGATTGTGAAGTTGGGGACGTAACTCCTCCCCTCTCGGTATGAAGAGTAGGCCATCTGAGTGATTTTCTAGTGCGACTTTGGTTGGCTTCCTTTGCAAAAAGGACGACTGGTGGATGTTGAATGTTTACAGGTTCCTTCTTTTGACGTCTGCAAAGTTTGTAACTGATGTAAGAGATGATTATTCCTAAACTGATGACGGTTATAATTGAGTAGCTGCGAGTTTCCTGTGATTTAGTTTTCTGTGTAAGTATTCTTATTGCTTCTGTGTTTTCTAAAGTAAAATTATTTAGTTTTTTAAGGTTAAGGGTTTTTATTATTAGGCTATTATTGATGTTATTAAAATGTGTTGAGAGTGGTTGTATCGAGTCCCAATATGTTGATGTTTTTGCTGGAGTAAATGATATTTTTTATTTTGATAGTGCAATTGTTGAAATTGATGAGTATGACTCCTTTGAAAGTTCTGTTCCGGATAGCTGAATCGCATGTTGACTCGTTAAGGGTTATATCATGACTGAAGCTGATAATAAGTAGTAGGTTTGGCTGTAGTAGTTCTATTGTATCTTCAATCCCGCCTTCGATTATTTCACAATTTGCTTCTATGTTATTTATGATGTTTCGTATACATGTATTTTTCTCTATTTTCTTTAAGGAGGATTTAATGCAATATCTTATGTTATTTATTACCTGACAAGGTTCGTCCATATTTTGATACATAACTGTATTTGACAAGAGGAATGGTGATTGGAGGTTTATGGTTTGGTTTTCGGTAATGGGTAATTGCCTTAGTTGATAGAAGGAAAAGTTATTTTTGGAAAATATAGGGATTTGTATGATGAATATTAAGTTAGACCCGCTATAAAAGCCTTGTAATTTTATAATTTCATAGATGCCTTCATTTGATAGTATATGAACATATTGATTTTCAAGTAATTCGTGGATATAAATTATTTCTTTAGGATGTAAAATGTGTTTGGAAATTATATTTAGTTTTGCAAGGGTTATAGATTCTGAAATGTCCTTTACATGTTCATCTAATAATTCTATATCGTATATCAATTGTTCAAAATATTGGTTAAGTACTAGCTCATTGTTAAACTGTTTAATTTTATTGTTTATATTTGATTGTTGCTCTTGTATAAAATTTTGGAGAACGTCTTGTTGTTCGTTTATGTGTGTAGATACATTATTAAACCTTTCTATCATTTTTTCATTTATCAATATTTGTTTATTGAGTTGGTTATTGATATTGTTTTGGTTAATGCCTAAGGTTTCTGTTCAGGCCACACACAGGATCATAACTAAAACCTAAAAAGAAAAACAAATAAGTCACAACAATATTAATAAACGTAATACCTCTACTGCACTAATTGCTATCAAAAAAAAAAACGTCGAATAATCCATCGGTGCTAAAAACGTCACCAAAACATCCCTCCTAAAAAGATCAACAAAATTACCACAAAGAAAACAGAGTCCACAAAATTACTCACCTGACCACCCTAGAGCACAAATTATTCCCCAACATCTCCAGTTGCCCTCACCAAGTCCGAACACAATTCCTAAAACCAAAAACTATAAAATTAAAACTAAACATATAAAAACAAACACAAAACTTTATCTCCTACCTCCAGAAGCCACAGCTGACAGAAACGTCAACTTTCAAGTGCACAACAACACCATTCACGATGGAAAGCAGGGTTCTGCAATTCCCCACCAGGTTCCACTGATCCATTTTTTTGCAGCAAATAAATGCAGCAGCGCGAGGATCCAAACTCAGATTACTCCTGATCTTCCGAGCGAGACGAGCTGGAAGAAATACTAGCAAAAGGCTAAATCTCAAACCCTTGATTGTATCCAACGTGTCGAGTTGGATACAAATCCCTTGATCACATTCAACGTGCCGAGTTGAATGTGAATTCCTTGCTTGCATCCAACGTGTCGAGTTGGATACAAATCCCTTGATCACATTCAACGTGCCGAGTTGAATGTGAATTCCTTGCCTGCATCCAACGCGTCGAGTTGATGCACATTCCTAATTATCGTAAAGATTATTAATAAATCTTTGAAATTTCGGCCAAGGTACGAACCGTGATAAAGTAAACCGAGTTATATAGCCCAGCAGAGGGATTCAATCAAACGCTTATATTGGATTCACAAAGGGGAAGAATTTTGCGGGTAGAAACTCTCAGCAGCTAGCTTGAAACCATAAACAAGAAAGAATCACGAATAAAATCCAAGGGAGATAATTGAATAAAGCCATAGATTAAAGTGGATATATTTTATTAACTTAAATCTGATACCTAGAAATTGAATTAATATAATTGAATATTTATTACTAACACATATATTTCAAATTGACCTTGCTAATTAGTATTAATCGATTTCAAATTGGAAGTAATTTATCATATTCGTGAATTTTGAACTTAACGAAAAATTATGCAAACTGAATAAATAAAGACGATTATTTGAATTAATGCAACAGTGTCTTTTCTCTAAAGTTACACCTGCATTCCCTCACTGACTTAAAAACTAGGCTTTAAAAGCCTCAAACAGTTTCTATTTGGTTACTTATTTCTATATAATCATTATCATCTAAATTACCTGTAATTGTTTTTATAACTGTGCCAAGTACATTTATTAAACCTCGTTTTACTTTATATTTTGGAATGATCAAGTCTACGTGAAATTCCTTTTGATTTCCAGTTTGACTTAATAATGCGTCTACATTTTTGCCAATAACGTCAAAACTTATTTGATATTCAGTTATGTTAACAATGTGCAATAATTTTGAATAGCTCTCGATTAATTTAGCGTCCCCTAATTTTTAGGATAACAATCCCTGATTCTTGCTTAAATCTTGGATTTTCAACCGTTGTTCCTGGGAATAGTCGATAGACCTGAAAATTTACGTTTTGCTTTAATTTTCTGTTTGTGTACTTTTCTTTTATTAGTAGATACGGCAATTTTATTATTTTTTAAAACTTTATGCTTCATAAACTTGGGTGCTAATTTATTTCTTCTATTTTCATGTTCGTAAATTGTCTCATTCGACTCAAAATTTGGTGGATCTTTACGATTTTCATTTAATTTATTTACTATTTATCTATTTATATGATTATTATTATGAACGTAGCCTAAGTTCATAGATTAGTTTAGACAATTTTTCGTATTCGTTTTTGTGATTTTCTAAAAAATCCTGATTAGACTGTACGGTTGAATTAGTAGGAAATGGAGTGCTTTTATTGTAATGACCAGTTATAGCTTCAAACGGCGTTAGGTTTGTAGTGAAGTGTATGGAATTATTGTATTTCTCTGATAGGTTTAGTATTATTTTGGCTGCACAATATTCTAATAATTTCAGTTATTGTAGAATGTAACCTTTCTATCGGCGAGTTGCCAGTAGAATTTTTTGCAGTAGTTAAATGAGATTCGATATTATAGAGTTTTAAGAAATCGTTAAAGAGACTTGGATGGCATTAATACTATTTCTATTTGTCAAGGTATAAGCACTAGCAAATTTAGTAAATTTTTCGATTATGGTTAAGAAATATTCGTTTTTTACTGAATATATATCCATATGTAATATTTGTAGGGGTTTATTTGGGGTTTCGGACAATTCGAATTTAAGGGGTTGTTTGTTCCGTTCATACTTGTTTAGTGAGCAGATTTTACAATTATTAATAATCTGAGTTATGATGTTCTTCATGTCTGGGAAGTAAGAGGCTATTACTTCGCAGACAGATGTGCTAACGTTTCGGCGATACCTCTATGATTTGATTTTTCGTGGTAATCTCTGATTATTCCTTCTTGTTTATCTCTTTCAGCAATATCTTGAACTAAGGTCTTACACCGAATTAATTTTAATTGTCCATTACTGAAATATTTTGAATATACTCGTTGAATTATTTGGAAAGTATGGTCGTTTGTGATTATGCCATTTAATTTCTTAGGGTTAGTGTAATTTTTAAGAATATCTATTATACTATCTTCGTCATTTAAATCGTGTTTAATGGTGTAACCTACGTTTGTTTCGAAATAGTATTTTCAGGGATTTTTTTGTCGAGATGGATTTTCTGTTTGTTCAAGGCTTAATTGATGTGAGAGTTCATTTTGTGGTCGTTCGGATATTGGGATTCTGTCGTTTAGGTCTTCTTCGGCGGAGTGATTCGTGAATGTTTCGGTATCTATATTGTTTTGTAGAGATTCGCTAACATTAATTTCAACACGAGACAAGGCGTCTGCATTTGCATTTTCTTTACCCTTCTTGTAAATTATGTTGTAGTCAAATTCCTCTAATTTCAACGGCCATCGAATTAATTTAGAATTTGCTTCCTTTAGCGAAAAGAGCCATGTAAGGCGTTTATGGTCAGTTATAATTTTAAATTTTCTTCCAAATATATATGGCCGGAAATATTTGGTGGACCATACGATAGCCAAAAGTTCTTTTTCGATGGTACTATAATTTTGTTCAGATTTGTTCAAAGTCCTACTTGCGTAGCAGACTGGCTTGTCAGAACCTATTGGCCCTTGTGACAACACGGCACCAATAGCTGTAGCAGTAGTTAGATTAAATTCTTTAGAAAAATCGGGGTACATTAATATTGGCTCATTACAAAGGATGTTTTTGCATTTCTCAAAACAATCTACGTAACGGGAATCTAATCGAATTTGATTTCCTTTCCTTAAACACTCCGTTAGCGGTTTTGTAAATTTGGAAAAATCTTTAATAAATTTCCTATAATATCCTAATAATCCCAAAAAGGATTTAATCTGTTTTGGTGTTTTTGGTATAGGGAAATTTTTTATTGCCTTTAATTTGTCAGGATTAGGCTTGACTCCGTTGGGTGTAACAATATGGCCTAAAAATGCTATTTCTTTATGGAGAAACTCCGATTTATTCAATTGAACTTTTAGATTGCTTTCCTTAATTTTTGAAATACTACCGCTAGGTTTTCGAGGTGTTCTTGAAGGGACTTGGAAAAGATTATAATATCGTCCATGAACACAAGACAAAATTTACCTAATACCTCACGAAGGACATTATCCATCACCCTTTGGAAGGTAGATGGGGCGTTTTTCAGACCGAATGGCATACGAACGAATTCATAATGCCCATTTTCTACTGTAAACGCAGTTTTAGGTATGTCTTCGGGGTTTACTTCTATTTGATGGAACCCGGAAGTTAAATCAATGGTAGTGAAATAGAGACTCTTTCCCAATTTATCAAGTATTTCATTTATATTTGGGAGTGGATACCTGTCATCAATAGTTTTCTGATTTAATTTTCTATAATCGACGACCAATCGCCATTTTTGCTTGACACTGGCGTCCAATTTTCTTGGAACTATCCAAATAGGGGAAGACCAGGGAGAAAAACTTGGACGAATGATTCCGTCGTTTATCATTTTGGAAATTTGGGTTTTAATCTCTTCCTAATGTATCTCAGGGTATCTGTATGACTTTGTGTAAATAGGGATGTTGTCTTTAGTTTTGATTTCGTTTTTAATTTGATTAGTGAACGTTAAGTTCTGACCCTCCTTGAAGAAAATATCATCAAACTGTCTACACAATTTTATAAGTGAACGATTCTCTTCAGAGTTTAAGAGATCGGTTCGGAGCAAATTTGATAGTTCTGCGTTATTTTGGAATGTCTCTTTAGAATTCGTTGAAAAGTTATAGGTTTCTATTAATTGATTTTGGTTGAGTGGTTCAACCTTTAGTGGCTGTTCGATTAGAAATTTTTGAGCAGAGTCTGAAAGGTTTGTAACTTCGACATAAAGGTCCGGTTACACGCAACGATCTGCTTGTGCCAATTGGCTTGCGCAAGTCAATTTGCCCAAGTGAATCGTTGCGTGTACACTCAAATTTTTGGCTGGCGCAAGCCAAGAAGGTTGCCTTGTGCAAAATATATGTCCTTAGAAAATCGGCTTGAGGTTGGTGTTTTGGCATGAGCGTTTAAACGATGTTCAAGCCGCAGCTACAACCCTCAGCACGCCCTTGGGTGAATGGTGAAATTTTATGACGCTCCTCCGACCTTATCATAATCAATATAATATAATAATCGTGTCAAATTAGCGTCATTTAGTGTCATTTTCTCTCATTTTATTTGCACCAATTGACTTGCGCCAGTCAATTTGTACAAATAAATCGTTGCCTGTAAACCGATTCATGTTCACTCAGTTTATTTGCATCAATTGACTTGCGCCAGTCAATTTGCACAAGCAGATCGTTGCGTGTAACCGGACCTTAAGAGTACCAATCCTTGGCACTGAGTATACCTTCTGAAATTATTAACTGGTTTTATGTAGATGTCTCCAAATTCTATATCTACTGGTAAATGAGCTATTATCTTACTTCGAGGTGGGATTCTGTACAGTTTAGACATATAGTTAGGTTTATATAGTATGGGAATAGATATATTTTTGGTTCTCAAAATGGAGTCTTCAAAATCTAGTTTTATTCCGAGCTCTTTAATTGTTTGTAACCCAATTAATCCATCAAAATAACTATAGAATTTAAATATTGAGAAGGTTAGCCTTTCTGTCGTTTCGAATTCTTTAAAGCTACTTAGTTGCACCTGTTTGTTTATGGAATGGGTATCGAAGACTGTTTTAATTTGAATTGGTTCTATTGTTTGTATAATTCTGGGATTGACTAAATCTGGGTTTATAAAGGACATGCTACTACCTGTATCTAGGAGGAATTTCAATTTTTTATTATTTCTGCTTTTAATATGGATGTAGGGTAAAATGTAGGACTCATAGTTATTGAAATCTATATAACCGATTTGTTCTCCGAGGCAGGTGGGGAAAAATTTTCAGCATCGATTTCAAATTGATTGTCTTCGTTTATTTCATGGAATCCGTCTAGGTCTTGGTAGTGTCCATTAGTTTCGTTATAATTGTTGTCATTTTTGGACTGATTATTCGAAAAATCATATCGTTGAAAGTCTTCTTTTGAATTAGGATGAGAGGGATAATATGGAAGACTGCTACTTTCTTCTACATTAAAAAGTTCCTCGACTACATATTTCGGAAAATTATTTGATTTAGGAGGATGATTAAAATTAGTAACCTGTCTAAAATTGGTAGGGTGTTTGTACTTTGTGTTCCCACTAGATGTGTCCATCGGTTCAGGTTGATTCCTGTTATTTAAAATTGGATTCCTGTTTGATCGAATTTGATTGAATGAATTTTGTTGAAATCCTCTTTGAAATGGTGAGGTGTTTGTATTTTGAAATGTTTGTGAAATTGGCCTGTAAGTTTGTTGGAAGTTAGTATGATGGGGTGATTGTAGGTTAGGCATATGAAATCTTGGGTTAAATATTGGAGTTGAATAATTATAAGTTGGGTGAGTTGGTCTAGTCAATGGTTTTTTATTTATAACTAGTTGGGACCCGGCGCGCCTATGCTGTTCCCATAAGCCAATAGTAGTAATCAGGTGATATGTATTTTAATATACAGTAGGAGAGTTTGAAAAAGGCAATTTTATGGTATTTTTTATTCCAAATAACAAAATGTGAGATCTGATATTTTGATCGAGGCAACACAGATGAAGTGTCTCAATGAACCGCTTATTTTCTGTATTTAGGATAGCTGGGACCCGGTGCGCCTCGCTGCACCCAACGTTTAAACATTTAAAATCAATCCGAACCTTCAAAATTCAACTCTTCTTAACCATTAACGAAAAACCAACTATTCTTATAAAAGTTGGAGTCATTAGATTCAAAATACATTTATTTGAACTTATGACCAAAATTGCCTGTGTATTCTGTTAAAACCATGAGCCTTAAAAGATTTCAAATTAATGCAAATAGCAGCATCCACCACTCGAAATTCGAGGACCATTTTCTGTAGCTTTTTTTAATTTAAATCTAGAAGTCTTCAATAACAAAATTTTTCGAAACAATAAAACAAAATCGAAAAATGAAACAAATATTTTATAGTTGGAAAAAGCAATGCCAAAAAACCAACTTTTATTTTCTCTTATATTGCGAAACTGTGTTCGTCAACACATGTGAAATTAATGCAAATATTGAAAATCAAACTATATGCAATATCTAAGGAAAGAACCAATACTTATTTCTGTAAAATTTGGAGACATTAGATCCAATATGCTTTCATATTAAGTGTGACCAAAATTACCTATGTGTGTATTCTTTTACAAAACTTGATGGTAAATTGTGTTTTTGGTTTTGTTTTCCGACGCCTAAATAAACAAAGATGACGCCTTTCCGCCTCGCTGCCCCCAACCTTAAGACATTTAAAATTAATCCAAATCTTCAAAATTCAACTCTTCAACAAATATTTATAACCATTAACGAAAAACCAATTATTCCTATAAAAGTTCGAGAGTTTGGATATTGGTTTGTTTGTCTAATTCTGCGAAGTATGTCTTCAGTCATGTTGTTCTTGTATTTTTCCCACAAAACCGATGGTTCTGTTGGGTATCATGTCGTCAATATAATTGCGAACAGTTGACGAATGTTAGTCGGGGTGGATGCAAATGCTGCATCATAAAGTGTCAGATCCCAATGATTGTCGTCTTCCAGCAAATGCAGCTCGCGACATGCATCTTGAAATGTATTGAATATTTGACCATTGACTGTTCGTAAAAATTCGAAAGACGTTGGTCCTGGAACATTCAGCAACAACAAACGCAAAAAGAAACATTCACGTTGTTTTGGATGTACTGTGTAAAGTCGTCCCAATGTCTTTGCTTTCAATACGCGTGCGATACTTGGATGTGGTTCGCCTTGTCTACGTGGCTTCCATTTTTTACCTGATTTGTTCCAAGTATAATAGCGAGGGACTTCGGTATATAACAATGTTGTTGCGAATTGTCCGAAAATATCAGGTTTTTGGCACAGTGTGAAAAATTCAGTAAGTGTAGTTTTTATTGGCTGGAAAGCTCGTTGGAGAGCATTTTCTTCAGTGAAATATACACGTTGACCGTTTTCAAGATGTACCGTAATCTGAGGCATAATGCAGAAACTCGACATTTATATACATTTTCTTATTAACGCTTTATTTAATCGCACCAATTAAAAGCTTTTACGCATTTTCGGTGGAAGTATATAAAGAACAATCCTATGAACTTTAATCGGTTTTAAAATAAAAAAAAGTTCAGTGCATGTCAGCAATATAAACATAATTAGAAAAAACTAGACAGCTATAGAGTTTTTTCTTCTTTCTCTATTTTCTTTATTTTTAAAAGTTCGTTAAACAGAGGGAAAAAACCCTCACATATTTAAAAAAAATACATTTATTTAACGAAAAAACTGCTACTAAATAAAAAATAATGATGGATAATTATTTCTATCAATTATAACATACATCTTATTACTTATTTTCCTCTAAATTCGAAAAAAAAATTGTTGTTTACATAGAAAAGGTCTTCTTCTGGAGAAAAATGGTGCCATTGAAAGTTGTCAATTAGCAGTCCATATCTATATGTCAGTGGTATAGCCCCATTCAGAAGCAGCAGCGGCTGCAGACAATTCCTATTGGCTAATGGTGGTCACATGTAGGTAGGGTTGCCAGGTCCAAAAATAAAAAGGCCGGACACAGCGTTACATTTAGCTGGACATTTTTCTTACCCATTTTAAATAGAAATAGAGTCGGTTAGGTATTTTCAATCGTTTATTAATAAAATCTTATGTCAAGATAAACTAAATATTCTTCATTAAACAAAATATACAATCATCTATTCTCCTTGGATGGAAAACTGGTCATTTCATTATAGTCCGGGAGGAAGAGTTGCATTTTGGATGGTCATTTCAGGTCCCCTGATTTTTTTGTAATTGATAGTTTAGATAAGGCTTATAACAGTAGCAAGAGTCAGCCAGCAGAATCGCGATGGGGGTGGTGGGGAGAAAATGTACAGATCAACAACTTACTACCCGAAAGGAATAATTTCCAAAACCAATCAATTGGCACGAAATGACCAGGCCACTTGCAACGCTCACTCCGGGACTACTTTTTATTAGTCCGGGATGCAGCGTTGTAAGTTACCTGGTGTGCTTAAATCTTTGATTGCAAAACAAAGAAAAGCTTTCAGCTATCATCTATCTATGCTACGCTGCGTACTGTACGTATCCTTACATGACCAGAGGGACAATCGCTTAATATCCGGTCATAAGCCGGACATGCATATATTTGGCCGCCACGACCGTAAAAGGCCGGATATGTCCGGCGAAATCCGGACACCTGGCAACCAGTCACATTGCTAGTAAAACTAATTGATTGCTAGTAAAACTAAACATGCTGCCGCTGCTGTTGCTGCTGCTGGTTCTGAATGGGCCTTATAGAACAATCTGTTGTTGACCTTGAAGGTCATTTTTTAAGGTCGTTTTTTTTAATTTGCAAAAAAGCTGAGTCGGTTTGGTCGTTTGGGAATTTTTTCTTTTTGTTTTTTAGTTGGGTCAATTTTGTTTTTTAAACAGCGAGCGCTTTTGGGGGGGGTCATGACCCCCGTGACCCCCCCTTGAATCCGCGCCTGAACGGTAATTTGTTTAGTTGTGCATTTTAAGTAGATTATCTATTCTTAAATTTTCGTTGTACCACTAATTGAAAATTATAAAAATTTTAGTTAAAGCTTGAAATATTAGATAAATTATTGAAAATGCCCAGTTGCTCAAATTAGCCTAAACAAAAAGTCTATATGAATTTCAAGCTTTTATACGAGAAATTTTTATTTCATTAAAAATCATTTTATTTTTTTCGTTGCTGGCTTAGAAATGTCAAAACTTCTATGGGTGTGTAAATGACTGTTATTATTCAAAAGATGTTCGTCACACATGTGTGACCGTGGATGGGGGCCTAATGAATTCGCTAAGATAACTTAAAATTGCCAGTGCTCCCAATCGAGATTGATTAAATTAGCTGGTACCATTAATCTCCACACTTTATAAAGCGATGCATTTTCGATGGCTTGATTTTGTAATACGGTACAAGGATTGTTAATTAATTCAAGTCGTATAATTTAATCAACTTCGAAAAACTTCATTATTTTTTCTATTCTCGGGGGGGGGGCCATGGCCCCCATGGCCCCCCTTGAAACCGCCACTGTCTGAGAGACATTTTTAGTTACCACAACCATACGGCATCAAATAAATATATTTAGTTGTCGTTATTAACAAAAAATGCTTCTCATGACCAGAAAAAATTGTTGGAGTAACTAAATATATTTATTTGATGCCGTATGGTTGTGGTAACTAAAAATGTCTCTCAGTGCAGATAGCAGTCCAGTCATTTGGTAGTTTTGCCTGGAAAGAGTTCCGGGAGTTTTGAAAATTTGTAGATTTCGATGTGCTCTTTCCGAATTTCAACTTTGCCACCTCGTATCTTTGCCGCTTCCGCCGCCATGTTGGGAAAATGGCGCCTAAGAGCAGTTTTTTGATAATATCTCCTTTCCGACTCAAATTTTTTTTTTCAACATTCCAATGAGGCGGTTCTTGTTTGCCTCATTGCCCAGGAATTTATTTTGTGACACAGTTCGGATCATTGTCTCGTCAAAAAGTATGTCTACTGAAGCAGTTTTTCGTGATCGTCAGGATCGCTCCACATATTTGGTACTACGATTTGCTACATCTTCCGGATATCCGTCAAATACGATAATGGCATTGGATGTATAGTTCGAACGAACGTAGGTAACGTATTTATTGCAAATGGATGAAAACGATTCACCGCGATGCCAAATGACTCGGTGTAATAAGTATCCTCCGTCAATGATATACATCGTATATTCAAAATTTAAATCTCCAGAATGTTGCTCAAATGCCTTATACATAGAAGATTTAATACATTTGCGCATGCCTTCGTCATTGAAAAGGGTTAAGGGAAATGTAGCAAGTTTGTACGTAAGAAAATTTTCAAGTTCCTTTTCACATTCTTTTGCAATGCACATTCTTTGGAAAATTCGTAAAGGATTAATCGGGACAATGTCGCCTTCTATCCGGATGACTGAATTCAAAATACTAAGTGATTTTATTCGGTCATTCCGTTTGAATTTTACGGTATAGAAATCGTTGAACAATGATTTTAGAAATGCCAGCACTACCAATTTCTTTAGGCATGTGACAGTTGATCTTTTCTTCTCCGATAATTCCAGTGCTTATTGACATGATTTACTTTAATTCTGGAAAAGGTGGATGGTTGCACAACCAGTCAATTAGTTTTTTTACGTCGTCATTGTCACGATTAACCCGCGCACTTCTCATTTCTACATTGTCAAAAAACTGCTTTTAGGCGCCATTTTTCCAACATGGCGGCGCCAGCGGCAAAGATACGGGGTGTCAAAGTTGTCAAATTACAAATTTTCAAAACTCCCGGAAAACTTTCCAGGTAACCCCTTTTTTTTAGAACCAAATGACCGTACTATAGAAATCAAATTTATTCTGTAAATAAAAATTGACAAATTTTAAAGCATTTTGATGTATAGTTATGGAGAAAGAATAATCCATTTTTATGTGCAATAAATTCCCACGTTTAAATATCATTTTTACTCGACACCTTACTTGAATTTTGAATATTAATTTCTCGAATACAAGACGTTCAATGTTTTTTAAATAAATTTTATTGAATGTATGAGATATCAATAAATAACGTAATCAAATTTCAGATTTTTAATTTAGAATATGCTCCTTCAATCGATCTTTCTTAAAGAGAAGAGAACAAGCTCAGTCAGAAAAAACAAGATAAGGGAGGGGGCGGCATTGTCTTTTTTGCACGCGGGCGGTGAAGCGGCTAGCGGCGGGCCTGCGTTGGTACGATTGTAGGGATGCACCCAGTATTTTCTTTTTCTCCTCATTCTACGCCAGAACCAATAAGCCACTAGCGATGAGCAAAAATGGTATTGTTCTTGCAGTCTTGTCTTGGTCTTTCAAATTTAGCAAGACCAAGAACAAGACTTGGTTATGCTCGCAAGAACAAGAACAAGACTAACTGTGCAAGAACAAGACCAAGAGCAAGATTTTTGCAAGAGTCTTGCAAAATTTTCACCTAAATTCATTCTTTTAAAAACAAAAAATATAAAATTGATTAGGATGTTCAAGTAATTATGATATAAATATATGTGTGTAGGGTATATTTACTTTTTCGAATAATAATTGTAAAAGCAATTATTCACATTTGTACATAAGTACACAATATTTCTGCATTTCGAAGCAAATTTGCCGAAATGATTTAGATAGATGTTTCACACTGTCGTCTTATTTTAATCAATTGGGTGCTCTGTTACTTTCTTTCAATTACTGGTGCCTAGGAAATGAAGCTTTCTTCTGTTAAATCTTATTTAGTTAAATTATTTAAAAAGAAAACCATACAAAATTTAAGATTCCTACGTTTCTTTTTTTAATAACCAATTTATAATAATTCATACAATATATACCTACTTGATGAGCGAAAATAGCCTTGGTCTTCCAGTTTTGTCTTGTCTTGTCTTGGTTTTGCATATTTAGCAAGATCAAGGCCCAGACCAAGACTTAGCTATGTTTGCAAGAACAAGACCAAGAACAAGATTTAGCTATGCTCGGAAGACCAAGAACAAGACTGACTGAGCAAGAATAAGACAAGACCAAGACTTTATTAGTCTTGTCTTGTTCTTGCGTTTGCTCATCACTATAAGCCACTACAAGGTCTTCCTCACTTGAACTCATATTTGTAACTGAAGTAATGAGAATTGTGCTCCCACCACATTTTTATCGCCCAAGTCGCGCCGATATATCGCCTGCTGGTGTGAACCCTCCTAGCAATATATCGCCGCGACATATCTCGAGCGATATATCGCCCATCGTATATCGCCTCAGTATGAACGCCGCCTTGCTGGTCGCCTCGGCGATATATCGGCGCGATTAAATTGTGGTGGGAACAGAATTCTTTGCCGGTCGCTTCAGCGATTCTTTGTTGGCGCAGTATTTTGTATTATTACAAGTTTATTTTAAAAAAATACAATTCAGATATCAATATATCTGCGTATAGAAATTTATTAATACAATTTATATTAAGAGAATCATGAATACGTGTATCTAAGTTTACACAATACCCGTATTTTTACGAAGTTTGTTTGATGAACGCACCTAGGACGAAATGATGTATGTAAACGATATAATTGATCAACTGTTCAAACTGGACGTGGATGTCTATATCCGTAAACTGAAGAAAGGCAAAAGAAGGTCTGAACATAAACTACCTCATTCATCTTGCTCTTAAAATATCAAAATAGTTACTACCACGCTTCTATTCTACTGTTTAGTAAGTAATGCCAAAGTAAATAAATAATTTGAGACGTACGGCTACCTCAGCCTTACTAGTAGTGCAGAGGTATGGTAAGGCAATGTTCCTTTTCTCCTTAGGCCGGCTCCCGGCTCCACACGTTAGCACCCAATGCTACTCCCCAATGCTACTTGTCCAACGTGTGGATCTAGAAATTTGCAGTTGGCGTGAGTATTGAGGATTGGCCGTCGCGTGTCGGAATTGTGTATCTTTTTTTTTCAAGGGTTCGTGACAACAGGCTTTTCAGAAAATGAAAGTTTTCAGGGTTCATTCCATAAAACTCCCTGAAATTTGATTCATGTTGAGACAGCTCTCGAGAAACAACAGCCGAGCTATGGTGCACGTTGGTAAGATTGTCGGGATGGACCCAGTATTTTGTTTTTCTTCTCATTCTACGCCAGAACCAATAAGCCACTACAACGTCTTCCTCACTTGAACTCATATTTGTAACTGAAGTAATGAGAATTGTGCTCCCACCACATTTTTATCGCCCAGGTCGCGCCGATAGTAGTAGTGCTATGGCGCTACTGGCTCACTGACGTCATCGGTTGTTGTCTTGGGTGTGGATGTGGGTCTTGGGTGTGCCTCGGATGAGCTTTCGTACTGGCTGAGCTTTTGAACTTGCTGTGCCATGGCTGAACTTGCATGTGCCTCGGATTTGGTCTTGGGTGTTAGTTGGATGTGCCTCGGATGAACTTGAGGAATTAGATTGAACTTGCATGTGCCTCGGATGAACTTTAGCGCCGGATAAGCTTTTGAACTTGCATGTGCCCTGGATGAGGTCTTGGGTGATAGATTGAACTTACATGTGTCCCGGATGAGGCTTGGAAAATTAAATTGAACTGCATGCGCCTCGGATGAGCTTGAGGAATTAGATTGAACTTGCATGTGTCCCGGATGAGGCTTGGAAAATTAAATTCAACTTGCATGCGCCTCGGATGAGCTTGAGGAATTAGATTGAACTTGCATGTGCCTCGGATGAGCTTGGGGGGGAATTAGGTTGAGCTTCGCTGAGTGTCGTGGATGAGATTATGCGGGTGATTGAATCTTCAGTTTTGAACATCGCTGTGCTTTGAGCGGGGCTTTGCTATTCAGGACATTACCCTCGAGTTTTGGTTTGCATCCCTGCTGGGCTTGCGCAAGGGGCCGAGAGACTTAAACCCACATCCCAGCTTCAAGGATCCCAGAGACTCAAGACCCCATTTCAATTTTTTTAACCAACTCTCCTAAGAAATAAAATATCCCGCCATGCAAAAATATTCAAATTACATTTCAAATATTTTTCCCGTAAGAAATAAAATATCCTTGTTTCACCTAAAATCACGCCACTCAAAACATGTGCAAGTGATATACTTATAAGGGGCAAGCGCGAAAGGAAATTACCATTCTGATCTCGACATGAATTTTCATGCCCAGCCGCCAAAACCCAAATCCAAGCATCAAATTGCATTCCTTTGCCCTCATAAATTTTTCAACCAAATTGACCTCACACATATCCTTCATGCCCATACGTCATGAAAGCACCTAAAAAAAACTCAAGCACGGGTCACTCTCTTTTCACGAATGCTATTTTTACCGATCGCGCGCCAAGGAGCCTTAAGTAAAATACACATCAAGGGTTGAGATCCCTAGCAGATCTTTAATGTAAACAAATATATAAGTTAATAAATTTTTATTCTTTTTTATTAAAAAAACAAACTTTAATTTAACGGGATTTTATTTGTGACCTGTATTGCTTTAAATTCAAATTCGAACTGATAACAATAATTCTTACAATTATTCTTATGGCATAGGTTTAAGCTTAATTTGGAAACGGCGCGTGCATTCCCTAGACGCGGTGTCAGCATTCCAATATTCTTGTTGGGTGATCCAATAAATTGTCGGTTTACTTAAAATTGCTGATTTTGCTGGCTCGTGGTGTTAACTCTTCCCCTCTTAGATTATAGATTGTCCTCGATCGTTAAAAGTATGGTTGATCGTAAAATTTCCGACTTGGAGCTTCTGCGGGTTGTATGAACTTAAGGGAAGTTTCTGTTGGTCTTATCGCTGGTGTTTCTGGTTTTTCCATGATGATCTTAATGTTGCTCTTATTCTTCTTAAACTGCCAGATTATGAATAATGAGAAAACTATCGTTATTGTCGCCATGAATCCATAGGTTGCGAATTGGTTTATATCATTTTCAGATTGCAAATTTTGGATTTCTTGCGTGTTGTTGATGTGGAGTTCTTTCATCATCTCTAAGGAAAGCAGCTCGCGATATTTCTTTTCTTTAGATGACTGTTGTAATAGTGCAGGAAGTGGGTTGATTGATGATACTTCTCTAGAGATGAACGTGTAACCATTAATGTTGATTGTCATGTTATTAAATTTGACCAGGTAGGTTCCGTTGAGGTTGTGCGTAGAGTTTCCAGCTATCAGGGGTCCTGTGAATTGATTTAATAAGAGAATACCTGTGCTAACTTCTTCTATAGTTTGTATGTGCTGATTATTTGTAGTATTACATTCGGCTGTTACGCTGTTGAGCAGGCGGGGAATGCACGTATCATTGCTTAAATTTACTATATTATTAGACTTACAAATAGAAAGGTTATTAAATGTTTTACATTCTTTTGAAATGCCATATATTTCTTTATCATTCTTTAAAATTTCTTTAAACAAAATTTCGGTTACAAAGTTATTTATTTTTACGGGTTTTATTAATAGTTTCTGATAAATAGTTTCAGTGGCTAATGGAATATTTATTATGTATAGAATTACAGATCCATTTGTTAGGATTTTTACTTCGGAAAAGTCTAATGCTTCTTCGATTGTTGTATAGGGTAATTTTTGCTCTGTTAACGCATTGATAGCTAATTTAATTTCATTTTTTGACAGAATAATTGTATTTATAAGTCCCAATTTTGCCCAGTGAATGGCATAGCTTAAATTTTCTAGTTCTTCTTTAACTAGCTTAATTCTATATTGGATATTGCTAATAGCTTCTAGATTTACGTTATTATTTTCTTTAAGTAATTTTTGAATTTCGTTTTGTATTAGTGTTATATTATTTATTCTTTGATTATATAGTTCATTTATTATTACTTGCTTATTGTTATTTTTAAGTACATCTGTCACCTTCTCTTTGATTGTAATAAAATCGTCATGGTCAGGATTTCCAGCAATCCATTTCCATGCTGAACCTATGAAATTTAAGGATCGCTTTGCATGTCTTGGCTTTAAATTGTGCAATAATTCTTGAATCTGTTGCAGCTCGTGTTGGAGTAAAGGATAGAGGATATGTCCGTTGGTGGGTTGAGAATTATTGGTAGTATCTCATTAGTGAATGCCTCGTATCGGTCTAGGTTTATTTCATGTATAAGTTTGAAGTTTCCATTCTGTATTTTAGCTTTCCCCCTATGTAGAGATATTATTTGTGAATTAGTGTAGTCTAGTATTTGTATGTTGCTACTGCCTAAGTGTAGGAGGAATCTGAAAAGAAGAAAAGTTTGTGGTATGGTGAATAAGAACGTTGGAAAGATAGAGAGGTTGTATTATCAGCTTTTGATATTGCTTTTATGAACGACTTTTCCTGATTCAGTTAGTATAGTAGTATTTCTATTTTCTTGCACTGTTTCTGGACGATAGCGAATGGTTAGTTTGGATCCGATTGTTTTGTTATGCTTTACGTACACTTGTTGTCCACGCTGGTATTGCTTTATAGGTTTCCTTTTCTTGTTATGGTTTTTCATATCCTTCTCTTGTTTAGCCTTTAGTTTTTCGATGTTACTTAGACGGGCTTTTTCGAAGCAGTGGCGGACTAAGCCCGTCAGAGGCCCGGGGCGGCAAAGCTGAATGAGGCCCTCAGTCTAAGAAGTTGATGTAATTTTAGAAGCCTTTTATTCAGTTTTCTTTTGTATGTAAAAGTGTGTGTGTATGTTTATTTCCCAGTAGGGAAAGCATTTAATTACCCATCGATTCCGAAAGTAGTTCTAAAGCCAAGTGTCCACTATAAAGTTTTTTTTGCTAGAGTGTAGAGTGTAAAGCTCTACCTGTAGCGCGTCTCTACCACTCTACCACCCCACCGCCCGTAGAATTGCTCTAGAGAAATTTTGAGTAAAGCTCTACCACGTGCTCTACAGACTGTATACTGCAGATGCGTTTTCTCTACTGTAGAGTCGGCCATCAACTTTTGCATGTCATTTAATTACTCAGTTATTCACAGATGCGTGCGTACACCTTATTGTGTAAAAAATTTAAAGGAAATTAATAGAAAACAAAGAAATAACAAAATGAGTTCTCGCCAAAAACAAGCTGCTGCCATTTTATTTTTGCTCGAAGAAGAGAAAAAGAAGGAAAGGAAATGTTGGGCGCGAGATTGGATTGCGAAAAGAAAATAAAACGCTGGAATGTATCGAGAATTATTGAATGAGCTCACGGAAGAAGACACATTTTCTGCGTATGTCGTATTCGAATTTCGTTGTTATTTCACAGGCCGATGTATAACAATTCGAAGCGCAGTCGAAATGGCAATAAGAATGAATACTGTAGAGAGAAAAACTCTATCAAACATGCTTGATAGAGCGTAGAGTAGATGTAAAGCTCTACACAACAATTGCTTATACACTATAGAGTTTTTTAACAGAGAAAACTTTCGCGTAGAGCGCATGTGTACAGCTCGAGAGGGTGTATACACTTCTCTACGCGTCTCTACGCGAGAGTTTTCTCTAGCTCTATGCAAAAAGCTCTATAGTGGACACCAGGGGCCCGATTCCGCAACGGTGAGTTTTTCGCCCGTGAACACCAAAGAAAAAACTCACTCACAGCCACGGTGTTCACTTTTATTTAAAATGCGATTCCGTAAGTGCCAGTGAGTTTTAAAGTGCTGAATGATTTTTAAAGTGGCTGAATGATGCTATACTGATGGTACTGTCTTGACCTTTCCATTTTAAAAATTCTAATTAAATAAAATCTTTTAGAACAATAAACTAAAACAACATTTTATTTTTACATACCAAACAAATCTCTCAAAAATATTATTTTTAAAAAAAATTAAAAAACTTATTCAAAAATCATCGCACGAAATTACAAAAACAGCTTTACTCGTCAAAATTCAAACTCACCGTAAATTCACAGCCTTTTTCTCAGTGAGAAATTTTTTACGGTGGTGTTCACCGCAAATGTCAAAAAACTCATTCTCACTCTTGCGGACGCGCAAATAAGCAGTGTTCACTGAAATTGGTGAAGACCGTAAGACTCACCGTTGCCGAATCGGGCCCCAGGCTTAAGTTTAGAAAAACTCATCTTGCATGTTGCAACCGAGATGAGAATGGTCAAGAAGTATTGAAGAATAAGCGATGTACAGGATAACGATTCAATCAAGTCCCATTTTAATAATTACATGCTGTACTTATTTGTGTCTACGGGAACATTGTACGGGACCTCCGACTCCAAAGTACCACTTAAGGCCCGTCCTCACTACGCGGACTTAGAATCCACGCGCTTTTGGTCGTACGGCCAGCCAAAAGCGCGCGTGATCTTTTAATTTTCTGAGTCATGAGTGAGAAAAAATCAATTCTCATTTGAAACGGCGTACGCGCTTTTGAAAAGCTCATAGTGTGTGGACGCACAATGTACCTTTTTAACCACAGCCTTTTGTCCGCGTTGTTTGGCCGCACGGCCTTTACCATGGACAAAGTCGTAAAAAAGTCGTAAAAAAGTCATAAAACTCTATATGAAAAAAAAAGGCAAAAGCGCGTACGACCCAAGACCGCGTAGTGTGGCCACACCATTAGGTAGGCACTGACCATATTTTAAAAGCCTTGTTTAGGATTTGATCAAGGTAACTTGTAGACATTTGGAGGCCCCCAGGAACCGGAGGCCCGGGGCGGACCGCCCCTTCCGCCCCACCCTTAGTCCGCCACTGTTTCGAAGTCTTCAGGGTTAATTCTGGGAGCTCGACCGAAAAGTAATTCAACTGGCCTTTTGCCGGTTGTCGAATGTACTGTGGAGTTGTACTCATTGACTGATCTTTCTAAAAGCTCTTCGAAGGTTCTGCTTGAGTTTTCTGCTTTTAAGCATCTCATTATTTCTGCTATTGTCGAATGAAAGCGTTCGATTTGACCGTTTACTTCGCTTTTGTATGGGGGTGTTTTAAATACTTTTATTTGGAGATCGTCTTCTAACATGGATATAATAGAGGCGGAATTTAAAGATTTTTCGTTGTCGATCATTATGATTTCAGGAATGCAGAAAAAGAATAAAATATCTCTTAATGGTTGTTTTATGTCTTCGATAGCACGGGAAGCAATAATTTTAGTTTGAGCGAATTTTGTAAATTTATCTATTGCTGTTAGTACAAGGTGCTTTTCTGTCGAGAAGATGTCAATGTGTAGTGTGTGTCCTGGATAGTTGGGGATAGGTGTAGATTCTATTACTGGGTTGTTGGGATGCCGGTCATATTTATTTTCTTTGCAAATGGAACATCGTTTTACTAGTGCTTTAATTTTAGCAGACATTTTTGGAAAATAAAAGTTCTCTAGAATCTGGATGCGATTCTCATCGGCGGGCGTTTCGATGGGCTCTTCTGTGTACTTTGAGGATTTTTTCTTCCTGTTCTTGTTCATTTGGAATATCTTCTACTAATTTTTGAGTGAATCTTATCTTGTAATCCTTGAAGTGTTGTGGATAGATTTCTTGTATAATTCCCATAGTTCGTTCATCAGTCAGGAGTCCGTTTATTGTGTTGGGGTTTAAATATCTTTTAAAGATGTTTATAATATCGGGTTCGGTATAATGGGGCTGTCTAAAGATATGTCGCATGTAGCCTTCGAAAGGGACTTGGATTTGGTAGCTGGTTTCGATGTCTGATTTTAAGATTAATTGGGTGCGAAATACGTTGATAGGATTTTCTACACATGGGATGAGGTTGTGAGAAGAACTTTCGTCGATATGTGCGGTAGGAGTCATGGAATTGACTTCGGAAGTTTTTGGAGGTCTTGACAAAGAGTCGGCTACTACATTTGCTTTACCAGGTTCATATTTTAGCTCGTAGTTATACTCTTCCAGAATCGATTTCCATCTTTTCATTTTACTATTAGTGTTTTTGTTACTAAATGCATATGTTAGTGGCTGGTGATCAGTGAAAATCTTTACCTTTTGGGAACCGTATAAATAGTTTCTCAGACTGTTAAGTGACCATATAATAGCGAGCATTTCTTTCTCGTTAGTGGCATAATTTTCCTCAGTTTTGCTAAGCGTTCGGGATAGAAATGAAATAGGTTTATCTTCCTGAGAAAGTACTGCTCCGATGGCGTGGTTGGAAGCATCTGTTGTCAATTCAAAGTCCTTGTCAAAATCTGGGTGTACTAGAGTTACTTCTTTGGATAAAAGAGAGTTCTTAAGTTTGGTAAATGAATTCATGGCATCGCTATTTAGAGTTATGAGTTTATTTTTTGAGACGTTTTTGGAAATACGTCCATCCTCCCCTCTTAAGAGGGATGTCAGGGGTTTTGCTATTTTTGCATAATCTTTTATAAAGCGGCGGTAGTACCCTGACATACCGAGGAATGATCGAAGATCTTTGAGTGTTTGAGGTTTAGGAAAGTTGGCAATCGCTTCTACCTTTTTGGGATTTGTTTTAATGCCGTCTATGCTAACTACATAACCCAAGAATTCTATTTCTCTTTGCATGAATTCACTTTTATCCAGTTGCACTTTTAAGTTGGCGTTTTCCAATGTTCGGAATACTAGGTCGATATTTTTGAGATGTTCGGCCTCATCCTTGCCAAAGATGATAATATCGTCGATGTATACGTAACAACGTTTCTCGATGTGCTCTCTCAAAATGTCGTCTAAAGCCCTTTGGAATATAGAGGGGGCGTTTTTTAACCCAAATGGCAGTCTTGTAAACTCGAATTTTCCGTTGTTTATGGAGAAAGCTGTTTTTTCAGTGTCGCGCTGTTTAAGTGGGATTTGATGGAAACCACTTTTTAAATCGATGATGGTGAAGAGCTTGTTCTTGCCTAAGTTGGAAAGAACTTGATTGATTTCGGGTATGGGATACTTGTCTGCGATAGTAACAGAATTGAGCTTGCGGTAATCAATCACAAGTCGAATTTTTTTTTCCCCGGAAGCATCTGATTTCTTCGGAACAATCCATACCGGTGAGTTATATGGAGACTTAGAGGGCCTGATGATTCCATCTTCGAGTAGTTTGTTGACTTCCTTTTCTACTTGATCTTTGAGAGCCATGGGGTAAGGGTAACTCCTAGAATATATTGGGTCTTCGGTTGTCGTACGTATTTCTCCTTTTATGACAGTTGTGAATGGAAGCTTTTTGTTTAGGTCGGAAAATAGATTCCGGTATTCCTTTATAATCGAGTGAAGACTTTCTTTCTGCGTGCTAGATAGGTGAGAATCTCTAATGGTCAGATTGTTTACAGTGTGGGAAATATGTTCTTTTAAAGGGATATGGATGTTAGGCTCGATAGTCATGAAATTATCGTAGGTGTGTATTATGGCTTTCATTTGTTTTAAACTGTCATTGCCTACAATGCCTGCGAATGCGATCAGTGAGGGTAAAATAAAGAATTGGAGTTTTTCTGTTTCTAACCCGAATAGATTTACGAATGAGTGGTGTGTTACTTCAATTGAACCGCATACAGAAACTGCGTGAAATGGATTTTTATTTGGGATTGGATTCCTTATAAGTCGGGGCTGGATGTAATTTTTATTTGATCCTGTATCTATGAGAAATTTAAGCACTTCACCGCTCCTCGCGACATGTTCTACGTATGGTAACGAGGAGCTCTTTAATCTAAAAAATAGATACCTTCGAGCTCTTCGATTTCAGGAGAGTTGGTGTTGTCCATGAGGTCAAGATATTCGTTAAACGTTTGTACTTGATTTTCATCTTCTGTTACAATGTTTTGTTCAGCGCTTTCTTGCTCGTTAGCATATTCTTCCATTTGTTCAGTATGATTAATTCGCTGATGCTTGTTCGGTAATCTGGTCTGTTGCGATAGCATTCTTTTAGCTGGTTGAACTGGTTGTCCTTGGTATCGTGGTCTGTTTTGGTAGTTTACTTGTTTCGATCTAATGGAATGATCTACGTCCATTGGCTCAGGAAAGTGACGGGATGCGTTAGTATTATATGCTGGAGGGCGATGTGCTTGCTTGTTAAAGTGTGGAACTTGGGGTGCACGAGGATTGTGGAATAATTCCGGATAATATTCACGTCTGGGTGCGGGGATTGGAGCCGGTCGCGAAGCAAAGTTCTGGTTTCTTCGTGCAGGAATTGGTGGTACATGTGCATTAACTCTGGGTGATTGTGAATGATTCGCGTGTTGCGTACGGTAGTCCACATTTTGTAACTTGAGGCATAGATGTAGTGCTTGTGGAAGATCTGCAGGCTCCCGTATACTGAGTAGTCTAGGCAGATCGCCTTTGAGACCTCTGACGAAAGTATCTAGTGCCTTGTCGCGATATGCTTGCGTCATATTGTTGAGAGATTCTTGTCCCATCTCCATTGATGACAATTTGTTCACAATTAGGGATAAATGTTGATATACCGCTTGGTAGAACTCTGGAATACTACTTGAACCCTGTACCAGCGTTGTCATCTGGTACTCTAAAGTGCCTAGATCCCTTTTATCGGCGTAGTGTAGTGTGAGGCATTTTGAGATTTTCTCCCAGTTAAGTGGAGTATTGTAGGACTCTAGTGCTATGTCCCCTTGTCCTACTATTTTGTTTCTCACTACGGAGAGAATTCCGTAATATTTGGGAGTGCCTTTGAGGTGTTGGTAGATTTTAAGAATACGATTTACACTTTTTCGCCATGAGCTGAATTCTCCTGGCTGACCAGAAAAATCTCTCAGACTTTTTACGACATCTGGAATCTTGTCCATATCTGACAAGTTCCTATCTGCTCCTACGTTTATTGGAATATCAACATCATTGTTAATATCCGAAGCGGGATTTAGAAAAGAATTAAACATCTGTCTTCCCTGTATCTGCAAAGTTTCAGATACCAATCTAGTAATTAATTGTATCATTTCGGCATTGAGCAGGTTGTTTGTGGGTGCATTACTAGGTCTAGGTGTAGGATTCGGGGGAATACTTTCAAGACGTGCAGGCCGAATCAAATTATTTGGATTTGCCATTTTTAAGTTTTTCTAATTTTTGTATCGACAATCAATGAGAGGGTACCAGAGAAGAGAGAGAACAAAAATTTTAATCTTTCCTTTATTATTGAATTAATCGTAAAAGGAATATTTTACCTCACAAAATTTATTTTACTTACGTCTTCCGTTTTCGCAAAAAAAAATTACGTTATTGGATAAATACCACAAATTAAATATTTTATTTCTTCCTATTAGCCACTTGAATATTTTGTAAAATTTATTTTATTTTATATTGAAATTTTATCTATATTTGCTCTTTTTTTCCTTTTTTAAGTTAAAAATTAAATTGTCTTAAATGGGAGACACAATTCTCTATATTTTCGTTCTGTTAATTAATTTGCTATTCACTATTAATAAAAAATATCGCAATCCACTATTAATGAAAATTTCTTTCTTCGTTTACGTTTTTATCAAAATTTGATTCTTAATTCCTTTATTGGGATATCATTGTTATTGTTTTTCTTTTGTAAGAAATGATTATGAAAAGAAAATATAATTTTGTTCGACTTACATTAATATAATGATTCTAACTAATTTCATTTTATAAGATGAGATTATTTCTTCAGTTTTTCCTGTATGTAGTGGTTCTGTTGGTGGTGACTTTGCAGGGGAAGATTAAGGCGGCTGTTGTCCTAAATGATGTTTCAACTCCTTTTTGCCTGTTGATGTACGGGCTACTGGGGGGCCTCTTTCCTCAACACAATTTCCTGTACCGTAAAATTTATACACGAGCACTTGTATTTGATTGTGCACGAAAAAACCTAGTTACAGTGTAGTTTATACAAAAACTCGCGTTTCTATTAGTGGCGTTATGATTTCGCGTAAGCGACTTTTACGTCTATAGTTACGCACTTGACTTTATGTCTTACTAACGCGCTTGACTTTTACGTGTTTAATTTTTCGCGTTTAACTGTTACGTTAAAAATTGACTTTACGTCTAACACGAATTACTTTACGGTACACACACTGCAGAGTCCCTGCTCGGGCGCCAGTTAATAAATTTTTATTCTTTTTTATTAAAAAAACAAACTTTAATTTAACGGGATTTTATTTGTGGCCTGTATTTCTTTAAATTCAAATTCGAACTGGTAACAATAATTCTTACAATTATTCTTATGGCATAGGTTTAAGCTTAATTTGGAAACGGCGCGTGCATTCCCTAGACGCGGTGTCAGCATTCCAATATTCTTGTTGGGTGATCCAATAAATTGTCGGTTTACTTAAAATTGCTGATTTTGCTGGCTCGTGGTGTTAACTTATATGCCGGGAGTTGGATGTTTCCAATTAAGAGTCCTCGGGGTGCTGCGGCTCAACGGCAAAAAAATCACTAGCGGAAATTTGGGACTTGAAATTGCAATTGACATGTGCGGCTGCACACATATGGCATATTATCGCGGGTTTTAAAAATTTACGGGATCTATTGTTTTAGGTTTGAAATTTAGAAGAAAAAATTTCTCGTTTTAAGAGTTGAAGTGGAGAATTTTGCTATCTTTGAGAAAATCGAGTTTCAATGAAATTGGGAAAAAATTTGAAAAGGGAAATTACGCAACAAATGCAGCTGAGCGCATTTTTTGTTTATGAGGACCTTTCCTGCTGGACCACCGCGAGTGGGTATAAACAATTTACGCAGCAAATGCAGCTGAGCGCATTTTTTTTTGTTTTTGCTTATGAGGACCTTTCTTGTTAGACCACAGTGAGTGGGTATATACAATTTTGGAGGAAGCTGTTTCAGGGATATAGGGATTTTTTTTTGCTTTAAGATAAAAATTAAATAAAAAACATTTTTAAAACATATTAAAACTTGACTTTATTTTCAAATCTAGTATTACATATTTTCTCTCGATGATACTGGTTCAATATGGGCTCCAGGATTTTACTTGTAATGATGATTCTCTGCTGAAATCGGCATCTATCTATTGCATGTATACGCCTCAGTCCAATGCGGCTGGCTCCTATAAGCAAAATCCCATACATGCATGTAGTGTACTTCTGGTGTTAGTATAAATCGAACCCTTTTTTGCATTCTTTACAGTTGCTTACTAAGCGTTGTACTTTCTTTTTGTACCACTCTGCAAAACAACATCCACACGTATTTGGCTAGCTTCAAAATCCAATTTGTATTCTAAGCATAATGGCAGCTAGACAGCTATACAGTTACACAGCTATACCGCTACACAGCTATACCGCTACACAGCATTACAGCTACACAGCTATTCAGCTACACAGCTATACTGCTACACAGCTATTCAGCTACACAGCTATTCAGCTACACAGCTATACTGCTACACAGCTATACCGCTACACAGCTATACAGCTACACAGCTATATTCTTTGGTTTTTAAAGTTCTATTTTATTAAAAAGAAAGAAGTAAAATAATAATTTACCTAAATCTAAAACATGGTGTAGGGCCGGTTGATTTTGCTTGTTCATTCAATAAACCCATACTCTCGCAACTCCTCAATGATTGACACTATCTCATTAGTATGACTATTATTTCCAGCTTTCTGCGATGCTACCAATATGCGTAGCCTGTCAACTAGCTCATTGGGGTCATCCCAATATATGTACTCGATATTTTTCCTGGGGATATGCATTATTCCCTTTCCAGTATGAGGAGTGCGAATCAACTTTTTTATAATGTTTCTATATTTGTAGCTATTTGTTCCTTTTATCTGCTGGTTTTCCTTAAAATCACGCCTGTAGTTGCATGTATCATTTACAATTGCTTGGTAATTGGCGGCGTCGTCCATTGAGTAACCCTGGGGCATTTTCATAAAAAGTAGTTCAGCTAAGCCTTCAGTTATCTTATACTGCTTCTCACCAATAAGAAAATTTTCTTTATCAACTTTTAAGATCGAATTACCAATATGTAGCATATCGTTGAGATAGTACACCCCATAAGTTTGATCAATTTTCACGCTATTATTTTCAAGTAGTTGTAATTTATATCGGTTTAGTATCTGACCTGGAGACTCTAGCTTTTGTTCTTTTATAGGCGTTGCAAACTCTTCATCATCACCATCATCTGAATAATCCCTAACAGGGGTGCTAGTTGGTTCCAGCTTTAAATATTTACGTGCAGGTGGTGTGTATACTTCATCATTCCGCGGTATTTCATTTTCTTTCTCTTCCTCTATTGGCTCAAGTTTGACCGCATCTTTTAATTCGTATTTTACATCTGATACTAATTGTTTAAGAGGTTTTGTGATTGGTTTGAAAGTTTCCTCCAGATATGCTGCTTGTTGAAGTCTTCCAGCTCTTAAAGCTCGACATTTCTTTCTAATTGAATTTTCGATTTTTACAATTTTCTCCAGCAATTTAATATCCTTCTCATAACTCATAGTTAAAGGTTCCTTTAAATGAATTATTAACGGCCTGTTCACTGAGCTGCCTGATTCGATACTGAGCTGCTAGATTGAGCTACAAGTTCATTTATCTAATAATGTCAAGCTCGGGTAACTGTTTAAGTATCCAAAATATTTCTCTTCCTTCTCTAGTTGGCGCTAAGCATCTCAATCGATCAACTAGCTCATTGGGGTCGTATAAGTCCGAATTTTCATCATCATAATCTCCATCTTGAATGTATTTGTAGCGATACTGATGAATGTTTTCAGTATATTTACTCGCATCTTCAACCATCTTCACTCGTTTTGCTGCGACTTCGTTAATTGATTCTAAATCTGAACTTTGCAAAGTTTCATCATCTTTTGCTTCATCATTTAGGTTTTTATAAGGGTATTGGTGAATTTTACCGCAGTTTTCACTATATTTATTTACATCCTCAACAAACTTTGCTCGTATTGCAATTGGCTCTGAATCTGAGCTCTGATCTGCTCCAAGAATTGAATTTTTGCCATTAGATGGTTCCGCCTGATCCTCTTCATATTTACACATCGTCACTTGCTTAGAGAAAATATTGCTAGAACTGTTCTTGGTGTTAGAATTTTCGGAAACTGTTTTAGGTGTTTGAATTTGCAAATATTCCCGACCTTTTCTTAATTTCAACATTTTATTTCTAATGTTTTCGGCGGGGCTATGCCCATAAGCATCATCCTCATACCCCATAACATTATTAATATCAGCATCAGTATGTATTAGTGATCTATCTTTTTCTTCATATTCTCTGTTTCTGGATGTATGCGTTGATCGGTTTTTATGTCTAACAAGGTTCTCCGCACGAGTGAATGTCTTGTTACATACCATGCACTCAAACATAGTGATTGTAAGATACTGCACGATATCGAACGAGGTATGTATTTATATACCGGTGCACCAAAATTGAAGCACCAAAATTGGAGCACCAAAATTCGAGCACCAAAATTGGAGCACCAAAATTGGAGCACCAAAATTGGAGCACCAAAATTCGAGCACCAAAATTGGAGCACCAAAATTGGAGCACCAAAATTGGAGCACCAAAATTGGAGCACCAAAATTCATCATTCAAAAATAGCGATGAAATCCGCATTCCAGTGCAAAACCAAGACCTGTATGTCCTCGTAGCTGAAAGTTTTCTTTACATTGAAGGAACAATATCGGACTCTGGAGGGCTAGTAAATAATGCTGCAGCTACGAGGACATACAGGTCTTGGTTTTGCACTGGAATGCGGATTTCATCGCTATTTTTGAATGATGAATTTTGGTGCTCCAATTTTGGTGCTCCAATTTTGGTGCTCCAATTTTGGTGCTCGAATTTTGGTGCTCCAATTTTGGTGCTCCAATTTTGGTGCTCCAATTTTGGTGCTTCAATTTTGGTGCACCGGTATATAAATACATACCTCGTTCGATATCGTGCAGTATCTTACAATCACTATGTTTGAGTGCATGGTATGTAACAAGACATTCACTCGTGCGGAGAACCTTGTTAGACATAAAAACCGATCAACGCATACATCCAGAAACAGAGAATATGAAGAAAAAGATAGATCACTAATACATACTGATGCTGATATTTATAATGTTATGGGGTATGAGGATGATGCTTATGGGCATAGCCCCGCCGAAAACATTAGAAATAAAATGTTGAAATTAAGAAAAGGTCGGGAATATTTGCAAATTCAAACACCTAAAACAGTTTCCGAAAATTCTAACACCAAGAACAGTTCTAGCAATATTTTCTGTAAATATGAAGAGGATCAGGCGGAACCATCTAATGGCAAAAATTCGATTCTTGGAGCAGATCAGAGCTCAGATTCAGAGCCAATTGCAATACGAGCAAAGTTTGTTGAGGATGTAAATAAATATAGTGAAAACTGCGGTAAAATTCACCAATACCCTTATAAAAACCTAAATGATGAAGCAAAATCGTATACTTCTGAAGAAAAAGATGATGAAACTTTGCAAAGTTCAGATTTAGAATCAATTAACGAAGTCGCAGCAAAACGAGTGAAGATGGTTGAAGATGCGAGTAAATATACTGAAAACATTCATCAGTATCGCTACAAATACATTCAAGATGGAGATTATGATGATGAAAATTCGGACTTATACAACCCCAATGAGCTAGTTGATCGATTGAGATGCTTAGCGCCAACTAGAGAAGGAAGAGAAATATTTTGGATACTTAAACAGTTACGCGAGCTTGACATTATTAGATAAATGAACTTGTAGCTCAATCTAGCAGCTCAGTATCGAATCAGGCAGCTCAGTGAACAGGCCGTTAATAATTCATTTAAAGGAACCTTTAACTATGAGTTATGAGAAGGATATTAAATTGCTGGAGAAAATTGTAAAAATCGAAAATCAATTAGAAAGAAATGTTGAGCTTTAAGAGCTGGAAGACTTCAACAAGCAGCATATCTGGAGGAAACTTTCAAACCAATCACAAAACCTCTTAAACAATTAGTATCAGATGTAAAATACGAATTAAAAGATGCGGTCAAACTTGAGCCAATAGAGGAAGAGAAAGAAGATGAAATACCGCGTAATGATGAAGTATACACACCACCTGCACGTAAATATTTAAAGCTGGAACCAACTAGCACCCCTGTTAGGGATTATTCAGATGATGGTGATGATGAAGAGTTTGCAACGCCTATAAAAGAACAAAAGCTAGAGTCTCCAGGTCAGATACTAAACCGATATAAACAACTACTTGAAAATGAGGAGCTGGGGAACAAAACCGGACTTGTCCACGATAACGGTTTTTTTTTTAAATTTTTTTTGTACTCTCTAAGCCCACCTCTATAGACCCCTGAAATATTTCCATCCAAAAGTGTTGCAAACCCACAAAAAAAATTTTTTAAAAATACTGATTTGGTTCATAAGTGGACTTGTCCTGTTAAAAAATGAAAAAATTCAAAGGAATTTGTTTCATAACTAGACTTGTCCATGACGGTTTTGAATCAAAACCGGAGATGTCCCATACATATCCATCGTTGCGAAACAAAACCGGACTTGTCCATTCAAAAAAAATTCAAAAAAAATAGAAAACATGAATTTTTGTGCCCAAAAATTAGGCCATTGATTATTTATACAATAAGGTATAATTATATTCAAACGCAAAAATTTTAACTAATCTGCAACTATCGAATTCAGTATTTTTGCTCTAGTGTAAAAATCAATTTTTGGGACAAGTCCGGTTTTGTTCCCCAGCTCCTCAAATAATAGCGTGAAAATTGATCAAACTTATGGGGTGTACTATCTCAACGATATGCTACATATTGGTAATTCGATCTTAAAAGTTGATAAAGAAAATTTTCTTATTGGTGAGAAGCAGTATAAGATAACTGAAGGCTTAGCTGAACTACTTTTTATGAAAATGCCCCAGGGTTACTCAATGGACGACGCCGCCAATTACCAAGCAATTGTAAATGATACATGCAACTACAGGCGTGATTTTAAGGAAAACCAGCAGATAAAAGGAAAAAGGATGACCCCAATGAGCTAGTTGACAGGCTACGCATATTGGTAGCATCGCAGAAAGCTGGAAATAATAGTCATACTAATGAGATAGTGTCAATCATTGAGGAGTTGCGAGAGTATGGGTTTATTGAATGAACAAGCAAAATCAACCGGCCCTACACCATGTTTTTGATTTAGGTAAATTATTATTTTACTTCTTTCTTTTTAATAAAATAGAACTTTAAAAACCAAAGAATATAGCTTTGTAGCTGTATAGCTGTGTAGCGGTATAGCTGTGTAGCAGTATAGCTGTGTAGCTGAATAGCTGTGTAGCAGAATAGCTGTGTAGCGGTATAGCTGTGTAGCTGAATAGCTGTGTAGCTGTAATGCTGTGTAGCGGTATAGCTGTGTAGCGGTATAGCTGTGTAACTGTATAGCTGTCTAGCTGCCATTATGCTTAGAATACAAATTGGATTTTGAAGCTAGCCAAATACGTGTGGATGTTGTTTTGCAGAGTGGTACAAACAGAAAGTTCAACGCTTAGTAAGCAACTGTAAAGAATGCAAAAAAGGGTTCGATTTATACTAACACCAGAAGTACACTACATGCATGTATGGGATTTTGCTTATAGAGCCAGCCGCATTGGACTGAGACGTATACATGCAATAGATAGATGCCGATTTCAGCAGAGAATCATCATTACAAGTAAAATTCTGGAGCCCATATTGAACCAGTATCATCGAGAGAAAATATGTAATACTAGATGTGAAAATAAAGTCAAGTTTTAATATGTTTTAAAAATGTTTTTTATTTAATTTTTATCTTAAAGCAAAAAAAAATCCCTATATCCCTGAAACAGCTTCCTCCAAAATTGTATATACCCACTCACTGTGGTCTAACAAGAAAGGTCCTCATAAGCAAAAACAAAAAAAATGCGCTCAGCTGCATTTGCTGCGTAAATTGTTTATACCCACTCGCGGTGGTCCAGCAGGAAAGGTCCTCATAAACAAAAAATGCGCTCAGCTGCATTTGTTGCGTAATTTCCCTTTTCAAATTTTTTCCCAATTTCATTGAAACTCGATTTTCTCAAAGATAGCAAAATTCTCCACTTCAACTCTTAAAACGAGAAATTTTTTATTCTAAATTTCAAACCTAAAACAATAGATCCCGTAAATTTTTAAAACCCGCGATAATATGCCATATGTGTGCAGCCGCACATGTCAATTGCAATTTCAAGTCCCAAATTTCCGCTAGTGATTTTTTTGCCGTTGAGCCGCAGCACCCCGAGGACTCTTAATTGGAAACATCCAACTCCCGGCATATATATTTGTTTACATTAAAGATCTGCTAGGGATCTCAACCCTTGATGTGTATTTTACTTAAGGCTCCTTGGCGCGCTGTAACGGTCGGTTAATTACATAAAAGAATTCTCCTTACGAAATATTCCCCCATCTCACGGAAAATTCAGAAAGTATTAGTAATCACTTAGGAAGCTTAAGTCTTCGAAAAATTTTGGCATCACGTAGGCTCAGAAAAACAAAATTTTTCTGAGGACATGAAAAAAAATATTTTTTTCATGAGTCTGGATTTGAATTGCGAACAAGACAGTTCGGTTTTTTTAGTTTTTGAGTCGGGCTGGATTTATTCTGTATCTAAGAAGGTCTGTTGGGAGAATTTGGAATTATACAGTCGACAGAAGTATTGTGTACATTATCAAGGAAGTGATATTACAGAAGGAAGTGCAATTTCGATTAATTTCCAACTGAGCTGTTCAGTTCTTCATGACCAGCAGCTATTTTGAGGATTTTAGGGCTACGCTGGAAAAAAATTGGAAGTTAGCTGCCGGATTTGACGTGCTTGAGCTAACATGTGTAGAAAAAAATTGTGCCAATACTAACTTACACGAAGAGCGATAAGTAGTAATGGAAAGTGTTTTTTATTCACTTGATTTGTAGAAAATGTATAGAAAAAATATTAAGAGATGAGCCTGCATGGTATTTGGAAAAAATTACCAATGTCAATTACCTTAGAGAAAACCGGAAAACTGTGCAACAGAGAAGTAGCAGCTTCAAGGGTAAATGTCTTTTAAAAGTTTACCAATTTCCTAAGAATGAAATGATTCTCGGTGAGTGATCTGAAACGTGGTGTTATTTTCGTCGTAAATATAATTTAATTAAATAATAGTATGTACCATTTTGTGTAACATACCAAAAAAAAAAGGAACTAAAACTACGAATTTGAGGTACTGACAATATAATCGCTTATAAAATATCGAGCATCAATTTCTAGTGTTGGCAAGGATTTTTGCAAATCTGAAAGTGAACTGTATAACAAGGCAAAGAACGTTTGTGGTTGTGAAAATATATTTTGGGCAATAGCCCATATTAATGAATTGCTTGCAAAATAACTTTTTATCCTTATTTATTGATACCCGCACTGGTATCACCATTGATCGGCATGTATGATGCGATTGCCTAAAGGGAACAGATGAATAGCTTTCACCGAGCCCAGTACATTTAACAAATGCTAACAGCAAGTGTTCACCAGAAATACAAGTACTTTCCTAACTGCTTGGCTGAGCGTCTGTCAGCTTAACCATACAAGGCGGAGGAGTGAAGGAAGTCGGCAATAAGTTTGTTGTTTTGATGTTACCTGTGCTTTAACTAGAAATTGCCGGGTAAAGTTTTAATTTTAGCTAAATATAGCCATATTATTATTATTATACTAACCAACAATATTTACATTTTTTTAAATAATATATTGATAACGTTACCTATATTAATAATTTTTGATAACAATAAATTTACACCTTATTGATTACATATATATTACACCTTATTGATTACATATATATTACACCTTATTGATTACATATATATTACACCTTATTGATTACATTATATATTACCCTCTGTTAATAACAACAATAATGCCTTAAATTAATTTGATATCATTTAAATATTATTGGGTGATTTTGTTCGTTGTAAGAAGAACAGGAATCCTCGACTGGTACCAGCGCGACGATTTGTATTTTTCCTTCCCGTTATCGTATGGAATTTGATATTGTGTGGTAATAGTTGGTTGCATCCACATTGCCTATATTGTAATGGTATTTTATTTATTTACACTTATCTAATAGTTATGGCAAACTTACCGCTATTCTGTTGTTGAGAAATTGTATTATACTGTAATTATTGTAAAATATATTTGTTGTCACTTTTCTAATCCCATTAGTATTATACTGGGCATGACAGCCTAAGGGGATAAGTTATCCAGGATGGTTGGGTTTTGCTTTCTCTCCAGGGTCCTCTCAAAGTCGCGTTGAACCTTTTCAGCTCCACCAGGTCAAGGTACCCTTCCAGCGATGAGTGTCTTTGGCTAACCTAAGACAAGAACGGTATGAAGAGGTAACTTTTTTTAAATAACAGGTAAGTGGTGAATCATAGGTGTTGAGTCCCGGTCGCACACCCCCACACCCCCACCGGCGAGCTAGCGTACACCGTGTGGCCGGTTTGACATCCCCTATAACTTTAGGAACCTAGGGAGGATGTAGTTTCTCAAAATTTTTATGTTAACCAGAACACGATGGCAGTAACTTTGCTGACCCCAGTAAGGAGCTACATCGTGCCGGTATTACATAATGGCGCCCAACGTATGCTTGCATGCCCAACGTTTTGGCAAACAAGTTTCTTTCAATATTAAATTTCTGGCGCCCTTTTATTACATAAAATGGCGCCCAACGCTTCTGTAACTTATTCAAATTATCTTTGACTATGGTTCACCACCAATGCTTCTTTTTATACATTCCTCTCAGTTGTCTAAATTCAGTGTGAATTTTGTTTTGTTTTCACTTTTAGATTGTCCCGTCTTATGTTATCTTCTTCGCTTTAGGCATTCTTGAACTAGGCTTACTTACCGGCACCGCTGGCTAACGAGCGTAATATCGCTTGGCCATGGGTGAAGGCTGAGTCAGGAGTTCTTTTGTCCTGTTTTTGTTGCTCGTAATCCTGAGTATCAGGCGTCATACCGCCTGCCAGTGCTGCGTTCAGTGGACAGGATTGTTACTTTTTGCTGATGGACGTTTGAGTTGTAACTCGGGCTTAACCGTCTGAAGTAACAGGCGTCATATCGCCTGCCCACTGCGTCCCGTGGACATCTTTAATCTATTCAGTCCCCTCAAATTCTTTTTCTGTTCTTTCACTTTAGACCTTTAGTCGAAATATGGTAATGGATGTGGTCACTTCAGGTGCACCTCTAGAAGGCCGCACAGGCTTAACCGTCTGGCTAATCACCTGCGCCCTGTGGACTTTTGTTGAGGGACATCCGGCTACTTCCTTGTGCTTTTATTGTTTTCTCTCCCGTCTGTCCCCACTGCTGATTGATTTTCCGTAGTGTAGCTCAGTTGTGGATGGACAGCGGAATCCAACTAAATTTTTATGATTTTCGAAGAAGATTTCCTTGTCTTTTATGTTGAGGTATACTCTTCATGTCGTTCATGTAGTGTGGACCTGAGGTACTTCCGGCGTTGTCGATGGCACTCGGTGTTGGCTGTGGCTCACAGCTACCACCGACTGACACCGATGACCTCGGCCACCACCGAGACTCCTGGGGAGCGAAATTGTTTTCTTCAACCATCCTGGAAATTCACCAAAACATTTTACACACAAACAACACTACTTTACACCTTGATTTTTTTAAACTATCAATTGGTTTTGATTATTGTGAGTTATATTATATCTATAGGTTGGGTTAGTATTGATACTAAATAGGAGTATCACTATTGCGAAGAATCGGTCAACGGAATTGTTTTTGACTAGGATATCTGCGTTGCTGTATTAATACGGACTTGGTCAGCATTTTCATTAAGTCTTTTTGTTGGTTAGCCTATATTTTTTTTTTGCGTACCGTCTGTGCTGGTTACGTACATTGATTTTGTTAACGGTTAGTAACAACCAATTAACTTCTTTCTCTTGTTAATTATTGTGTATATTGTTGCATTTGTTTATTACACCCATAGATTATACTTATTTTGCACTGGATATCCGGGTTAACGTCGCTGAAACGATGGACGTGACCGGATCAAGGACATTTTATGGATGGCCGGTGGTGCATAAGGTGTTGAGGAAGCCGCACCGGTTATATTTCTTATCCCCGCACGCCCCCGAATTTGTTTCTTTCCATGCAGCCATCGAAGCCAGGAGGTTGTCCACAACGATGGAGGGCGTCGCTATACGATATACCTTAAATGTCGTTAAATGTTTGGAAGCCCACCCAGGTGCTTTCGACACCATGGCTTCCAGATTATTGACCATGCTGGGTGATATTAATAACAAGCCGCTTACCCTGATCCACGTTGTTGAGATTATTTTTCAACATTCATTGAGCGAACCAAGCTTCTGCCATACGGGATCTAAACTGTATGAGCTGGTTGATTCAATGAATCCTGTGGATGACAGCGTCTTCAGAAATTTATTGCGACTGACCCTGGCTTATCAGCAGGAGATTATTAAAAGGTACGTCCCACCGGTAGGAGATCAAGTACGCGGGATAACGTTGCTCATGGCAGAGATGTACCGTCGGTTCCAGAAGGTTCGTTCACTGGGAAGCGAACTGGGACAGATGCTTGATGGGCTGCTGAATCAGCTGCTCCAAGAGCCTACCCCGGACAACTTAGAATGTCTCTGCCAAGCGTGCAAGGCAGCAGGTTTGGAAATCCGGGAGGATTGTCCTTACCAAATTTGGCTTATCCTACGCGATTTACACCGGGAGTCACCCTGGTTGACCGTCCTGGGTTAAGTATTTTAAGCGGTGTTAATTAGTTCCTTGCTGTTGATAACTTTTTATTCTTGAGTTCGTTGTTCACGTTTCGTTAATGTTAGTTATTGGTACGTTGATGTCAACCACCCAGTTGGCGATTTAGTTACCTTTATGTGTTCCAGCAGTTAGGGGTTCATGACATTCTTCATGGTATTTATATGGGTATATGTTTTATGTACTTGAATTTCTGAGAGATGTTCCTTGGTTCGGTGTTTATGTTAAACCATCTTTAGTCCAGACCTTATGGTTAGTGGCGTGTTAGTTGTTTAGTTATAGTCAGGGAGTAACAATCGACGTGCTTTTCGTATTATTGTTTTCATATCGCCTTAGACGATATTATTAATTTTCCTTCAAGACTATTCTTCTGGTCTACTGGTTCTTCGATTGATTCCTTCGATTCGTTAGAACACCGATGAGTTCACGAAGACCCTTATACATATGACTTCGTGCACTGTTCCTACACACCTTTTCCTTCACTTTAATATCCTCGTACTGCTGACGGTTGGTGATTGTAGAGGAAATTATTTCTAAATCGACAACATTTGCGTAATGTGCATCTTTTACTCCATGCTGTTCTTCCGATCTCTTGAACATTTCTACTGTTGCCTCAGCATCAGTGCCTTCTACAAGTGCTCATTGGAGTATCCCTACACCTCCTTGCATTTCGATCAGTCTAGGGAACAACGCTCGGCGAAGGACTCTCCTGGCGATCCACCGGGGAAGGTCAAAGGCAATGTGGTATTGCTGGAGACTGACCCGATGGATCGAACGGAGACCTTTTCGACATGGAGACCTGGATGATGGTAGAAACCTGGAGGGGGACAATGTGGTATTGCCTTCCCCAGATTTTTGGCAACTCCAGAGATTCCTCCGAGATACTCTCCAGACTGAACATTTTATCACCTTATTTGGAACACGTACAAAAAAAAAAAAAAAAAAATTATCCAGGTTGTGTCTTTTTTTTTCTCTCGCTCTCTGCCCATAGCTGTGACATGAGACTCTTAATTTCAGGGTGTGAGGCGAGCCCCACATTGGCGCCGCATACCGTACTTTACGACTGAAAAACCTTCCGTTTTTTTCGGCTCCTCACTGCCTCGCAAGTCGGCTTTGTGGACCCGAGGGTATGTAACGGTCGGTTAATTACATAAAAGAATTCTCCTTACGAAATATTCCCCCATCTCACGGAAAATTCAGAAAGTATTAGTAATCACTTAGGAAGCTTAAGTCTTCGAAAAATTTTGGCATCACGTAGGCTCAGAAAAACAAAATTTTTCTGAGGACATGAAAAAAAATATTTTTTTCATGAGTCTGGATTTGAATTGCGAACAAGACAGTTCGGTTTTTTTAGTTTTTGAGTCGGGCTGGATTTATTCTGTATCTAAGAAGGTCTGTTGGGAGAATTTGGAATTATACAGTCGACAGAAGTATTGTGTACATTATCAAGGAAGTGATATTACAGAAGGAAGTGCAATTTCGATTAATTTCCAACTGAGCTGTTCAGTTCTTCATGACCAGCAGCTATTTTGAGGATTTTAGGGCTACGCTGGAAAAAAATTGGAAGTTAGCTGCCGGATTTGACGTGCTTGAGCTAACATGTGTAGAAAAAAATTGTGCCAATACTAACTTACACGAAGAGCGATAAGTAGTAATGGAAAGTGTTTTTTATTCACTTGATTTGTAGAAAATGTATAGAAAAAATATTAAGAGATGAGCCTGCATGGTATTTGGAAAAAATTACCAATGTCAATTACCTTAGAGAAAACCGGAAAACTGTGCAACAGAGAAGTAGCAGCTTCAAGGGTAAATGTCTTTTAAAAGTTTACCAATTTCCTAAGAATGAAATGATTCTCGGTGAGTGATCTGAAACGTGGTGTTATTTTCGTCGTAAATATAATTTAATTAAATAATAGTATGTACCATTTTGTGTAACATACCAAAAAAAAAGGAACTAAAACTACGAATTTGAGGTACTGACAATATAATCGCTTATAAAATATCGAGCATCAATTTCTAGTGTTGGCAAGGATTTTTGCAAATCTGAAAGTGAACTGTATAACAAGGCAAAGAACGTTTGTGGTTGTGAAAATATATTTTGGGCAATAGCCCATATTAATGAATTGCTTGCAAAATAACTTTTTATCCTTATTTATTGATACCCGCACTGGTATCACCATTGATCGGCATGTATGATGCGATTGCCTAAAGGGAACAGATGAATAGCTTTCACCGAGCCCAGTACATTTAACAAATGCTAACAGCAAGTGTTCACCAGAAATACAAGTACTTTCCTAACTGCTTGGCTGAGCGTCTGTCAGCTTAACCATACAAGGCGGAGGAGTGAAGGAAGTCGGCAATAAGTTTGTTGTTTTGATGTTACCTGTGCTTTAACTAGAAATTGCCGGGTAAAGTTTTAATTTTAGCTAAATATAGCCATATTATTATTATTATACTAACCAACAATATTTACATTTTTTTAAATAATATATTGATAACGTTACCTATATTAATAATTTTTGATAACAATAAATTTACACCTTATTGATTACATATATATTACACCTTATTGATTACATATATATTACACCTTATTGATTACATATATATTACACCTTATTGATTACATTATATATTACCCTCTGTTAATAACAACAATAATGCCTTAAATTAATTTGATATCATTTAAATATTATTGGGTGATTTTGTTCGTTGTAAGAAGAACAGGAATCCTCGACTGGTACCAGCGCGACGATTTGTATTTTTCCTTCCCGTTATCGTATGGAATTTGATATTGTGTGGTAATAGTTGGTTGCATCCACATTGCCTATATTGTAATGGTATTTTATTTATTTACACTTATCTAATAGTTATGGCAAACTTACCGCTATTCTGTTGTTGAGAAATTGTATTATACTGTAATTATTGTAAAATATATTTGTTGTCACTTTTCTAATCCCATTAGTATTATACTGGGCATGACAGCCTAAGGGGATAAGTTATCCAGGATGGTTGGGTTTTGCTTTCTCTCCAGGGTCCTCTCAAAGTCGCGTTGAACCTTTTCAGCTCCACCAGGTCAAGGTACCCTTCCAGCGATGAGTGTCTTTGGCTAACCTAAGACAAGAACGGTATGAAGAGGTAACTTTTTTTAAATAACAGGTAAGTGGTGAATCATAGGTGTTGAGTCCCGGTCGCACACCCCCACACCCCCACCGGCGAGCTAGCGTACACCGTGTGGCCGGTTTGACATCCCCTATAACTTTAGGAACCTAGGGAGGATGTAGTTTCTCAAAATTTTTATGTTAACCAGAACACGATGGCAGTAACCTTGCTGACCCCAGTAAGGAGCTACATCGTGCCGGTATTACAGCGCGATCGGTAAAAATAGCATTCGTGAAAAGAGAGTGACCCGTGCTTGAGTTTTTTTAGGTGCTTTCATGACGTATGGGCATGAAGGATATGTGTGAGGTCAATTAGGTTGAAAAATTTATGAGGCAAAGGAATGCAATTTGATGCTTGGATTTGGGTTTTGGCGGCTGGGCATGAAAATTCATGTCGAGATCAGAATGGTAATTTCCTTTCGCGCTTGCCCCTTATAAGTATATCATTTGCACATGTTTTGAGTGGCGTGATTTTAGGTGAAACAAGGATATTTTATTTCTTACGGGAAAAATATTTGAAATGTAATTTGAATATTTTTGCATGGCGGGATATTTTATTTCTTAGGAGAGTTGGTTAAAAAAATTGAAATGGGGTCTTGAGTCTCTGGGATCCTTGAAGCTGGGATGTGGGTTTAAGTCTCTCGGGCCCTTGCGCAAGCCTGGCAGGGGTGCAAACCAAAACTCAAGGGTAATGTCCTGAATAGCAAGGCCCCGCTCAAAGCACAGCGATGTTCAAAACTGAAGATTCAATCACCCGCATAATCTCATCCACGACACTCAGCGAAGTTCAACCTAATTCCCCCAAGCTCATCCGAGGCACATGCAAGTTCAATCTAATTCCGCAGGCGCATTGAAGTTCAAAAGCTAATCCAGCGCTAAAGTTCATCCGAGGCACATGTAAGTTCAATCTAATTCCTCAAGCTCATCCGAGGCGCATGCAAGTTCAATTTAATTTTCCAAGCCTCATCCGGGACACATGTAAGTTCAATCTATCACCCAAGACCTCATTCAGGGCACATGCAAGTTCAAAAGCTAATCCAGCGCTAAAGTTCATCCGAGGCACATGCAAGTTCAATCTAATTCCGCAGGCACATTGAAGTTCAAAAGCTTATCCGGCGCTAAAGTTCATCGGAGGCACATGCAAGTTCAATCTAATTCCTCAAGCTCATCCGAGGCACATCCAACTAACACCCAATACCAAATCCGAGGCACATGCAAGTTCAAAAGCTCAGCCAGCACGAAAGCTCATCCGAGGCACACCCAAGACCCACATCCGCACCCAAGACAACAACCAATGACGTCACTGGTCTCGTAAGCCTGTTGCTCTACTACTGCCGATATATCGCCTGCTGGTGTGAACCCTCTTAGCTATATATCGCCGCGACATATCGCGAGCGATATGTCGCTTATCGTATATTGCCTCAGTATGAACGCCGCCTAAAAGCGTTTTTCTCGAATATAGCATTTTTAAAGTCGGTGGACACTGTAACTCAAAATTTACTTGACCAATCCTCTTCAAATTTGACACACTATTTTAATGAGGTAATGACGTCGAGATTTTTTATTTTTTTGGCATTATAATTAGTTTCACAATGACAAATATACTGATTTTTTGCTTTTTTTTTTAAAAAAATCGTTTTTTGACTTCTAAGTGATCCCAAACACAGAAAAATCGTCAAAGACGTCATTACCTCGAGAAACTCATAAGCTAACCAAAATTTTTCGAAATTTTGAATTTAGATGATCCAGTGATGAGTTCTGATGTCCACCGCAATGCACCTTTTTTTTGGAGGAGTATGCGAAAATTTGCTCTCAGAAGATTATTTTTCAATATTTTACGCTAAAATTTTTACTGGATATTCTTGAAATAGTACTTTATTATGTGTTCAATTAATAAATTAATTCAATTTACCACATAGTCAATTTTTTTTTTCAAAAATATGCTTAAAATGTAGCGAATTAACCCTAGCCCCCCTTAATTGAAGCGTTACCCAGGTGGAAAGTTCTAATTGGCCTAGTCAAGGCCCATTACTGGCAGGAGATTGTCGACCGTCGGCAGCCGATTATTGGCGCAATACTAGTAACGAAACACCAATTAACCTTGCGCCAGTACTTTGATGAAATAATTGTTTGTAACTATTTTCAACGGATTTAGAAAGGGAAAAAAATCGAACTCGAAAAAAAATTGAACCCGCAACCCGCGTCTCTTATACATCTCGCGACAATAAAACTAATTTGTTCGCTGCCTCTGAAAATCCGTTCTATCCGTTCAAGGTGTACTAATTTTACCAGTTTATTATGCCTTTTTTATACCTACCTTCGAACTCCTTTATCAGATTTAAAAAAATTGCACGGGACCACGCCGTGGAAGCTACCCTTTCAAACAAAAAAAGAAAAAAATATAAATTCTTACAATTAAACAAAAACGTACCTACAGTTATATAAGAATGAGATTTTTCCTTAATCTAATGTTAAACATACGCTGTGAAGTAGAAAAGCAGTAGGAAACCATATCCAACTCACTATTTTTGTTACACCAACAAATGTCTCTATTTCGTAGCACAATAATACTCTAGTTGAAGTAACCATCAACCTAATGTTATGAAAACATATAATAGTATCAGCTAATAAATTTTTTATTTAAACCTTTTTAGTTATCACAACTAATTTTTATTTGTTCGGGAGACTTTATTTATAGTATTGTGAAATATAACAATTTGTTAAAACAACTACTTCACGTTAACTAAAATTTCTACAGTAACATTAACAGAATAGGTTTTTCAGTGTATATATACAAAGGTTTCGGGCAGTCCAGTAGCGATTACGTTGTTGCATTGATTAAGTCGGTCTGTTTTTTCTCGCTGTAATGTGTACAGTTAAAAAACATTACAAGGGAGACTGTGATTTATTATATATTCAATTTATGTAATAAATAAATTAAAATTTTTGTACAAGTAAAATAAAAAAACTAAAAGTTATAAATGTATCGATATAATTTTTGTTTCCTAATCAAAATGAACTTTTCAACGATCTCATCGATCGCAGGGAAGTTACAGGCAGTATGAATTAACTTCCATTGTGCGCCAGTACTGGCCCAGCGTTGAGCCAATGAAGCTGTTTCCCATTTACAGATCAGTATTGGCATCTTATAGGCAGAGAAAATTTACCAGTGTTGGCACGATACTGGTTGACAACCATCAATCGCCGATACTGGCCCAAGCTTGGGCCATTTATTAAGATCGGTTGAACCTGGCAATTTCCACCTGGGTACCTACTCTTGCAGTAGGCTTAGGTGGAATATTTTCGTTTCCACCATCAGAATTTGAATCTTTTAATAAGCTAATGGAATTTGCTTTAATCCCAGCTGACACAACTTATTGTAAAGGTATATGTCGAGGAAGAATATTCTGCATTAAAGCTGCCAGGTCATATGATCTTGCATGTTGGAGCCCGGAAACAGAGGCTTCCAAACCTTTAACGCTTCTATAGGTCTGCAGCGCACCCGCGAAGTTTTAACAATGCCAACATATAAAAAACTATAAAAATACGTGTATGCTCTCTCTGTTTTAACGGAATTTATACTTTATCTCGCCATATCTCAGTCAATTTAGCAGATATCGATATATATATATTTTTGGCGAATATTCAAAAGTTACCTCAACTTCATTACTTTTTTCATTTCCAGAGCAATATCTGAGAGTGCACTGCGGGCCTGCTAGTGGTGAAAAGGTCCATGCATCCACCACCAGTCTTTGCAATTGACTTCTTATTTGCCTCTAATTTTCTTTTTGTGTTATATTTACTTTATTATACTTTTTGCCATCCTTTATAATTTATTATCGGCGGTCCATTTGAGTTCAATATTTCAGTTAATTTGACCACAACCCGTTTATTAACATACCCATAACTGAATTCGACGCCAAGTTTGGCGTCGAGAAGATTAACAACACTTTTAAAACGACAAACATAAAGCGTCGACTTGCGTCTTTACGCCTTTAAATAAATAAAGTTTATGTGTTGACTGTCCGCGGTAGCAAAAACAGTATAATGAAAACAACAAAAAATCTGGAAAAAATGATTTTGGATACCATACAGAAATTGAGAGTTACCTATAAAAAATATTGTAAAATTTTTTCTCGAGCGTTTTCGTATTCGTCAGGGATTAATTGGAACAATTTGTTTCCTTTTCACAACTTTAATTTCAAAACAAAACTTCTTGCACACATGTGCTCCTCCTTCTTCTTCTTGGCGGTTCAGTTAGAACAACCGTACTAAATTGAGAAGTGACACTGGGCTGTGTATGAATGTATTCAAGTAGGTGCCTCTGAATTGGAATTTTAACTTTCTCTTTTCGGTTAGCCATAACACTGCCCCCTTCTTACTTAGTGTTCGTTCTGAACACAGCTCCTTACTGGTCCCGTTCTTACCGATCGAACGTTTCTGGATGCGATAGATGACATCGTTTAGCCTCGTGATGACCGTGGAACGGCCGTTCCATTTCCTTTGTAGTTTTGGCAATTCACCTTTTATTCGTAGAGGATTATATAGCCAGCGAGCAATAATAACAAGAGTGATGAGGTGGGCTTCAAGGACAAGTAAAAGAGTTAAAGATATGAAAGAACAGATTAGCAATAACATTAAGCAAAAAATCCAAAAAAATATAAACAAACGCGAGATGGATATATATTTTATGCAAAAAACACAAGAGTATGAAAGAAACAGAAGATGTTGCTTGATTTCTCGATTGGAATGTTTACATTCAAATGGAAGAAACACTGGAACAGAGCACGTGTAAATTCATTTTGCTTTTTGTGTATGTATGCGTAAAATTTCTTGTTGGTACACAATATTAGAATTGGATTTTCACTATGTATTGTCCGTTAAAAAAGGCGGGAATCTTGCAATTTTTTCCCTGTTGGGTTTATTTTGTCTTAACCGCAAAAAAAGTTGAAAGAATTAGAAGTTAATTGCGAGGAAAATCGAGAATTTTAAAACGTCTTTATTAAGACGATTTATAAAAGTAAATTATAACTATTTGATTGTACGTGATACAACGATAAACGGTGATAAACACGTCTTTATTAAGACGATTTATAAAAGTGAATTAACTTTAAAATTGAAATAATTGTGATAATTATTATAACTGTGAGTATTAAGGTATTTAAAAACGGATTTATTACGAAGACGTACAGTGAGTGTCAATTTGTGTTGTGTTGTAATGCTTGCGGTATTGTTGGCGGAAGCTCTTTTATACTCTTTAGAAGAAGTAAATTCTTAAAATACCTTTCTTTCGAAGTGCAATCCAATAAATAATTTAAAAAATCTGTACTTCTGCGATCCTTCTTTTAAATCAGGCATAATTGTGTAGACTCCTGCCATTGTACATGGAAATATTTTGACAGTTCTCGGTTGAATGGCATTAAAGTCGTGTTTTTAATCCGCGAAGTGAATATTTACGTTTTTATTTAGTGTTGTTATTTACAATTTTAATTTAGTGGAGGACAATAACAAAGTGGAATCTGCCATAATGATATAGTTGGGGTATTCATGATCTGTGTTATTCGTGTTATTTGTGTTAAATCGAGAAAAAAGTTTAACAAATCGAGAAACTTTCCTAGTAAATGACATTTGTTTCGATTTTAACAAATAATTCAACAGGGGTATTCATGATCTGTCTTAAACGTCGAGAAATCGTAAAATGTTATCTTCGAAATAGCCAAGATCGTGAGCGACCCCTTTAAATTTCCATGTTAAAGTGCATTTTTTATATTAATTTGCACCTACATACAGCTGATTTCGAGTTGTTGAATTAACACGCCTTTTCATATGTTATTTGTTAAAATCGAAACAAATGTCATTTACTAGGAAAGTTTCTCGATTTGTTAAACTTTTTTCTCGATTTAACACAAATAACACGAATAACACAGATCATGAATACCCCAACTATATCATTATGGCAGATTCCACTTTGTTATTGTCCTCCACTAAATTAAAATTGTAAATAACAACACTAAATAAAAACGTAAATATTCACTTCGCGGATTAAAAACACGACTTTAATGCCATTCAACCGAGAACTGTCAAAATATTTCCAATGCACATTCCAGTCACTTCCCGCACATTTTTTATCTTTCTTTCACACACATTGCGTGTAGTGTGAAAGTAATTCTGCCTCTGTTTATCATAGATATTACTTCTTTGATATCTTGACTTTTTCGCTCCCATTGAAATTGTTATCAGCTGATCTCAAGGTCCCTGAAACATTTTTAAAAATTTGTTCTAGCTCATCACTCTTATTATTATTGCTCGCTGATATAGCTAGACTTGATCGTATTCCTTCAATCGAGATCCGTTCGCCTTTAGGTCGTAGTGGGTCTTCAATTTGTTGGGCGATTCCCAAATTTAAATCACTTGGCAGCGTAATCTGTTTCCCGAAAATCATCTTTGCAGGCGTCTGACCGGTAGAACTGTACGGCGTTTTTTATTGAATTATATAGAGATGTTCTTCATACTAATTTGAAAACGTGTTTCTACCGTTTCCACCGTTTTTATTGTTTCTTTACTGGTTAGGGGAAATTTAAGAAATTTCCTACATTTAAAAATGTGGCAAACTTCACGACAATAGATGAAATGACCAGGATACACTATGGTCAATGTTCTTCTATTTGGAGCTGGGATTTCCCAACTCTTGAACTGACCCTTGACTTCAATGACACTCATTTGGCAAAATTCGTCCCCGAAATTTAAAATTTATAAGTTTTGATCATAAATTCTTTATTTGTTGCCTTAAAATCCCCCAGATACCGATTTTCATTGGAATCGGAAAAAAATTGGTAAACTTGGCCATTTTGAATTTTATGAAATTAGCTCTCAAGAGTTGATTCTTCCCGACAGCTGAATTTTTAGCTCTTACAGGAATAAATTCTTTTTTGCTCGTGAGCTGTAAAACTTTGGCTCGCTCAGGAGTTAATTTTTTCAAGAGTTTGCGAGCCAAATTGCAGCAACAATAAAAAATGTGATAAAATAAAAAAAAACCCACACGCAAAACCGATTTTCTAAAATAAGATTTTTTAAAAAAATTTAAAAATTTCATATCATATAGTAGTATTACCCAACGAAAAATGCTACCTCAACGACGAGCGAAAAAAGAATAAATCCTTTCGGCTCTTTTTCGCTCACAAATCAAAAATGGCGAATGTTACATAATTCAGTTCGCTCACGAGTGAATCATACCCAAAGTTAGAAATTTGATTCGGCTCTGAGCTGATATTTAGGCTCGTAGAAGAGCCAAAAAAAAGAGTCAATCCAATTTTTTGATTCGAGAGGGAAAAATTTACCTACCCTGAGATATAGTCAACAAAACATGTCCTTTTCTTTATCTGCTCCTGCTGCTTCGAACTAAACTTATGACTAAATATGGCACCATAACATGATCAATGACACGAGGAACTGGTTCTATGGTGCTAAGGCAGAACGCGATATGTCAAAATAGGTAATTGTCGATATTGGGTCAAGTAATATTGGATTGTGCCATCGCCGTATTGTAAGCATATGGACATATTGGACTCTTTAGTTTTGATCTAAATTATTTTATAGAAACAGTCTACAATTTTGGCTTTGGGGAACATAAATTTTCGACTGTTGGCAATATAAACGAAAAATCGTTTTTTTGACATATCGGGTTCTGCCTTAGCACCACAGAATAGTACCGCTAAGTTTATCCTCTCACAAAAGTATACTACTGCCTGACGGACCAAATTATTTTCTCCAATAAAGTCAATATCAATGAAAAAATACGAGTACTATGCAGAGCCGGATTAAGTATCTGGAGGCCCCTATGCCGAACTTGTGGTGAGGGCCCCCAACCCCCAAAAAAAATTTTAAACCAGTAAAGTTTACAGTAGAAAGAGAAGAATATCTTAATGGTTTCAAATTTAATTTCAAAACATTCGCTAGTACGTCCAATAGTAAGTCATTTGAATGGCATATGATATTGGGGAATTGATAGAAATAAATAGTATAATATGGGGTGCGTCATCTAGACCTTCGGTATTTGAACATTGAATAACTCTGACATTTGTTAGCCGATTTTGACAAATAAGCAAGATTTATGTAGGATATTCTCTACTATTTATTTCAAATCAGTTTTTGAATACAATGTCGATTGAATGACCACCTTCATACGATACGCAAAAAACAGCTATTTTTGGGCCATCCTGCATAACATTAGCCAGCATTTCGTGGGTTATAAAAGCTATTTCGCCTCGTATGTTATCTTTGAGTTCGTCAATGGTTTTCGGTTTGCTGGCATAAACTTTACTTTTTAAATAACCCCGCAGGTGCCCTTAAATCCGGGGGGCTCCAAATCACCATTTTTCGACACAACGTGTCTCGCGAGAATGCGCTGCAAGAACTTCATCGGTTACGTTGTGGCAAGTTGTGCCGTCTTGTTGAAAATAGAAGTTCATCAGACCATTTTCACGCATTTTCGGACACACAAAGTACGCCAACATCCAACAGTAGCGTGCGCCGTCGACAGTTTCTCCAACTTGGAAGAAAAATGGTCCGCTGATGGTTTTTGAGCACACTCCGGCAGCCCAAATAATGACTTTCTCGCCGTGCAGTGGTGTTTCGTGAATGACGAGCGCGTCCTCTGTCCCCCAAACTCGACAGTATTGTTTATTGCTTCTGCCAGAGAGGGTAAAATGAGCTTTGTCCGTCATCAAAATTAGCATGGCACAGCACGCACAGTTTTCACAATTGAACGATTGTTTTCATAGCTAAAATGTTACTGAATCGCGTTTCAGAATCGTGAACATTTGTCGAAATCGGCTTAAAAATGTCAGAGTTATTCAATATTGAAATTCCGAAGGTCTAGATGGTTCACACTGTATGTATATGTACTGCATCGGTAACCAGCCCGGAGCTTAATGGCTCATATACGATTTTGATGGACTGCATAAAATATTTTGGGTGTGTTGCGGGCCCCTAGGCGAGTGCCTATGTTGCCTATGCTTAAATCCGGCCCTGGTACTACAGCTCTATGGGAAGAGATGCTAAAATCTTGTGGTACTTACTTATTTTTTATAATTTTGCAAAAAAATAACACACAATACTGTTTCACGTTTAATTGAAGGGTAATATTAATTAGGTAGATGTGTTTCTTTATTGGTCCTAATTTATCCTCAATACTCGTGGTATCAGCTATGCCATCAACGAAAGTTAGTGTTCGTGTTACCGAGCTCTTTATGCGACCTTCTTCAACAGTGCAATATTCGCCATTGTGTATAAAAGGTAAAATGTATTGTACTTCAAACAATTTAAAAGGTTGTTAATTGGGTTGAATAGTTAGCTATTCCTGAATATTCTGGGCATGCGCGTCTATTTCCGAAAGACAAAATGGCTTCCGACACAATTTTTGAAGTGAAAACTTCTATAGCCGTTGGATACTTTTTGGCCCGGGGAAAAACTAAAAACTCGCGTCACGCTTCCGTACCATCACGGTACCGTACCATGATGCGTACCATGTGAGAAAAAATTTGCCTTTTGGGGGTTTTAGTTTGTATTAATTGTTATGTATTATACTATATTATTATGTATTATTAATTCTTATGTATGATTATGTATTATGAATTATTATGTATTTTTTAATGGTTTTGTTTGTCTGTTTGGTTGTTTCTTTGGTTCAAATGTCGCGACAGCTTTTTCAACTACTTCTACTAAACCGATTCTTATGAAACTGACGACTTTGTAAAAAAAATCAAGATGGCGGTTCCAATATGGCGGACGAATTTTGCAATTGTGTTCCCATTCCATTGAAAATCGGTATCGAGGGGTTTTTATGATCACGAATGACGAATCTGTTGGCAAAATTTGAAAATTCAAAATGGCGGCGCCAATATGGCGGATGATTTTGGCAAATGTTTTCTGAATCCAGTTAAAATCGGTATCGGGTGGTTTTTAGGGTCACAAATGACGATTATGTTGTCAAAATTTAAAAATTCAAAATGGCGGTGCCAATATGGCGGATGAATTTTGTAAATGTGTTCTGAATCTATTGAAAATCGGTATCGGGGGGCTTTTAAGGTCATAAATGGCGAATCTGTGGTCAAAATTAGAAAAATCAAAATGGCGGCGCCAATATGGCGGTACGAAAAATCGTCAAAAGACAATTACGATTCGATATCACTGAAAATCGCTATTTGAACGGAAATAATGAATTTGTTGTCAATATTAGAAAATTAAAAATGGCACTGGTTATATGGTATGCATAACAAATCACTTCACCAGAATTTTGTAAAAAGTAAAATCCAAAAATGACTGAATTAAGGCTAAAAAGAATACAATAAAAATAGGTAAAAAACTGTTAAGTTAAATGATTTTATTTTAAATCATAAGCTGTACCAAAAACTACAAAATAATTAGAACACAAACATGAACCTTCTTGAGATTCTGACGTCTGGCAAGAAATCATGCAATAGTAGCTGTCTTCTCTTGTCGTATGCCAAGGACACTTTGTGTCGCTGCGTCAGCGGATTAAGTAATAGTCTGGGACTTTTAACAGACTAAAAGAAAAACATGGGGTGCATAAACACCTGTATAACGACTGTATCATTAAATAAGAACGACTTGTCTAGTAAAATGTGTTTCCAAGTCCACCAAAAAAAAATTTAATATGCGCCCCATGTTTGATTGAATTGGAAATACAGAATGGCCACAGAAGTTTTCACTTCCAACGTGTGGTCCTACGCACACCAGTTTTTTTCTTGCAGTTTTTCCCATTCACTTTCTTTGCAGGTTGTTCCCGGATTTCGGGCCCAAATTTTTATATTACGAATTACATAGTTTCACGCAAACACGAAATAACAATCTTTATTTTTATTTTATTTTACATAAGAAAATTAAAAAGCGACAATTTAAAATGAGTTCTTGTTGTCAATTGATTTTTTCCCAATTGTCTCTGTCCAATTATGTAAAGCATGCCATGCATTGATAAATCCCCAACACTTGTAGTTTTTTTTATAATTTTGAAAAAAATAACACACAAGACTGTTTCACGTTTAATTGGAGGGTAATATTAATTAGGCACATGTGTTTCTCTATTGGTCCTGTTTTACTGGAAATTACGAGTGCGGTACTTGCAGTGTTTACAATATTTCATGCATTATCAACTCAATTGGTGATCATGGAAAAGCTTTATTTGGTGGATGCGAAAAGTCATTGGAGCGTGACTTATGGAATGCGCGCTTCTTGAGGTAAATTTCGTACATTCTCTTGTAAATAATAATGACACAATGACATATATTTATTGTGAAGTTCCAATCATTTCATTTGCTTTCAAGGGCCGGAATAATTGAACTTTTAACTCAATCGAGCAAACGGTTAGAGGTTTGTTACAGATCATTTATCTTTTAACATGCAATCACGATAGTTTAGCCGATAGAGTAGGTAAATATTTCTTGCATTGGCATTATCCAGTGAACATTTAGAAATTTTTAGTTTTTGCATCACTATTGTGCTTATTAAGTTAGGTGACCAACTATTTTCTATACAAAAGGGGTACGAATGGAGTTTCGTTGGATATAGTGATTGTGGTTGTGAAAAAAACTTAGTCTTCAACCTGTTATATATTTTTAAAATAATATAAAAATTATAGTAATTCTAAAATTTAAAATATAACTTCTAATTTTTAAAATCATACTTTTGTGTTGCATGAATTTTCCTGGATAATTCTGAAATCTTCGAATAGCGCCCAAACGTCAGAACAACTTACATCACCCATGTTGAATTTAACCGTTACTAATGCAGCTAGTATCCTTTTCATTGATCCAGTAATCATTACTAAGTGAAAATACTCTAACTATTAGTAGCATTAATGCCGGGGCAACATAGTCCACGCATTCAAGCAATAGTTTTAAATATTCGTGAGGCGTAGATCACCTACCCACCCGTCGACGGTCACTTTTTCTTGTGTAGTTTTATGAAAAAATTATGCATGGCTGTGGACGAAACAGAGCATAAGTTCTTATGTAACGTTTTGAAAGAACGCTATCAAAAGTGTGGGACATTTTCAAAAGTTAAAAAATACGAGCGAAGCGGATCGTATAATTGTAAAATGCGCTATATTGCTGGTGTCAAGCAAGCCAATATAAATATATGTTTGTAATTATGATTTCCACATTAATTGAGATGGAACTATAAGCTGCATTAATGACATTTGATAATATGTGCGCAGTGCATCAAAGCATAAAATATTTCTCTTGAGTAGATTTGTTAGTTTTGTGTGTACATTTTTAACACCTCTTCGGTTACGTCCACCAAAATTCGTATTATCTGCCGATAACGCTATAATTTTTGAATCATGGTGTTTTCTGATATAATACGGAACACGTAATTTCAGAAAATTATTAATAAGTTAAATTTTAAGACAAATGCCGAATATCTTACTTAAATTTGGTATAGTTTTACTTCTTTGTGGTTCGACGCATCTGTTAGAATCGATACAAATGATACGGATCCCAAATCTTCATAGTATTTTCTTGCAATATTCATTAAAAACTCCAGTTACCATTGCCTTGCATTTAGTTCTTGATCAAGAAAATTTTGCATTTTGGAATTTTTTTTTAATAATTTCGATGAAAATGTTTAGGCGATTCGCGCAAACATGGCAATTGAACCTCCTCACACGATGCCATAAGTATGTTAAGTAAAACTGGTTTTACTCACACGAGGCGAATTAGAGTCCGAACCAAAAGAGATGAGGTTTCTCAAAAGTCGCATTTTCCATGCGCAGTGAGAATAACAACAGATTTCGAAGGAGAAATGTGAAAATACATAAGCGGAATTTTCATTTCCCCACATGCGCGAAGAAAACCTCAATTGATTTAGTTTCGACTCTACTAGTAAATTTAAATGCTATGCAGGAACGTTTAAACGTGTTGTAGATGAAATTTTCTCGTCAGAGAAAAACAGAGCTAAAGAAAGCAAAAGATAGAAATAACTTTTCATAAGTGTGTTAGGTTTCACGCGTTTGGTTTTGGGTGCAAAATGTTCCGTTAAATTCTTCCGCTCCCTTCACTCTCTCATCTATAAAACTGGTTTTACGTGCCATAAATATGCACTGTGTGAGGAAGCTCATTATCAAGTACACGCTATCATAGATAATTATACGCGTACGAAAGTATAAAAGGTTGCATAAAATAATCGTTATAGTTTTTATATTTTTAGGAGTACAAAGGAATGCAAAGGAGTATTTTTGGAGTACAGGTTTTAAAAGGAGCTCTGTTCATGAAAAAGGAGTACAAAACTCCCTAAAGGAGCACGATTGGTCACCTTATATTAAGCCACAGATGTAATTCACTATACCTATTAATCATCAGCAGTTAACATTATATTTGTATTTACATTTCGCCAACGTGCAGCAACCAGTGCTCCTCTGACAGATCGTACTTTTTCACCTAAGCTTTGCCGGAAAGTATCAAATAAGCACCAAATGAGGCCAATTTTAACATCAAAATTGTTTATAACTTCACACGACACACAAAGTACGCCAACATCCAACAGTAGCGTGCGCCGTCGACAGTTTCTCCAACTTGGAAGAAAAATGGTCCGCTGATGGTTTTTGAGCACACTCCGGCAGCCCAAATAATGACTTTCTCGCCGTGCAGTGGTGTTTCGTGAATGACGAGCGCGTCCTCTGTCCCCCAAACTCGACAGTATTGTTTATTGCTTCTGCCAGAGAGGGTAAAATGAGCTTTGTCCGTCATCAAAATTAGCATGGCACAGCACGCACAGTTTTCACAATTGAACGATTGTTTTCATAGCTAAAATGTTACTGAATCGCGTTTCAGAATCGTGAACATTTGTCGAAATCGGCTTAAAAATGTCAGAGTTATTCAATATTGAAATTCCGAAGGTCTAGATGGTTCACACTGTATGTATATGTACTGCATCGGTAACCAGCCCGGAGCTTAATGGCTCATATACGATTTTGATGGACTGCATAAAATATTTTGGGTGTGTTGCGGGCCCCTAGGCGAGTGCCTATGTTGCCTATGCTTAAATCCGGCCCTGGTACTACAGCTCTATGGGAAGAGATGCTAAAATCTTGTGGTACTTACTTATTTTTTATAATTTTGCAAAAAAATAACACACAATACTGTTTCACGTTTAATTGAAGGGTAATATTAATTAGGTAGATGTGTTTCTTTATTGGTCCTAATTTATCCTCAATACTCGTGGTATCAGCTATGCCATCAACGAAAGTTAGTGTTCGTGTTACCGAGCTCTTTATGCGACCTTCTTCAACAGTGCAATATTCGCCATTGTGTATAAAAGGTAAAATGTATTGTACTTCAAACAATTTAAAAGGTTGTTAATTGGGTTGAATAGTTAGCTATTCCTGAATATTCTGGGCATGCGCGTCTATTTCCGAAAGACAAAATGGCTTCCGACACAATTTTTGAAGTGAAAACTTCTATAGCCGTTGGATACTTTTTGGCCCGGGGAAAAACTAAAAACTCGCGTCACGCTTCCGTACCATCACGGTACCGTACCATGATGCGTACCATGTGAGAAAAAATTTGCCTTTTGGGGGTTTTAGTTTGTATTAATTGTTATGTATTATACTATATTATTATGTATTATTAATTCTTATGTATGATTATGTATTATGAATTATTATGTATTTTTTAATGGTTTTGTTTGTCTGTTTGGTTGTTTCTTTGGTTCAAATGTCGCGACAGCTTTTTCAACTACTTCTACTAAACCGATTCTTATGAAACTGACGACTTTGTAAAAAAAATCAAGATGGCGGTTCCAATATGGCGGACGAATTTTGCAATTGTGTTCCCATTCCATTGAAAATCGGTATCGAGGGGTTTTTATGATCACGAATGACGAATCTGTTGGCAAAATTTGAAAATTCAAAATGGCGGCGCCAATATGGCGGATGATTTTGGCAAATGTTTTCTGAATCCAGTTAAAATCGGTATCGGGTGGTTTTTAGGGTCACAAATGACGATTATGTTGTCAAAATTTAAAAATTCAAAATGGCGGTGCCAATATGGCGGATGAATTTTGTAAATGTGTTCTGAATCTATTGAAAATCGGTATCGGGGGGCTTTTAAGGTCATAAATGGCGAATCTGTGGTCAAAATTAGAAAAATCAAAATGGCGGCGCCAATATGGCGGTACGAAAAATCGTCAAAAGACAATTACGATTCGATATCACTGAAAATCGCTATTTGAACGGAAATAATGAATTTGTTGTCAATATTAGAAAATTAAAAATGGCACTGGTTATATGGTATGCATAACAAATCACTTCACCAGAATTTTGTAAAAAGTAAAATCCAAAAATGACTGAATTAAGGCTAAAAAGAATACAATAAAAATAGGTAAAAAACTGTTAAGTTAAATGATTTTATTTTAAATCATAAGCTGTACCAAAAACTACAAAATAATTAGAACACAAACATGAACCTTCTTGAGATTCTGACGTCTGGCAAGAAATCATGCAATAGTAGCTGTCTTCTCTTGTCGTATGCCAAGGACACTTTGTGTCGCTGCGTCAGCGGATTAAGTAATAGTCTGGGACTTTTAACAGACTAAAAGAAAAACATGGGGTGCATAAACACCTGTATAACGACTGTATCATTAAATAAGAACGACTTGTCTAGTAAAATGTGTTTCCAAGTCCACCAAAAAAAAATTTAATATGCGCCCCATGTTTGATTGAATTGGAAATACAGAATGGCCACAGAAGTTTTCACTTCCAACGTGTGGTCCTACGCACACCAGTTTTTTTCTTGCAGTTTTTCCCATTCACTTTCTTTGCAGGTTGTTCCCGGATTTCGGGCCCAAATTTTTATATTACGAATTACATAGTTTCACGCAAACACGAAATAACAATCTTTATTTTTATTTTATTTTACATAAGAAAATTAAAAAGCGACAATTTAAAATGAGTTCTTGTTGTCAATTGATTTTTTCCCAATTGTCTCTGTCCAATTATGTAAAGCATGCCATGCATTGATAAATCCCCAACACTTGTAGTTTTTTTTATAATTTTGAAAAAAATAACACACAAGACTGTTTCACGTTTAATTGGAGGGTAATATTAATTAGGCACATGTGTTTCTCTATTGGTCCTGTTTTACTGGAAATTACGAGTGCGGTACTTGCAGTGTTTACAATATTTCATGCATTATCAACTCAATTGGTGATCATGGAAAAGCTTTATTTGGTGGATGCGAAAAGTCATTGGAGCGTGACTTATGGAATGCGCGCTTCTTGAGGTAAATTTCGTACATTCTCTTGTAAATAATAATGACACAATGACATATATTTATTGTGAAGTTCCAATCATTTCATTTGCTTTCAAGGGCCGGAATAATTGAACTTTTAACTCAATCGAGCAAACGGTTAGAGGTTTGTTACAGATCATTTATCTTTTAACATGCAATCACGATAGTTTAGCCGATAGAGTAGGTAAATATTTCTTGCATTGGCATTATCCAGTGAACATTTAGAAATTTTTAGTTTTTGCATCACTATTGTGCTTATTAAGTTAGGTGACCAACTATTTTCTATACAAAAGGGGTACGAATGGAGTTTCGTTGGATATAGTGATTGTGGTTGTGAAAAAAACTTAGTCTTCAACCTGTTATATATTTTTAAAATAATATAAAAATTATAGTAATTCTAAAATTTAAAATATAACTTCTAATTTTTAAAATCATACTTTTGTGTTGCATGAATTTTCCTGGATAATTCTGAAATCTTCGAATAGCGCCCAAACGTCAGAACAACTTACATCACCCATGTTGAATTTAACCGTTACTAATGCAGCTAGTATCCTTTTCATTGATCCAGTAATCATTACTAAGTGAAAATACTCTAACTATTAGTAGCATTAATGCCGGGGCAACATAGTCCACGCATTCAAGCAATAGTTTTAAATATTCGTGAGGCGTAGATCACCTACCCACCCGTCGACGGTCACTTTTTCTTGTGTAGTTTTATGAAAAAATTATGCATGGCTGTGGACGAAACAGAGCATAAGTTCTTATGTAACGTTTTGAAAGAACGCTATCAAAAGTGTGGGACATTTTCAAAAGTTAAAAAATACGAGCGAAGCGGATCGTATAATTGTAAAATGCGCTATATTGCTGGTGTCAAGCAAGCCAATATAAATATATGTTTGTAATTATGATTTCCACATTAATTGAGATGGAACTATAAGCTGCATTAATGACATTTGATAATATGTGCGCAGTGCATCAAAGCATAAAATATTTCTCTTGAGTAGATTTGTTAGTTTTGTGTGTACATTTTTAACACCTCTTCGGTTACGTCCACCAAAATTCGTATTATCTGCCGATAACGCTATAATTTTTGAATCATGGTGTTTTCTGATATAATACGGAACACGTAATTTCAGAAAATTATTAATAAGTTAAATTTTAAGACAAATGCCGAATATCTTACTTAAATTTGGTATAGTTTTACTTCTTTGTGGTTCGACGCATCTGTTAGAATCGATACAAATGATACGGATCCCAAATCTTCATAGTATTTTCTTGCAATATTCATTAAAAACTCCAGTTACCATTGCCTTGCATTTAGTTCTTGATCAAGAAAATTTTGCATTTTGGAATTTTTTTTTAATAATTTCGATGAAAATGTTTAGGCGATTCGCGCAAACATGGCAATTGAACCTCCTCACACGATGCCATAAGTATGTTAAGTAAAACTGGTTTTACTCACACGAGGCGAATTAGAGTCCGAACCAAAAGAGATGAGGTTTCTCAAAAGTCGCATTTTCCATGCGCAGTGAGAATAACAACAGATTTCGAAGGAGAAATGTGAAAATACATAAGCGGAATTTTCATTTCCCCACATGCGCGAAGAAAACCTCAATTGATTTAGTTTCGACTCTACTAGTAAATTTAAATGCTATGCAGGAACGTTTAAACGTGTTGTAGATGAAATTTTCTCGTCAGAGAAAAACAGAGCTAAAGAAAGCAAAAGATAGAAATAACTTTTCATAAGTGTGTTAGGTTTCACGCGTTTGGTTTTGGGTGCAAAATGTTCCGTTAAATTCTTCCGCTCCCTTCACTCTCTCATCTATAAAACTGGTTTTACGTGCCATAAATATGCACTGTGTGAGGAAGCTCATTATCAAGTACACGCTATCATAGATAATTATACGCGTACGAAAGTATAAAAGGTTGCATAAAATAATCGTTATAGTTTTTATATTTTTAGGAGTACAAAGGAATGCAAAGGAGTATTTTTGGAGTACAGGTTTTAAAAGGAGCTCTGTTCATGAAAAAGGAGTACAAAACTCCCTAAAGGAGCACGATTGGTCACCTTATATTAAGCCACAGATGTAATTCACTATACCTATTAATCATCAGCAGTTAACATTATATTTGTATTTACATTTCGCCAACGTGCAGCAACCAGTGCTCCTCTGACAGATCGTACTTTTTCACCTAAGCTTTGCCGGAAAGTATCAAATAAGCACCAAATGAGGCCAATTTTAACATCAAAATTGTTTATAACTTCAAAAGTAAAGGCTGTAGCATAAAAATTGACTGGACATTATTTATAGGAAATACTCCAAGTTTTCTAATTTTCGAGAAAAAATTATAAGGTGTAACCAGGTATTTTTTTGGAGAAAAAGCTAGTTTTAGTTGAAATTCTAGTAAAAAAAAACCAAAAATTTTGACTTTGACGACTCATAACTGTGGAAGTTGGTAGGGTGGAACCGTCACTTCAGATAGGTAGGGTTATTCTCCGCCGACAGGGCTTTTATCCGCCCAGTCTCCCTGGCTAAGTAACACCCGAAGTAGTGGGACGATGGCCCCACAGATGAATCGAAGGATATATATACAACAAGGGCACCATAGATGAAATATGGCAGAACGAGAGATTTAACAAGCTTGAGCCGAAAAGATGTCGATAAAAGACTAGAATAGAGCCAAAGTTTGCGTAATGTGCCAAAAATCTTGGAGAGCATAAGTGAAACGTACATACTCATACAACATAGTTTGGAATTAATAACTATATCAAGATTACTGACACAGTCAACAATAGGAAGGGGAATATTATTGAGTAAAAGAGGAGGAATGTTGTCAAGAGGCAAAGAGCGACGATTAAGCAGTAGTACTTGGGATTTATTAGGATTTAGTTTAAGAAAATTGAAGGAGCTCCATTCATTAATTTGGGATAATGTACTACTGAATTCAGAAATACTAACTGAGTTCTAACTGATTAGGAGGACCTAAAGTATACAGCTAGAGATAGGAGGAGCGATGGATAACAGAGAAAAGATCATTGACATACAGCGAAAAGGGAAGAGGGCCAAGTAGAAAACCTTTCGGAACTCCCAGAGGCACAGGTAGGAACGAGGATTCAACATTTTTTTGGCGAACACGTCAAAATGAGCATGAGCAAAATGCGGAAAAAAGAAGATGGGAATTTAATTTTTTAACATTTTTGTATGTGACGAATTTTGTACGTCACGAAATTTTGCTAAAGGCGCGATTCCATTGAAGCAACATTGAACAACAAGTAGCATGATACCTGTTTCCTACTGTTGCCTGATTACAGGTGTGCGTCTATGCGCCACAAAATTTAATAATGTAGCATTCGGAATTTGTCTCCCCATACCGCATTCGATTTGTCGCTTATACGGCGTTTACAACAAGTGTTTTCATGAACTCGTTTTCGGAAAACGAGTGAGGTGTTTACATCGCCTTTTGCTTGTTTTCGAGTGACAGTTATGCCTATTTAATTAAATTTTAATTTTTTCCATGGCAAACTGAGAATTAGAAAAAAGTGTGATACGGAAAATGACGTGCGTATAACAAGTGCTGAACGCAGAATTGGGTTCTTATCCACACTTTTCTTGTTTTCGTTGTCGTTTTTATTGAAAACAGGGTCCTAAGTTGTTTTCGATTTGTATGAAAACACCTGTTTTCGATTGTGTTTTTGCCCAAAACGCCAAATTTTGACGAAAACACGTGTTTTCGAGGCGATGTAAACGCCGTTTAATAATAATTGTAGCATGCTTCTAAACGCTTCCATTTAAGCAGCTTCAGTTTCGTGCAACATTTATATAAGCTTTTAATTTCATATACGCTTGTGTTGACTGCGAAGGCAGGATAGCTGGCGGAGGTATTTTTCGAGGAACGTCATTTTAATAAGAAGTTGGCTAATACCCCGGCTTCACCGGCCGAACTGCGCAAGTTCGAGAAAATTAGTCTACTGAGCTTCTTTTTTGCTTGATTTCCCATACATTTTCACATTTCGAAGTCAGGAAAAATAAAGTCTGATTTCGCCCAACAGAACCTGAAATCAAACTTGAAATTAAAAGCTCGCTCAAAAGAGAGTAATCAACTGGAATCGTGGAATGCCATTCCAGGGAGCTTTTGCCTTTCTGAATTCTGGTGAAAAAGCAACAACAATTACAAGTACTGAACTCCACTTTAGCCGGTGAAGCCACTTATGCCGATTGAAGTGAACTTGATTAAACTGAGGCCGGTGAAGCCGGGGTATAAAGAAAAGCTAAAAAGCCACTTTAACCGCAATAAGTTATCGCCTTATGCAATCTCGACGGATGATGAGTTCCTTCTACATGAATCCATCAAGAAACCCTTTAGCCCACAACACAAAAAACCAGTTGTCAAAGACTACACAATTATAGGCATTCATGTGCTTGTAGATTGACAATCGCATCCCAAAACGGCCTATGATATCAGAAATTTCAGGAAATAGACCAGTAGCATAGACAAAAAAAAGGAAAGATATTACATTTCATACAAGAAAAGTGTACACGTTCCTATTCAGAGAGCTTTCCTATTTCCTCCATTTAAGCTTCCTCCAAGCGAAAGCTGCACCCGCTAAATATTTATTTTCGGTGGCACTGTCAAGATATTTGACTAAATCGTATCTGAAGAGAGGAAATGGAAAGGAAAGCGCTAGCGATGCATGGGAGCATGGTTCTTGTAGAGCTATTCGCGTTTGCGCTTCTTTTTTTACAGGTTTTCTCATTTATGAAATATCGGCATGTACGAATGTGTATATTGTATTCTAGCATTCTAGGTAAATTTTATCAAAGGGATTTGTTGGCGGAAATAAATGTGAATAAAAAGGAAGCTATTAAAAGTATTGTTTGATTTTTTGTTTAAATGACAAAAATCAATTACATATTTTTAGAAGTTTGAATATTTTGTTTTTTCAGGACTGACTTTTCGGTTTCTAAAACTTTGCAAAAGTTAGTAAAATCGTGAGTTTTGTGCGAATCTTGATTTTGTTTTGATTTTGATTTTAACAATGATTTCCGCGATGTGTTTATTTTGCAGATTTGGGAAAGTATTATTTTGATCAAAGATTCACAAGCAAATTATCTCGTTTTACAAGGATTTCAAGATGTAAAATATCATATCATGAACAAATATAAAAATATGAAAAATGGAAATTATTGCTTTATGGGTATTTGTGGCCATTCTCACTTAATACTGCAGCCAATACAAGAATTCTATCTTAGGCACTAGAAAAAAATCCAAATAACTTGAATTTTTTTTATCTTTATTATAATGTTCTACTGACATCCTGGAAAGTATCCTAGTTTCAGCGGTCACGTTTTCTTTTATTGTGGTAAATTTTAACTTGACGCAATTAATATCGACAACCATTTTATTCGTAAAACGTGCGGGAAAGTTTCGATGTCCCTCTAATACTAGTATTTTGTTGAAAATAAATACTACTTTCCACACCACCGCAGGGGTAGAGTATTAAGCGCGTTTATTTTAAAGTGGTTTCCCCACTAATTAAGCCTAATCCACGAAAAAAATTTCGGCGTTACATCTCTTACAGGCATTTACGCTACTACTCCTAAGAATTTGAGGTAACAACTTTCCCTTTTAGGATTTTATAATTTTTTGCTTGGAATAGTTTTTAAATGAGTTATTATCTTTAAATTGAAGTGAATGCCACAAACAAAATTCTCTAAGAAGAATGAGGATCAAATAATTTAAGATTTGTTTGTGGTGATCGTAGCATTAATTTTAGCTAACCAGTGGGAAAAATCAGATTTTTTACTTATTGTATCCATACAATGTTCAATTATTTTGCTTTTTTAAACCTTTTATTTCAGGCGTATTTTGAATAAATGTGAAGATTTTTACAAATATTAAAAAAATAATCTGTAGGATTTTTAAGTGCAGCAAAATCGGTACTTTTTGAATAATTTTTAAAATAAACAAAACTTCCCGAAGGTTTTGAATACTTAACAGTTTTGTTTGGGTTTCTCATAATCTTTTGGCATAACAAACACTTTTCCTTTTTTGACAAGCGGTAAATTATGAACCTTAAAGAAGTTTCTTCGACAGAAATCGAATCTTCATTTGCCCTATATTCCAAATCATTAGTGACATCACCAATCTACGGTAAAAATACTGTTTCGTAAGTGTTTACTGGAACTGGCTTACTGGGTCCAGCTAATGTAGCGGTACCTGTAATCACAAACTCCAATAATAATAAAAACGCAAGTGCCCTTGGTGTCACAATTCTAGTTTTATTAAAATCAATAAAAATGCTATTATTCCTTAACACTATAAATTATCATTAAAGCAAATAATCCAAAAAAAATTTCTAAAAAAATATAATTCAGCAAGTTTAATTTGACCTCAGTTTATTTATGCAAGAATAGAATATAATATTGTAGTTGGGGAAATTCTAACTTAGTAAATTCAATCCTATTGTTATGACGAAACTTCGAAATTCTTGTTGGCTTATCCCGTTTCAGGGCCCGTTAATTAGCAGTACTATTTCCTTATTCCTTAATAAACTCCTTCAATATTTTGCCTTTTTGGTATATGAATTTTAGGTAGTGGCGTCCAGCATCAATTAAAAAATGCTTTTTAAACCGTGAATTTAGGGGTTAACTGCCCATCGACAGTCTGACATAGAGGGATAAATTAGTATAGTAGGTCGAATTAATTGATTTATTCCAAAAAAAGGGTGTTAGAATCCCATTACTTATCCAATATAAGTAACTCGTAAAATTAATAGAAATAGAGATGCAATTAATTCCTTAGAAGAAACAAGTGTTATCGCCCATCATATTTATTAGTAAATTGCAAATAAAAAATTCCAATGAATAAGTCCAATCACCGCGTGTTAGCTTGAACATTGCAAAGGAACAGTGCCCCTAAGAGCACGACTTTCCTTGATGAACAGCCAAATGGTAATGAATCGAATCGGAGATTTATCTAATGTCGCTGCTTGTAGGGCTCTTATTGGCCGATTTGTCGGCTTATAGCAAAACTATAACATATCGACCCACTATTTTGTAGTAATGCCATAAATACTGTACTAAAATTTGTACATTATTATTATTTTTTGCATATTTCTACGTCTCAGTTATAAAAAATCTATTTCTTCAATTAATAAATAATTATTGTCTTCAATTTAGGCCTTTTCCTTGTTTTTATTTGCGAAAAAATGCACCTTCAATTAGTTGATGCCATAAATTTTATACTATAAATTCGGCTGCCATAAAATTTATTTTTGACATTTCGATTCTTTATCTCGCTCTAAATTGTTTCTCGCTCTTACTCATTGGGAAATTCTAACTTTCGTTTTACCTGAATTTCCCAATAACGGTCAGATTTACCTGTCGGGCTGGCATTGCCTTTTGTTAATGACGTTAACTTGCGTTAAATTCATGTGTCAAAACATGGATTTCGGTAGCGGTATTTCTGTACGCGAGTGTCAAGTGTTGGAGCCTCAGGTGTGCGGTAATATCGTGTAAGTATCTATTTTCTTGAATTTGGTGCCTTATGTGTACCTGTGTACTAGTTAAAATTTCTTATTTTGATAAAAATAAATTTGCTACCGGCAGCTGTCAAATTCAAATTTCAAAGGTTTCAGCTGTCAGGTAATATTTTAAATTCAAAAATTTTGTAACTAATATTAATTATTTTTCATTCATGATTTTATTAAATTGTTCTACATGTTTTGGAAAATTCATTTTGTTTAATTGTTTACTCCGTACTATGGAGTTTGTCTTTAAATTTATGTTTGTTTTTCTTCCATATTGTTGGTTGTTGTATTAGCCGTGTTTTTTTAATGAACTATATAGATCTTCGATCCAGTTCATTAAAAAAACGACAAGGGAAATTTCACTAAGCGCCATCTTCAGTGCTTTAAATATATTAAAATTAAGCCGAAGTTGCGTGTCAGTAAACAACTGTTACACGAATTCCCCTCTAGAAAATAATGAATAAGTTTCTAAAAAATAAATTATTTGTTTCCCCATGCCTTCAAATTTGCTCTCGTCACCTCATGTTGTTTTTATTTTAAATGACGTTTTTCCGACAGCCGGTAAGTATGCTACATTCCGAAAAGAAAGGGAAATTTTGAAATGTCCCAAGACCTGGATAAAAACCTCGATAAAACCTGGGTTTTCAGATTTGTATGGGGAAGAACTATATAGTTCATTAAAAAAACACGGCTATTATTTCTTTATGTAAATAAATATTGTATTTCTGTTTTTTCTGTTTTAAATTAAATTCTAATTTCCCTCTGTTTTTTTTTCTTTTTTAGCAAGTATGTGAATTAATGTATGTGGACGCAAGACAGGTATTTAATATATAATTCATTGAAATGTTTATAAATTTTAAATCTACTTTCAGCTCTTTAGGGTGAACGTTGGTGTGGTAAACATACTCCCCCCTGTTGAACAGTCCTGTTCAATAGTTTTTTAACTACCCCCCTTTTATGGTAGTGAAAGAAGACGATCTGCCCATCTGTTTTGACCTTAAGCCGCACTTGGTATTTTCCAGGAAGGTTTATATTTTTTTCTCGCTTTTTAGTTTTAGCAACCGCTTCGAAGTCAATTTTCTTGAGTACCTCCTTGGTGAGGTAGATATCCATTCCATCTCGCGTTACAAATTTCTGGTGCTTATTGTCGATTCGCATTCGGAGTTCCTTCAGATTAGTCGTTGGTCTCAACAGCTTCAATGTAATTTCAGGAGCTCCGTTTATTGTTGCTGGTTGAGTTAATGTTGGTTTAGTATGCAGAGTAACATCTTTTAAGGCCTTGGCTGGATGGTCCTTCGATTTTGGAACAGGAATCGTCGGCTGGGATGCGACTGTGTTCGCTGTTTCTTCTCGACGGTGATTGCTGGGAACTGGATCATCATAAAAACTTGGATCGGGCTCATCTGGTTGAGAGAAGAAGATTCTTTCTGACAAAATTAGTATGTCCTCGTCGTAATCCATCTGTAATCATTCTTGATAAAATTATTGTTTTTTTGCTTTGGGACAACACAACACTGAGAACGCACACGGGTTTGTTAGTATAGGGAAAAACTAGGAAGGTTCTATTGGTAAGAGAGATAACTTGGTTACTGGTCGTCGTATGGCGCTATTTTGTGTCTTTATTTGTGCCACTCTAATTAAGCCGTCTGCCCCTGGATAGACTTCTTGTATAATTCCTAAAGGCCATTTCGCTGGTGGCATGTTTTCAGTGGTCACCAATACCACATCTCCTATTTGCAGATTTCTTCTTGCTTGTTGCCATTTTGGTCTGGTTTGTAGCTGGTGTAGATAGTCCCTTGACCACCGCTTCCAAAATGTTTGTAGTCGTTGTTGGAACTGTCTCCATCTTTGCGTGTATGTTGCTGCTTGGGAGTATTCAGGCTCTGGCAACGTATTTAATGCCTGGCCAATCAAAAAATGTGCAGGCGAAAGTATCTCGAGCTCCTCAGGATCTGCACTAACATAGCATAGTGGTCGTGAATTTAAGATTGCTTCAATTTGAGTTAATAGAGTTGCATATTCTTCAAATGTACAAATCATATTTCCTAGAGTTCGTCGTAGATGATGTTTCACCGATCGTACACTTGCCTCCCAAATGCCTCCAAAATTTGGTGCAGCTGGAGGGTTAAAGTGCCAGGTGATTGCATGGGTAGTGGTGTACTTCAATTCTTCTTGGGTTGCATCTGCAATTGCTTGTTTTATATCCTTGTCGATTACGGATTTTGCCCCAATAAAATTAGTACCGCAATCAGAATAGATGTCTGTACATAGACCTCTCCTTGATATAAATCTTCGTAACGCCGCTATAAATGCATCAGTAGTTAAGGCTGAAACTAACTCAATGTGAATCGCCTTCATTACCATACAAATAAAAATACATAGATACGCTTTAATAGCTTCGCCTTCCTACATGGTGAAGCCTTTACTGTTACCGGTCCGGCATAATCCGCGCCCACTTTGCTGAATGGCTTTGCACTGTTGACTCTAGCTTCAGGTAGATCCCCCATCAATTGATTACAAGTTTCTTTCCTATATCGGTAACACGTGACACACTTATGCAAAATTGTAGCGATCGTTCTTCTTGCACCTAGGATCCAATATCTGTTCCTACTTGTTGCCAGCACTAATGAAGTTCCTCCATGTAATGTGTCTCTATGCAATTTGTTAATAATCAGTGTTACGATGTGGTGAGTTTTTGGTAAGATGATTGGATGTTTTTTATCGTAGGAGATAGATGCATGAGATAATCGACCCTTTACTCGCAGGAGCCCTTGAGAATCGACGAACGGGCTTAATTGTATAAGTTTGCTTTTTGATGAGATAAGCTTGTTATGAATTAGATCATTGTATTCCTCTGGAAAACTTCCTTGCTGTACAATCTTGAGAATAGTATCTTCAGCCCTGTGCAACTCCTCAATGGTCAAAATACCGACTCGTTTGTTTGGAGCATTCTTACAATTATATGAAAATCGAAGGATTAACGCGGTGATTCGCAGAACGTGGGTTAACGATGAATAATTTAAAAGGAAATCTTCTTGTATTTTGAGTACGAATGTACGAATTCCCATGACTAACCATGTTGGGCCGTGCCACCAAATATCCTTGGATGACAAATTCTCCACAGTTGTGCCTCGTGAAGCAAGATCGGCTGGATTCTCGGACGTTGGAACATGCTGCCAGGCTTCGTACGTGATGTTGTCTTGTATTTCCACCACTCTGTTCGCTACATAGGTCTTCCAACGGGAATGGTGTTCCCGTATCCACTGCAATACAATCATGGAGTCGGTCCATGCAAATATGGGGACGTTCTTTAATTCCATATCCTTAATGGTAGTTTTCAGTAAACGTGCAAGAACTACTGCTCCATTAAGTTCAAGTCGCGGTGTTGTAGTAGGTTTTGTGGGTGCCACTCTTGATTTGGCGGACAATAGGTTGCAGGAAATGCTGCCATCATTGTGTATTACTCGCATATATATAACTGCAGCATACGCTCTTGATGAGGCGTCACAAAATCCATGGAGCTGAATGCTAGCTGCCTCTGAATATTGAAGCCACCGAGGTATTTTTATTTTTGGAAGATGTATTAAGTCTTTTTTAAAATTTGTCCAAAGATGCATTATGTGAGATTATGCTGGTTCATCCCAAGCACAACCTGTTATCCACATTGTAGGTTTTGTGCGTGCCACTCTTGATTTCGCGGACAATAGGTTGCAGGAAATGCTGCCATCGTTGTGTATTACTCGCATATATATAACTGCAGCATACGCTCTTGATGAGGCGTCACAAAATCCATGGAGCTGAATGCTAGCTGCCTCTGAATATTGAAGCCACCGAGGTATTTTTATTTTTGGAAGATGTATTAAGTCTTTTTTAAAATTTGTCCAAAGATGCATTATGTGAGATTATGCTGGTTCATCCCAAGCACAACCTGTTATCCACATTGTTTGCATTATTAATTTTACGATTACTATTATTGGGGCCAACCAACCAAGAGGATCATACAACGATGCGATTTCCGATAAAATGGAGCGTTTAGTATATACAGCTTGTTCTTGTTTTGGTTTGAGTGTAAATGTGAAATAATCTTCCATAGGGTGCCATTGAATTCCTAACGTTTTTATTGCTTCTGCCTCACCAATGTCCAAAGCGTTTTTGATTTCACAATACTCTTGTGGCAAATGGGACAGTAAAGGTTTGCAATTGCTGGCCCACTTCCTTAAATTAAATTTGGCAGATTTCATCATGTTAATCATTTCAACTTGCAGACGTTTAGCACCGTTTATATCGTCAGCTCCTGTGAGCAGGTCATCTACGTAAAAATCCTTTACAGCCACTGCTGAAGCCATTGGCCAGGTAGTTCTTTCATCTTCGGCCAACTGTTGTAAAGTCCTAATAGCGAGGTAGGGGGCTGCTGTGGTGCCAAAAGTAACCGTTTTTAATTCATAATCTTGTAACAGCTTGGTGATGGGGTCTCTCCAGATGATTCTTTGGAATATTCGATGTTCGGGATGGATAAGTATCATTTCTATATCTGCTGTCATCGCAATCCTTTGTTTGCGCCACTTCATCAATATAGCAAATAGTTTTGGTTGGAGTGTTGGTCCCTTTAGCAAATAATTGTTTAACGACCTTCCATTTGACGTTTTGGATGACGCATCGAAGACCACTCTTAATTTTGTGGTAGTACTTTCTTTAAAAACAGCGTGATGCGGTATATAATAATGCTGCATTCCAGCGGTGATAGGACGTGCAGCTTCCATATGATCAAGTTGAAGATATTCATCGAGACATTCTGAATAGTCTCTATTTAGTTCAGGATTTTTCCTTAGTTGCTTCTGTAAGGCTGTGAATCTAGCAATAGCTTGAGATCGTGATTCACCTAGTTCGGGCAGTTCATTATTTATAAAGGGTAGCTTGACTTGGTACTGTCCGTTAGCCATTCGTTCATGGGTAGTTTCGTAAATGGCTTGGCATTCGACTTCTTCTTTTTTAAACATGGGGTTTGTCGGGTATTCCTCTACTTCAAAAAATTGCTTGATTTGCTGGTTTAAATCGTTTTCAATTGTAGCTACAAGTGAAATTGCTTCCCTGTGTTCATGGTTGGTGGTTGGTCCCATTATAATCCAACCAAAAATTGTGTTAATAGCTACCGGAGACGTCTTAGTTCCTCTAATGAGGCCATTTTGAATCATTTGAGCATATACATTTACCCCTAGTAAGGCGTCGATTTTCCCTGGTTTCCAATACATTGGATCGGCTAGCGGCAAACCAACGATGTGTCTTAAATTTCGCTTTATTAATCTTTGTCTTGGCAAACGATCCGTAATCTCCTCTAGTACCAGGAAAGTTTCTTCTATTATAGGTCCAGCTGCTTGGCTGGATTGCATTTGTAAGGTTGTTTCCTCACTTGAATTGGCTACAGGAATTGGTCCTATACCAAAAATAGACATAGAAGTAGTCGTGCATGATGCACGTAATCTCTGGCAAGCGCTCTTTGTAATAAAAGACGACTCTGATCCGGGATCGATAAGGCATCTAAGTGTGATTGCTTGATCTGTTCCATATCTTATATTTACTAACGCTGTTGACAAAAGCCCTCGTAAATTATGCCTGGAAAGAAAGGCTTGTGTAGTTTCTGGCTGGACTACACTATTGCTATTGTCTGGTTTTTTAACTTCTGCTTGACTTGATTTGAAGTTGTTTCCTTGCTGTATGACTTCTGCTTGACTTGAGTTGAAGTCTCTTATGTTACCAATATTGTTTGGTAAAAGCGGTGCGGCTGATTTCGTTGATTGGTCTTGATGGATTGAAGTATGGTGACGTTGCTTACATTTAAAGCAGCTGTGCTTACTTGTACAATTGGCTTGGATATGATGTCTGGATAAGCAGTTTAAACATAGGCCTGCAGAGGTGAGAACCTTTCGTTTGGCTGCAGGTGTCATTCGTTTGTATTTGAAACATGTTAGAATAAAATGCCTTCCGTTGCACGCAGGACATCTTCCTTCCCTGGTGCTGTGGTACGCCGATGTTCTTTGTTTAACTGAGGTATCCGCCTTGCCTTGTGTATTTCGAGAACCTACAGCATCAGCAATGGATTCAAGTACATTTAAACGGGTTGCCAAAAATGTGTTAAATTCCTTGAGAGTCGGGATGTCTTCATTGGAACCCTGCTCTTCCTCCCATAATTTGAGTGTATAAAAGGGAAGTTTCTGAACTAACAAATGAATCAATAATATATCCCAAGAACTCGTGTCCACCTTGAGTCCCTTCAATTGCTGCAAGCATTCCTCCGTAGTGTCAATTAATGTTTTTAGACCCTTGGCTGTTTCCGTATTTTGTTTTGGTTGATTGACTAATCGCTTTAATTGATGGTTGACCAATATTCTAGTATTCTCGAATCGTCTTTTCAACTTGTCCCACGCAGGCAAATAATCGTCATCGGTGGTAGGAGTATGGCGCAATACCTGTTCAGCTTCCCCCACTAAAAAGATTTTAAATGGTACAGCTTTTGTACCGGAGACAATCTCGTATTTGTATGCACTAATGAGGTGAACATGTCGCTGAATGACTTCCACAAGTCATAATCCCCGTTAAACTTCGGTAGAGAAATCCTAGGAAGTGCCGCATCTTGATGAACCGTGGATGCTGTAACTGCCTCGTTTGCTGCAGGTTGGGGAGGTGTTGTTTCAAGTTTGAGTTTGCGTAAGCCCTCGTGTAGTTCGCTCAAATAATCGGAGTACTTAGCCTCTGTTTCGCCGTAATAATCTTCCTCTAGATACTCAGGGGTTTCATCCTTGCTTGTAGATTGCTTATCCTCCTCTATCGGTGCATCGTCTAAAAGTTCCATGATCTGTTGATCCAATGCAATGTATTTTACCCAATAATCTTTTAATTCCGCGATACGTGTTTCATAAAAGCTTTGCGTTCGTTTGGGGATAGCAGTTTTCTTGGCTTTCTCGATATAATTCTCAATCCGACCTCTCAAGGTGCGTTCTTGCTTTAATAATTTTCGCAATGATGCCATATTTGAAATGAGATTGCACAGGTTCTTACGACGTAGATTCCCAGATTAATTGATTTGCTTAAACTAGAATTGTGCACGGGACACTCACTGTTCCTGGATGGAACCACCAAAGAATGTTTCGTAAGTGTTTACTGGAACTGGCTTACTGGGTCCAGTTAATGTAGCGGTACCTGTAATCACAAACTCCAATAATAATAAAAACGCAAGTGCCCTTGGTGTCACAATTCTAGTTTTATTAAAATCAATAAAAGTGCTATTATTCCTTAACACTATAAATTATCATTAAAGCAAATAATCCAAAAAAATTTCTAAAAAAATATAATTCAGCAAGTTTAATTTGACCTCAGTTTATTTATGCAAGAATAGATTATAATATTGTAGTTGGGGAAATTCTAACTTAGCAAATTCAATCCTATTGTTATGACGAAACTTCGAAATTCTTGTCGGCTTATCCCGTTTCAGGGCCCGTTAATTAGCAGTACTATTTCCTTATTCCTTAATAAACTCCTTCAATATTTTGCCTTTTTGGTATATGAATTTTAGGTAGTGGCGTCCAGCATCAATTAAAAAATGCTTTTTAAACCGTGAATTTAGGGGTTAACTGCCCATCGACAGTCTGACATAGAGGGATAAATTAGTATAGTAGGTCGAATTAATTGATTTATTCCAAAAAAAGGGTGTTAGAATCCCATTACTTATCCAATATAAGTAACTCGTAAAATTAATAGAAATAGAGATGCAATTAATTCCTTAGAAGAAACAAGTGTTATCGCCCATCATATTTATTAGTAAATTGCAAATAAAAAATTCCAATGAATAAGTCCAATCACCGCGTGTTAGCTTGAACATTGCAAAGGAACAGTGCCCCTAAGAGCACGACTTTCCTTGATGAACAGCCAAATGGTAATGAATCGAATCGGATGTCGCTGCTTGTAGGGCTCTTATTGGCCGATTTGTCGGCTTATAGCAAAACTATAACATATCGACCCACTATTTTGTAGTAATGCCATAAATGCTGTACTAAAATTTGTACATTATTATTATTTTTTGCATATTTCTACGTCTCAGTTATAAAAAATCTATTTCTTCAATTAATAAATAATTATTGTCTGTTTTTATATGCGAAAAAATGCACCTTCAATTAGTTGATGCCATAAATTTTATACTATAAATTCAGCTGCCATAAAATTTATTTTTGACATTTCGATTCTTTATCTCGCTCTAAATTGTTTCTCGCTCTTACTCATTGGGAAATTCTAATTTTCGTTTTACCTGAATTTCCCAATAATGGTCAGATTTACCTGTCGGGCTGGCATTGCCCTTTGTTAATGACGTTAACTTGCGTTAAATTCATGTGTCAAAACATGAATTTCGGTCGCGGTATTTCTGTTAGGGTTTCGTCGTCGCGGCCCAAAAAAGTTGGCTTTTTACGCGAGTATCAAGTGTTGGAGCCTCAGGTGTGCGGTAATATAGTGTAAGTATCTATTTTCTTGAATTTGGTGCCTTATGTGTACCTGTGTACTAGTTAAAATTTCATATTTTGATAAAAATAAATTTGCTACCGGCAACTGTCAAATTCAAATTTCAAAGGTTTCAGCTGTCAGGTAATATTTTAAATTCAAAAATTTTGCAACTAATATTAATTATTTTTCATTCGTGATTTTATTAAATTGTTCTACATGTTTTGGAAAATTCATTTTGTTTAATTGTTTACTCCGTACTATGGAGTTTGTCTTTAAATTTATGTTTGTTTTTCTTCCATATTGTTGGTTGTTGTATTATTTCTTTATGTAAATAAATATTGTATTTCTGTTTTTTCTGTTTTAAATTAAATTCTAATTTCCCTCTGTATTTTTTTATTTTTTAGCAAGTATGTGAATTAATATATGTGGACGCAAGACAGGTATTTAATATATAATTCATTGAAATGTTTATAAATTTTAAATCTACTTTCAGCTCTTTAGGGTGAACGTTGGTGTGGTAAACAAATACAATGATCGTCATTATTATTTATTGTTTTGCCATCACTAAATGAGTCAATAGCTATAAATTGCTGACTATCTTCGTCACAATTTTTCCTATGGGAAGATATAGACAAAATTTTGTTCGATATAATTTTGCAAATGATACTATAGAAATTATATGAATACTCCAATTCCAAAACTGCTTTCTTCCATTTTGAAAAACCAGTGAGGTAGTGGCGGTTTTGGTCTCTGGTCTCCTTTAACGAATCTGTTACCCATTTCATAGCTAAACTTGCTAAATGTATGTCCACCAAGCTGTAAAACCGAAAAAAGTTGACCAGTTTGGTTAAAGAAGTTTGTTTAGAGGTTGAAGCCGCTATTGCTTTACTGATTTTTAAAAACGGAAGGAAGCCGTTTTGGAATTGGAGTATTCATATAAATATGGGTTGTTACTGAAGCCCCCTCTTCATTGTACTAAGGAAAGTAGGTTTTCAATTGGGTCTTGGGTAAATTTCGATGTCACAATAAAAACAGACACATACTTCGCTGGTACTTTATTCTAAAATCACCTGTATCTACAAAATCAACCATTTCATCTGTTACCTGATCATAGTTAAATCTCTTTTAATATTAATTTCATCGAATATTAACACAGTTTGCCTCATTTCTACATCCCAATATGAAACAATACAAGGTTTTCTGTAATCGTGTTATTAAAACCAAGTTGAATATTTTTAATTAGTTGCCAACGATGCAAAGAGGTCAGAAATGGTAAATTTATGTTTAAATAATCTTTAAAATACCTGTAGGTTAGGTTAGGTTAGGTTAGATATGGCTGAGCTGCTGGTGTACAGCTCAAACACTTAGGCCAAAGGAGTAGGCTCATTGTGATGCCATAGTGATCCCACTTTAAACCTGATGTTAAAGTGTCATTTCTTCGCTAAACCATCTCGAGGAAGCAACGAATCTCCTGAGTTGCGGGATCCCAGTGTTCGAGATTTCCGCAAGCGTGCTTAGAAAGGGTTTACCAAATGCGGTTAGTCTCCTTCTGCTTAGGGCTGGGCAGTGACAGAGGAGATGTAGTACACTTTCCTCCTCGTCCGGATTTTTACAGGTTCTGCAAAAATCGTAGGTCTCAAGACCTAAGCGGGTCGCATGCGTCCCTATCAGACAGTGTCCGGTAAGCACTCCCACTATAGCTGAGAGGTCTTGTCTCTCGAGGCTCATTAGTGAAGTAGTCCGCCTGAGATCATAAGAGGGCCAAGTTAGTTTGGCCAAGGTGCATTTATTAAGATCCCTCCAATGCTTCTTTGCTTGTTGCATTGTGTGCTGTTTGCATTGGAGTTTAAAGGTGGCCCAAGGCATACCAACCCTTTCCTTTCCAGGAGGGAGAGTGGCGGTCGTGCCTTTCCTAGCCAGTTCGTCAGCTTTACAATTTCCCTCTATGTTTCGGTGACCGGGCACCCATACGAGGAGGGTCCTGAACTGCTGAGCCATCTCGTTAAGAGATCTGCGACATTCAGAGATAGTTCTAGAGCTGTTTGTGCAAGAGCGCAGGGTTTTCAGAGCCGCCTGACTATCTGAAAAGATGTAGACAGTCCGATTCCTATCGCCTTGCTGGTTAATTAAAAGAACAGCTTCATGTATGGCTAGAACCTCCGCTTGATATACACTGCAGTGATCGGGTAGTCGGAAGGAGACTTCAATCCCAGTCTCTGGGGAAAAGACTCCTCCTCCTACTCGACCCTCGAGCTTAGAGCCATCAGTAAAGAAGTTTATGGCATCTTGAAAACTGTGTGGTCTGTTACTCCATTCACGACGTGAAGGAATGTGGACTCCGTAGTTCCTCGTGAAGGTAGTCTCGGGTATACAGAAGTCAGTTTTAGTGGGGACGATAACAGAGTTCAACACCTTCGTGTGACTTCCCCCGGTTCCGGTCCAAAATCCAGATTCTTTTATTCTAAGGGCTGCGATGGTTGCGCTTTCCCTTGCCACAAGATTCAAAGGAGGGAGGTATAGCATAACATTTAGGGCATCTGTAGGTGTGGAGCGAAGTGCTCCTGTTATGCATAGTTCGGCACATCTTTGTACTTTCTGTAGTTTGTTTAGCACGGTGGACTTACTCAAGGTTGGCCACCATACTATGACTCCGTATAGGAGTATTGGGCGGACGATCGCTTTGTATATCCATCGTACTATGTTGGGGGAGAAGCCCCATTTCTTCCCAATGGATTTTTTGCAAGCGAAAAGCGCTATGTTCGCTTTCTTAATGCGCTCTTCTGTATTTTCATTCCAGAGGAGTTTCTTGTCTAGGATTACTCCCAGATATTTGGCGCTATTGCTAAATTTGAGCCTAACATTGTTAAGCCGTGGGGGTGTTAAAGGTGGAGTATTATACCTCTTTGTGAAGAGGACTAGTTCCGTTTTTACTGGGTTAACGCTGAGTCCGCGGGTGGCAGTCCAGCTTGAAAGGGTTTGTAACGCCGCCTCCGTGAGATCACAGAGGACTTGAGGAAATTTTCCTTTTGTGACGATGACAACGTCATCCGCGTACGCCAGGACGGGATGCCCCTCGGCCTCCATGCGTCGCAACAGCTGGTTTATAGTTACGACCCATAGGAGCGGGGAAAGTACTCCTCCTTGCGGGGTGCCTCTGTTTACGGCCCTTCGGACCGAGCTGTCGCCTAGGCTCGAGCTCACCATCCTGCCGGTAAGCATTAGGTGGATGAGAGACACCAGCGATGCCTCGATCCCCAGTTCTGTCAAGGCCAGGGTGATGGCGTTCGGGAGTACGTTGTTAAACGCTCCCTCTATGTCAAGGAATGCCACTAATGTATATTCCTTGACCTCGAGTGATTCTTCAATGGTTGAGACCAATGAGTGGAGAGCAGTATCAGTAGATTTGCCCTTTGTATAGGCGTGTTGTGCGCCAGAGAGTTCCGAGGTTGGTATGGTCTGCCTCAGATATATTTCGATTAGCCTTTCTAGAGTCTTTAAAAGAAAGGATGATAGGCTAATTGGCCTGAAGTCTTTCGGTGTTGCGTGGGAGGCTTTTCCTGCCTTGGGTATAAAAACTACTTTAACCTCTTTCCAACTAGAGGGAATGCAGTTAATTTGAAGGCACCCTGTAAACATGGCCTGCAACCAGGGCATGATGTAACTAAGGGTGCGCTGCAGTTGTGCCGTCACTATGCCATCCGGGCCTGGGGATTTGTAGGGCTGGAAGGTGTTCACAGCCCATTCAATTCTTGCTCTACTTATGATAGATTTGACCAGCTCTGGTGAGGCTGAAGATGAAGAGTTTATCGGGAAGGCTGACTCAGCCATAGTACTACTCGGGAAATGGGTGTCCATAAGTAGTGTCAGGGATTCCCTGCTTGAGTCAGTCCAATCGCCGTTTTCTTTGTGTAAATAACTAAGCATTGTTGGTGCTTTAGTTAATATTTTACGTAACCTTGACGCTTCCGACGTGGACTCTATATTGCTGCAAAAGGTAGCCCAAGAGGTGCGTTTGGCCTTCCTTATTGCCATTTTGTATCTATTCAGCTTCGACTTATAGCAGCCCCAGGAGGTTTCACTGCTGCTGCGTCTAGCTGAGTTAAATTCCTTTCTACACTCTTTTCGGAGCGTTTCAAGTTCGCGAGACCACCATGGGGGTTTGGAAGCCTCTTTATGCTGTCTGTTCGGACAGGCTTTATTAATGGCGTGAGAGCATTGTTCTGTGAAGATGCTCACAATGCTGTCGAGTTGTTCCCGATTTTTGGGAATACAGGGTGGTTTAGGAGCAAGGTTTTTTGCGATAAGCCTGGTATAGTAGCCCCAGTTTGTCTTCTTGAGGTTTTTTATTTTAGAAGGGGGGGTTGAGCTAGAGTCTTGCAGTTGAAACTTTATAAATCTGTGGTCTGAGAAGGAGTGGTCTTTCAAGACCTTCCACACCGAAATTCGGTCGGAGTGGCGATCGGAGACAAGGGTGATGTCCAGTACTTCTTCTCTGTTTTTGGTAACGAAGGTGGGATCATTACCTTTGTTACAAATAGCAAGTTTGGTGCTTAGTAGGTAGTTAAAAATAACTTCACCTCGATCATTGGTGTCCGTGCTGCCCCATTGTGAATGGTGCGCATTTGCATCACCTCCCATAACCAGGACTGTGGTAGCATCGGTGTATCTTACCAGGTTCTGAAAAGTCATAGGAGGTAGGGCGCCCTCATCATCGTGGGCTAGATAGAAAGAGGCCATCCTGAGTTTCTTCTGTTTTAACTCTAGGTCGACCGCAGTAAGATCTCCGTCACTAAATTGAGGGAGAAGAAAGGTGCTTATATTATTCTTGACCAGGATAGCTGTTCTGGGTTTTCCCTTCCCTTTGGTGTAGAAGAGATTAAATTTAGGCGTCCTTAAGCCACAGATCCTGTCTCCAGCGATCCATGGCTCTTGGACTAGGGCAACATCGACTTCGCCTGATGCCAGGTGAAGCAAAAGCGCAGCGGACGCTGCTTTACAGTGGTGCAAGTTAATCTGTGTTACCCGCACCATTTTCAGGGTGGTGTACTTCGACGACAGTCACCTCCGCCTCTTCGTCGCTGGGGATGTCTGTGTCGATGTCTGAGCTGAGGAGTTGGTGCTCCGTGTACATACCGCCGATGGCTCTGCCCAGCGCGGAGTCTGTCGACGCGTCAACTTCGCTCCGAGATGCACTTTCGCCATCGGTTTCCATGTTTTCATCCTCTTCAGAGGTCTTGGTGCAGGCCGCCTGGTTCACTAGGGCTTCCGTGTCTGTTTTATAGACCTTCAGCTCTATTTTTTGGAAGCAGTAGTTCACGGCGTATTTTTCGTTTGCCAGTTGTTCTAGGCATTCTTCATTTAGGAGCAGAACAACTTGCATGGTGGCCCTGTTTGTCTGCTCCGTTTTGATAACTCTCCAGTTATCAGTTTTGATGTGGGGGTTGAAGGCCTTCAGCGTGGTGAGGATTTCCTCAGGCTCCGATGGAGCCACTGGAAACCATACTCTGGCCCTCGGGCGAGATGGTATCTCGCTAGCGTCAAGTGCTTTGAGCCGCGCACCGGGGTAGACTTCCCCGACTCTAGCTACCGCAGCCTTGTATAGTTCTGCAGACCTAGTGTTGTCGCAGGCCGTTAGTTTTATACAGCCTTGATACCATCCGGCATCAAGGCATGAAGGAGGAGGTCCCGGGTTATCCCTCAGGACTTCCATGGCCACTTTGGCGAGGGCGACTTGCACCCACCGCCATTGGTGTTTGGGAATCTTCCCATTCTCGTCATTCTCGTCCAAGACGCCGATTATTTTGCGATCCTTCGCTATTTCCGCGAAGGATAACGGTTTGTTTCCGTGCGTCTTGGGCTTTTTTGGCACTGGACTGTGGGTGCTTGGTTCCTCCACAGAACGTTGGCGTTTTGAGGCTGGTGCACCCCCAAACCGCTCTAGTGCAAAATTTGGGATGACTTGCTTTGCCCAAGCGATGTCATCCTGGACTTTTGTGAAGTCCTCCTTCGACACTTGGTCTTCCCTGATCGGGTTGATGGCCAGGCGTCGAAGGATTCTGTTAGCCAGGCGGACTTCTTGTTGACCTGCCTTTGTCGGGTCGGGCCTTTTCAAGTTTTTGGCCCTTCCGCAAACCATTCGCTCCCCTGATCCCCCGCAGCGGCCGCGCCCGCAGGTGTGCGCTGGGCAGCGACGGTGCCGCAAGGAGGAGCAGGTTTGCTAGTGGACGCTTGGGGTGCCATTTCGCGGGGGGTGGAGTTTGTGGCTCCGCTTGGTTTAGGTTGGCTCGGGGGTACCGCAGCTCTGTTTTTAGCGGGATTTGTGGTCGCTGTTTTTAGCGTGGAGTTTGTGGCTCCACTTAAAAGAGTTTTGGTCTTTCCGCAGACCATTCGCTCCCCTGATCCTCCCGCAGCGGCCCTGTCCGCAGGTGTGCGCTGGGCAGCGGTGATGCCGCAAGGAGGAGCAGGGTTGCTAGTGGACGCTTGAGGTGCCATTTCGCAGGGGGTGGAGTTTGTGGCTCCGCTTGGTTTAGGTTGGCTCGGTGGTACCGCAGCTCTGTTTTTAGCGGGATTTGTGGTCCCTTCCGGTTTTCGTTTAGGGGAACCGGACCCCTTTTTAGTTTTTTGTGGTTTTTTGTTGTCCATAATTATACTCCCACGAGTAGCGGAGAAACGAGGTCCACCCGGGCAGAGATCCGCAGTACCCGGGTAAGGCTATTTAGAACCGGAGATCGCCAGGTATTCGGAGCACACCGTTCACGACTGGGCTTAATTAATCTGGGCCCCCAGCCAGGCTGATCATCGGCACGGTTCGCATAACACCTTAATCCGACCCAGAGGATAAGGGGGTTGGAGATGGGCATCAAGGGATTTAGGGGAGGAGAGGAATACAAGGTTGGGAGGACGACTGTCTGCTACGTTCTAAAAAGAACGCATTGCCCAGAGTGAACCAGCGCGATTGACTCGTCACGCATACGTGGAGGTCGTCGTCATTATCACCCCTGAATACCTGTAAGTTGTAGGAGATTTGTAATGGAAATTCAAAGCTAACGATCTTCCTTCATAACTCCATCTTTTTTTATTTTTCTTATTAGAAAGTATCATAGTGCAAAAAGTTTTTGAATTTTTAGACACATATCGCTGTTTTGCATTGATACTGGCACAACTCAAAAAATTTCAAATTTCGTTTTACTGTATAGAATATCTACATTATCTGTCGACTTTCATCCTGTAAAATGACGTATTTTTAATTCTGCAAGTTTTTATCAGATAGCGCCTTGATGTTTGAATGAAATTTTCTGAAATAACGGCACAACTCAAAAAAAGGTGGTGAAATCTAAGTTTTTTGTGTAATTATATAAATTTATCGAAAAGCACCATAATTAATTAATAATTGCATCACAATAACTAATAACTCATAATAACTAACTAATAAAAATAAATAAAGTTTCTATTATTCAGCATTTTTCCATAACGTAAATCTTAAAAAGTCTCTCCTGTAAATTTGAACTTTTTTGAGTTATATGGAGCGGAGGCAATTAAAGAAGTTAGCGGTCTTTTGACTATACTACTGAGATAGTTATTTCGACATATCCTTTCTTCTAGGTTCACCGTCTTACTTCTCTTTTCTTTGCTGCTGCTCTTCAACTTTTCTATAAGTTTTTTATATTTACTTAATACATTTTTATATTTTGAGCGGTAGAAATTTACCGATTTCGCAGATTTTAGACAAAATGAACAGGACAATTGGATTTCGACAGAAAGTTGTTACCTCAAATTCTTAGGAGTAGTAGCGTGAATAGCAAATTGGAGAACTGCTTTTAAAAAATACAATTTTATGTCAGATTTACTCAACGAAGACTAAATAAAGGCCTGTAAGGGATGTAACGCCGAAATTTTTTTTTGGATTAGACTTAATTAGTGGGGAAACCACTTTAAAATAAACGCGCTTAATACTCTACCCCTGCGGTGGTGTGGAAAGGAGTATTTATTTTCAACAAAATACTAGTATTAGAGGGACATCGAAACTTTCCCGCACGTTTTACGAATATAATGGTTGTCGATATTAATTGCGTCAAGTTAAAATTTACCGCAATAAAAGAAAACGTGACCGCTGAAACTAAGATACTTTCCAGGATGTCAGTAGAACATTATAATAAAGGTAAAAAAATTAAAGTTATTTGGATTTTTTTTCTAGTGCCTAAGATAGAATTCTTGTATTGGCTGCACTATTAAGTCAGAATGGCCACAAATACCCATAAAGCAATAATTTCCACTTTTCATATTTTTAAATTTGTTCATGATATGATATTATACATCTTGAAATCCTTGTAAAACGAGATAATTTGCTTGTGAATCTTTGATCAAAATAATACTTTCCCAAATCTGCAAAATAAGAAGAAACCGAAAAGTCAGTCCTGAAAAAACAAAATATTCAAACTTCTAAAAATATGTAATTGATTTTTGTCATTTAAACAAAAAATCAAACAATACTTTTAATAGCTTCCTTCTTATTTACATTTATTTCCGCCAACAAATCCCTTTAATAAAATTTACCTAGAATGCTAGAATACAATATACACATTCGTACATGCCGATATTTCATAAATGAGAAAACCTGTAAAGAAAGAATCGCAAACGCGAATAGCTCTACAAGAACCATGCTCCCATGCATCGCTAGCGCTTTCTTTTCCATTTCCTCTCTTCGGATACGATTTACTCAAATATCTTGACAGTGCCACCGAAAATAAATATTTAGCGGGGGCAGCTTTCGCTTGGAGGAAGCTTAAATGGAGGAAATAGGAAAGCTCTCTGAATAGGAACGTGCACACTTTTCTTGTATGAAATGGAATGTCTTTCCTTTTATTTGTCTATGCCAGTAGGCAGACCCAGGAGGAGATGGATAGAATCGGTACCGGCTGACGCAGAGGCAATGCTCAACATCCGGAACTGGAGACATGCTGCAAGGGACCGTGAAACGTGGAGAAATGCCCTAGAGGAGGCCAAGGCTCGATTTGGGCTGTGGCGCCATTGGATGGATGGATGCGCTTGTAGATTAGTGATGACTAGCAAAAACCCGCGTGCGTTGCAACGCCTTTTAATAAAAAAACTAATGTGTGCACAGTCCGGGATAGGAAATAGGTATAATGAAAAAAATAACAAATTTGCAAAACATAATTTAGGGCACACAACTCGACTATAGAATAATCTCTCACAGTCAGTATTTCCGACCTCCTACAATATCCAAGAGTTCAAACGCAGGGTTAATCCGCACCTTCTTCAACAACCCCCCGAACCCCCATAACCCTTAACCTATTCCCCCCTTACTAAGCTCCCTGCTAGACATTGCGCCATGACGTGCAAACGACATAACGGACTGGTAGTACAAAGGGTGATTCCTGAGCTTGGCACTGCCACATAAAACAAATAAAAAAATTTAAAGTTACTTATAAAAAATGTGTTAGAACTTTTTTAAAATGCGGTGTTGAGCGCCACCTATCGGAAAAATTGTGTGCTACATGCACAACAATCACATTCAGAACACGTGCCTCACCCTGTGCGGAACTTACCCAATAGCGTCCTCAACATTTTGTTCCCATTTGTTTATTGAGTTCGATATATTCTCTGTTTTAATTTTCATCAGACCTATCGATCATTTGCGGAGATATTAAACCATAATCTTCACAGTATTTCCGCAAATTGAAAGAACAATATCTCGCCGTGACAGCATTTCATTCGCGTTCCTTCGATTATCGAGTCATGTTTTCGGTCTAACCCGACAGTCGGATAATAGTGAAAAGCATGCTAAACGCCTAAGAAGATTCTGAATCATCCCGTGAAAGTCCTAAAATCGGATTAACCGTTCCGAGCTTTGAGGTTTACAATTGGAATGATAAAAAAAGTTTCCACTGGCTTTTCTGCGACTATCGGATCAAGTTTTCCGCCTGAATCAATAGTCGGAACCGAGTGAAGCCTAGAACATGCCCAAGAAAATACTGAATCTTCCCGAGAAAATCCCATCGCAATCGGATTAGCCGTTATTGGTACGTAGGTAGCTAGGTTGTTATTATATACTGGCTGGAGCAATAAAAACTTTACATTCAAAATTATTTTTTACTTTTTAGTTTATTTTAAAATAAAAGCGTATTTTTTAGTTTTTTCAGACCATATTTTTTATTTTCTACTTTTTAGTCTATTATATGTCTTCCACCATTTTGTAGTGACCGTCATATTACATTTAAAATGACGGCACACCGCTTACTGCACTATACTGGCTTTCATTTGATGCCCATACCGAAGAATAATCCGCCATTTTGTGCTGGCCACCATTTTGAATTTTGAATGACCCCACATAGCTTATTGTAATCTACTTGTCTTACCCTTTCATTTGATATCCATGTCACAATTGCAAAATTCGGCCGCCATCTTGGAACCGCCATGTTGATTTTTTTCCAAAAATGGTTAAATTGCATTGTCACGCGAACTATACATATGTGCAAAATTTGAAGTTGATCGGTTTTATGGAAGTGGGTAAAAATCAAGTTGCAAGGTTCAAGTTTTCGGTCTAATCTGGTAGTCGAACACGGTAATCGGGCCCGATAATCGGATCCGATAGTCGCATCCTAGTAAAAAAATAGCCCATGCCCAAGAAAATACTGAATCTTCCAGTGAAAGTCCCATCGCAATCGGATAAGCCGTTTCCGAGATTAGCCCGGACAAACAGACAGACAGACATACAGACATACAGACAGACAAAAATTTTAAAAATACTTGATTTCGTGTTAATATCGTGTAAATAACCATATGAACTTAGAAAATGACAATTATTTTGAAATCACAGACAGACACTCCAATTATATTTATATAGATTAATTTGGAAAACGCTGAAATTGTCGCAAAAACATGCATTCATCTTTCCTAACTTTTTGAGGAGTAAAAGATCGCGATGACAACCCTGTCCTCAAGGTACTTTAGAACGCAAGACGGAAATATTATTCCTGAGTCATGGAGGACAGCAATTTGTCCAAGGCGATTTTGGTCTGCAGGGTTTGCCACATAAAGCACGAAAGTCAACTTTTGAAGCTGAAGAAGTGAGGCATGATTTTACGAGATGTTTTCAATCAGATGAAGGACGTTTGCCCAATGACAATATTTCAATATACTAATGGTAACATAATATGTGTATAGTTTTTATGTAGTAATTTAAAAAAACTCAACGTCTTCCCGATCACTGCCAACAGTTGACACTGTTGATTTTGGTACATCGACGTCCACTAAAAAACTTAACAGCTCAAATGGAAACCATTGCCCTTTATTGTTTGGAGATGATCTACTCTTTTTTAATTGTAATTTTTTTCGCTCGTGATGAACTGCTGAACGCAAAATCTTAATTGTTTTAATTTGACATTTTTAATCCTAAAGTCTTTATAATCACTAATTTTGTTATTGCATAATTCCGGAGAATTATGGTAATCTTCAATAAATGAACAACTAACAAATTATAGCATTCGGCTAGGAGACTTGTTTTTGTCGCTTCATGTTACTTCAATGGAAAGACTGTGTGTAGCATGCGCCAATGCCGCATGCTTTAGCTAGTTTAGTTTTTAGTGATGACGGTAATCTGCGTTACTCTTACGCCTTTGATAGTGCGAGACATATCATTTCATTCCGATCGCGGACTTATCTCTAACTTAATCAACAGGGACTTTGACATCATTAACTTCCAAGTCGTCACATTAAGCAAAGAGCTCAGGTGAAGTAACCACATATTCCAAATCGCCGAACAACAAAACTAGTATCATAACGATAGACGTTATCTTGCCTCCACGGCAGTCCTATATCCCCAGCACCAGATTAGCCCGCTCGGCTCGGCCTACTGCCCTCTTTTCGCGCACCCTAAAGACTAGGAATTCGTTCCGAAATATAACAACTCAACTGTTGTACAATCTTTCGCTTCGCAGTCATTATCTCCGAACTCCTAAAACCTTACAGTCTGAACCAAATAAGTTGAGGCTTCTTCGCGCAAGTGGAAAAATGAAAATTACACCTCATCTCTACTCTATTTACCTATTTATGAGAAAGTTTAGTCAAACTTGAAAAGAATTTTTTAGCTTGCTAAACTACTGGGAATTTCTTAAATCAATTGTTAAGTAAGCTTAATCTCGAAAAATCGACTGATCGACCCAATAAAAAGTTTTCTCCATAAATGAATTATTAGAAATTTTACGGGTTCAACCAGTAAATTATAATTTTACTGGGAAAAAATATATGTGACTCATATTCTAGAGACAATTATCTTTATGGCCGTAATGGACAAGCGCGGATCCACCGTTGGGGGCACGATGGGCATGCCCACAACCCTAATAGACTTGTGACGTCACACTTTCACGGTCTATTGAGATTGATAAGCTGATGATATTATATCCCATGCCTTAATAAAATAAAAAAAAGAGTGTGCTTAAGACCACACTTTAGAAGTAAAACTTTTTACCCAACAAATGCCGCAATTATTAAAATATTAACCAGCTAAAAATATGCAATTGATATGGTGGAGGTCTGTCGGATATTTAGTACGCTTTCAGAAAAGTAAGGCCCACGACAGATGCATGAAGTATAGTGACGAGCCTACCGAGGGATTTGATACAAGTACAATTTCAAAATATCAATATTTACATTAAAACCTAAAAAGCAAAGCAAAGGTTTTATGATAACTGGAATATTTTCGATTGAAACTTGTCTAAAAATCGCGTAAAAACTGCATCAAGTGAGGTTCCATATGTCGTAGTACTTTTGTCAATATTAGGTCTGTTTAGACCCTTCACTCCCAAGAACTTTGAGAATGAAAAGAGAAATGGGGTGGTACCTCTCATCATCCCCACCTTCGCCTACATCCACAGTGTTAGGACCTGGTATCTAATGAAAAAATAAGATTGAAACCGCCACTCAAAATCTTGGAGATTTCGTTAAAGTTTTGACCTAGGCGATATATAAATATCTACCATCAAATTCATCTGTCCTTTTTCTGCCATAGATCTGCCCACACACATTTCATGGTGATTTATCGTGACTAAGAGATAGCGCTTTTGTATATCTGTATGAGATGTTAAAACATTAGCGGAGTCCTCATCATATTCTCCATTTTTCATCCAAGTTTTTGATAAAAGTAATACATTAATTTTTTTACAACTTCGTCATCTAAATCTTGTACGTTCGCAAACCCCTAACCTATCCCTAACCTCTCCTTCAAATCAAGCTTACTACCAGAAAGCGCACCATGACTTGAACGACATGACGGACTAGTAGTACAAAGGGTGATTTATAAGCTTGATTTTACTACATAAAAAAATGCGAATGCCAGACGGCTATACACGTTCCCGCTACAGGCAAGGCATTCATGCTCCCGCTACAGGCATGGCATGCACGCTCCCGCTATATGCATAAACATTATGCATCCGCTTCGGCATACGCGATTCCAACCGGGGGGTGTTGTTTTACCAAGGAGTCCCCAACTAAGCACTAACGACGTCCAATGCCGCTTGACCTATGCCATCGAACGAGAACCGGTCCACTGAGTATGCTATTGATACCCTTTATAGTCGCAAAGATAATTGCCCGTTTTCTTCGTCCTATACAATTTTTTAAAGCCCCAAAAAAATTCAACTCTGATCTAGAGGAAGTTTTACTCCCTCAAGGGTTTTTTTCTGTTCCTACAAATTCTGGCAACTCCTCCGGTTAGCGTAGCTACCACAGAGAGATCGTTTTCTAGTCTTCGCCGAGTAAAATGCTTGCCTCAATGGCACAGGAAAAATTACCCGGGGTAGCTCTCCTAAATATACACAAAGATGTGAACCTGGATATCGACGAAATTATCAACGTTTTCGCGAAAAAGAAACGTAAGCTTGAATTTGTAAGTTAAGTAAGCACCTACATAAAATTATTTAACGTAACATGTATACTAGCGGTTAATTTAATTTGATATCCTTTGAAGTTGTAAAAATTTCATTAAAATCGGTTCAGTAGTTTAGAGTCTAAATATGACATTATGATGTGCAAACAAACACACATTTACAAACTAACAGTTTACAGGTTAATTAATTTACCTACTAGTGTTTGCTCCACGGCTTTGCCCACGTGGAACTATACACTGTAGAAAATCTTGGTCAGGACGTCATATATTTTCAAAACATCTCCTTTGTAGGAATGTACTATATCGATCATGAGCGAGTTCATACTCCGACTGGCACTTGGCCGATTTTCGGGTCGCTGTGACCACAACCTTTTTTGAGGGCTGGATCCGCCCCTGGTAATGGATTCCATTTAGGATACACAATAATAAACCGGCTCTCGTTTGATTACGGAAGTCAAGCAGCATTTCAGTACTTAGTTGCAAGCCCTCTTGGGAAAACGACATTCGCCTTTAAAAAAAGTGTTTTATCTATTTTACGTGGATTTCACTGGGTGAACCAGTAAAATTTCACTGTTTCGCAATGGTTGATTAAACAATGGTTCAACCAGTGAATATTCACTGGAAAATAGTGAATAGTTACTAATTGGTTTTTAGAGAGCATAAGCGGTTAATGGCCTAACAATTCAATTTTTTTCATCGATTAATTAAATCAGGTAATTGCCTAAATTAGTGTATCAAATATTTATACATATAATAAATGCATGTGAAAGCAGTCAGAAGACAATTGCGTACATTATGTCCATAAGTAGGTATATGTATGTATAAATAAAGCCAGAAAATGTGGCCGAGGTTTCAATTTCCTTTAGTTTTACAATTTACGATTCTTAAGTTCTTAATGCATTGATTAGAGCATGAAGATGTGGAGAGTTTGAGTGGCTTTAATAAATTGTAGCCAATTTCTAATCAATAATTCAATTGCTCATTTTGCTCTCTTTTGTAATCAACTTCCATTCAAATGCTTTGGCCTTTGTTCCACAACAAACGCACAATTCACCTTTATAATGGATTTTCCGAACAGTTTTTAAGTAGAAAACAATAGTCAAGTTCCGAGCGGAGGTCTGAAAGTTTTCGGAATCACATTTCCTTCTCCCTTGGATATAAAGACAGCCAACGACGGCTCATCTTATAGCACTTGAAGCGTGTCAACCTTTTTGGAGGGGAAGCTCATGTGATGTAAGATGTAAGTCGTGGTGTCTTAAGTCGTAGGTGTTTGTAAATTACGTTTGAAATCATTGCAATTTCCAAACATAACATTGCCAATCCAATAGAGTGTGGGCATTACGCCTGAAATTACCGCGCAGTCATCAACCATGCTCGTGGACCGAATAATTGGCGATAGCACAGTGGCGGCCGTAAGTCACTTGAGGAAAGAAAGATTTTCCTTCTGTAACATAAAATATTCGTTCTGTTAACTGTGGCAAGTAGCGTCCCTGCAGGATATTTAGAACAGTTAAATTTTGCTCTCCAAGCTGCGAACGAATCGACGTTTGTATTCCGCCCATTTAACCTTCGAAGATTATGTCACCCTGTGCAAATATCTTAGACTATTGAGGTTGAATCGTCCAGACAGCTACGACAGAAACGGATTTTATGTGATACCAATCTTCCATATGTCGCCATTTCGCAATGTGGATGCCCTCTGTTCAAGTAATTGAGGCACAACTGTGGCGTTCAGAAGGTTCAAGTTGGGGATCAAATTGTCGTACATCATTCTGCAATATTTGTGAGGTTGAGTATATTGGATTAATAGTGGTATCGGGTGCGTGTTTATTGGTGTAAACTCATCAGCTGTTAGTTATGGTGATGATTAATTGTTCTATAAGTGATGTAAATAGTAGTGACGGGTGCTCCAGTGTCGCTTTCAAGGCAATCAATAAAACTAAAGTGACCTTCACGGATTCGGATACAATTGAATTGGATTCTCTTGAAGTCGACACATGCTCTTTCGATGAACCGCAGAGATATGTCGCTGTAAGTATGAAATTTTACGATTACGAATGTGGGGAAAAATATTTTCGTTAAAAATTTAGCCGTTGGGTCTTTTATAGAAGTTCTTAGTAAAGTAAAGTAAATAATTTCTACGGTGTTTAATATATGCAGCAATACATTTTTCTATAAACTTTCATGCGTAATTGATATGCACAGGATCATCAAGTTTAAAGGTTACTTTAATTTTGCAACAGGCACTTAACTAGCAATTCCACGGTAGTGAGTGCTCCGTTAATGCTAAGTAGGCTGAAAATTTCAGATTTCTAAATAATAATTTAAGGTATGTAACCTCCTCAAGTTTGGAGTTTTGAAGAAAAGAAAGAGATTACAAGTAGAAATATAACTTAACCGCTGTATAGGAATTCAACCTTATTTTGCTGTCTGAAGAAAATTCATTTCATTTAAATAACTAAATTATTCTAACTAATAATGCTTGCATATTGTGCTGATTTAACTATACTGTGTTTACCTCAAAAGTTGATTTTGTAACCGGCTTTTACAGTTTATATAATTAGAAAATTGCATTTTATTATAAAGGAATAAGTGTACATAGTTAGAGAGCGAGACTAACCTGTGCGACAAATTGCAAATTTAATAGGTGCAAAGATCTTTAATATAAACGTACAAATTTAATTTGTTGTACCGTGCTTAAGGGGGGCGATACCTGTAAATACTCAAATTTTGCTTGATTTTCATAAATTTTTTTTTAAATGAAAGAGGTATTATACATTTTTGAAAATTAGCATACGATTTATTTATATTTTAAGGTAATACAAAAAATTTTTGTTTTATTTTATTTGTTGAAATTGGGGGATGTACACTATTTTCTTTCAGGAGGGTCGCAATGAGACGTCTCAATCTGTAACCATTGTAGCTTCGGTTTTATTGATCTGGAAGTGAAAAACCAAACTTTTTTTTATTTATTATTGTCATAATTTCTATATGAACCTAAAAATGAGTGAAAAATAATTGTTTTTTTTTGTGAAATTGAGCACTAGAAAAAAAATTCGAATTTTTCGACTGTTTTTACTTCGAAAAAATTATTTATTTAACAAATTTTGAAAAACATGTACGTTCATATCGAAAATAATACTATTTAAAAGATATGTGCAAAATTTCAGGAAGATCGATCAATAACTTTTTGAGTTATCGTGGTTACAAATTCTAAAAATATGATTTTGAGAAAAACGCGTTTAAAGTACGGGAAGATTGAATGATTACTTACCAATTAATCAGCCATTCCAGCGCCGTATACTGGTCCTTCTGTAGCTTCGTAGAACTCATTTTGTGCAGCAAGTTGCTGTTGGCGTGCTTGACGAGCTTCTTTAGTGGCTAATGAGCTGCGCCGATTTGCTCGCGCTACTCTCTGCTCATCCATTTTATCGGCAAAGGATTTACATTGTCGGCCAACTATTACATCTGAACTGTTCATCACTTGCAAAATAGATGAATATCCTTCATTGAACAATCCAGCTGCAATGTATGACACTATTTCAATGATTTTTAAACCTGAATTTAGATGTTTTGGAGCGAGGCGCCAAACGGTCGAGTTGAAACTTTCGTTCGCGTTTTGTGTATGAGCACCTAAACATCTTTCGAGCAAATCCTCCCTGGATAAATCTTCGAATATTTGCTGCACATACTTTTGGATATCCGGATGTAGCGGTGCAGGGTGTTGAAAATCTTCTCCAGAAGCTTCAGCTTTTTGCCACTTACACCAGCTGTCGGGACCAGGCGGACAGTACTGATGTTGTGGATTTTCATTTGTAGAGCACATATGATAGTAAGTGGCCAAGATAGCCTGTTTCATCTCCTGGACGCTGTTGACATTCCTACGAATAGCTAACCCGTAGTATAAAGATAATTTATTTATTAGAGCTTGGGTTAATTTCCCTCTTCCTCCCAGTTTTTTATCTTTTGCAACTTTTCGGAGGCGAGTACCCATTCTCTTCTGGACGTGGGAAATACACTCACTTTTTACTACAGGAAAATCGTCGCCATACGGATTTATATCGAGAATTCCTTTGAATGTTTTTGAATCTCCATCCCCTATGTAATTACCGTATTTCACGCCAAACAATTCTTCTGATCTCAAAAACATTTCTTTAATTGATTCCACTTCCATTGCCCCCGCAGAGCCCTGGTGATTCTCTTGACATTCTGGCTGGTGTTCTTCATACCAGGCTTCATATTCTTCAGTATTTTGTCGATTTCTCCAAGAGTTACACGCTGCACAATAGCTACTTTTTACTATTAAATCGATGACTTTACCAGAGTAATATCCAATGAGCGTTGTAACACCGTATAAAGATGTAAAGCCGCGTTTTTTCCATGAACCATCGCCTGATACTTTTAAATTGGAAGTTGACCTGCCCTGTTTTTCATTTTCTTTTTTTTCCTCTTCCACAGCTTTTCTACAGCACGATTGAAATACCGATTGCGTGGCGGTATATAAATGCTTAATAATTTTAGTGTATGCAGTTTCACTCAAGCCGTCACACATGTCCATAAAATTGCAAAAAATATTTATACCTTCTCTAGCGACACCTAGGAGACGCATAACAAGCACAATCCTACGATTTATTTCGAATCCATTATTAATAAATGGCCCTGAGTTTATTTCTCTACGATTGCAACGACATAACAAAACTATTTTAAAACCTAATCCTCGATTGCCAGCCTTTGCAAATTTCACTACCTGTTTACACTCGCGGCACAAAACAAGTTCTGATAACGCAGTGAACACCGTATAAAATTCAATAAATTTGTAGCAATGCATCGTATTGTACTGAATGTCCTCACACGTAGCACTAGATAATTTTCTCGCACTTGTACTCGGTTGTATGTTTTCATCATTTTCATTACACTGATTTCCATGAAATTGACGTTTACTCGGACGTCCACTCCTAGTTGGCTGCACTCTACTTCCTTTAGGATACGTACTCATTTTTTTGTTTAATTTTTGATACCGTTCCGTACAGAATGAACTCCAAAACTAAACTAACAAAACAAACAACGACTTAAGATTTTCTGATCCCTTTCTGAACCCAAAATTTCATTGAAAATAAAATAATTAAAAATCTCTCGAATGTACACCAGGTACCTGAGTAAAAAGAGGTCAAAGCCATAAACAAGGGACGACTAGAAAGTGCAGCCTTTCTTACAGTACAGGTACCTCGAAGCAAGTCCCATGCCGTCGTTTATGACTGTTTATGATATCATTTCTATGAGATCCTTCTTTGTCGGCGCTATAATATAAGAAATACTTGGAATAGCATTCCAAAATTTTTGTGACATATTCTTAAAGGATCATACTAACATTTTATGAAAAAAAAAATTTTTTTTTTTTTCAAAATTTTACAGGTATTGCCCCCCTTAAGAAAAATCGTCAGGACATTTGGGTCTACTTTTGATAGTATGATTTTCGTATAATAATATAAGCAAAAACTACAGACCAATATCTTTGTTGAACACAGCCTACAAAGTGCTTTCACATATTTTATTTAATAGACTGAAACCACATTTGGAAGATAAAGTAGGTGATTACCAAGCAGGATTTAGAACAAATAGATCGACAACAGACCAGATTTTCATAATGAGAATAATACTTGAAAAATGCTGGGAAGAAAGCATTGATATTCATCTTCTTTTTGTAGACTATAGAAATGCTTACGACCTGCTGAATAAAAGAGAGTTGTGGAAGAAGATGAGTGAAATGGGTTTCCCGAAAAAATTAATAGACCTATGCAGAATGACGACCAAAGATTGTAAAACACAAGTGAGAATACGAGGATGCAACTCGACCAACTTCCCTCAAGAATCGGGTCTGCGACAAGGAGATGCGATCTCACGAATACTTTTTAACATTGCTCTGGAAGCAATAATGAGGGAAACACAGCTTAATGGAGCAAATATCATCTTCACAAGGAACATTCAGATACTAGCCTTCGCAGATGACATAGTCTTAATTGGACACAAAGCGCAAGATGTTAAGGAAACCCTTTTCAAAATTATAGAAAGTTCAGCAAAGTTCAATCTACGAGTAAATGACACAAAAACAAAGTATATGATCGTATCAAAACGAGGACAACTATTAGGGCGAAGTATCAGCCTTGACGATCATAGTGTGGAAATTGTAGAAAATTTTGCCTATTTAGGGACAATGCTTACTGCAGAAAATAAGATAAAGGACGACATCCATAGACGCTTCGTGGCCGCAAATAAAACCTATTTTGCACTAGTCCCGGTCCTAAAAAACAAAGAAATTTCAAGACAGTGCAAGGTCAGACTATATAAAACATTAATCCGCCCAGTCCTATGCTACGGGTCTGAGGCTTGGACATTGACCCAACAAACAGAAAATCAGCTTAAAATTTTCGAAAGGAAGTTCTTAAGAAGAATATTTGGTCCTGTAAGGGTTAACCAAAACGAATGGCGCATTAGGACAAACGAAGAACTTCAAGAAATGTATGACGAAATGAATATAGCTACATACATAAGACTGAATAGACTGCGATGGCTCGGACACGTTGTACGAGCTTCAGAAGATAGAATGCTAGCCAGGAAGAAGAAGAGTAGGGCGACCAAGAAATAGGTGGATGGATGACGTGCTAGCAGATATACGGAAATTTCGTATAACAAATTGGAGAGAGCTAACAAGACTTAGAGACGACTGGAAGAGGTGACTTCGAGAGGCCCGAGTCCTGCAACGACTGTAGCGCCATTCAAGAAGAAGAAGAAGAATATAAGCATCAGATGAAAAACAAAAAAACGAAAGAACAAAAAGATGAATTCTTCTATTCAATAATAGTACATAATGCATATCTAAATTTAAGGTAAAAATGAAAGAAAGTTGCTTTAGATAAAATTCTAAAACAGCGTCAAAAGAATAGTTTTAAATGCTAATTATTATCAACTAGTCGGGCCCCTGCACAATAATGCGAAAGTCCCGAATAGCTAATCTGGTTCCATTACACAAACTATTCTTAATAGAAAGGTTTAGTAGTAACAAAACTATGCAACCTTTTTTTAAATTTAACTTATGTGGGGGCATACCGTATGGGTTCAACGTGTTAAGAAATTCTACTGGAAAGTTTACTTGTGCTTGGTTAAAAAAACTATCGTCATCTATTACCATGGAATCGATTGAATAATATGACACTTCTTCCGCGTTCATTCTAGCAAGAACAGATTCATTTATTACACAGACGGGATCATTTTTGGGACATAAAACTGCTCTTTTAGAAATACTAAGGACATCTTGCGTTGTGAAAGTTTCACCAAACCCACCAGTAACAATATTTTTCGAGATAAATTTAGAAGGAATTAAAATACTATGCTGAGTATTTTTAATTCCTTCTTTACATTCAACAGTAGAATTGCCAACTTTGAGAACCCAACTTGAAAAATCTTAATCAACTAAAGCTCTCATAATATATAACTTAAACCTGAACAATATGTACATTCCTTGCACAAATCATCTAACCGGTATAAAATTATTACAATAATCTTGAATGGCAGCCTTGAAAAATGCTTAGGTTGCCTACGAACACAACCGGTAGAATTTGTAGCATTTTTGCTTTCATTTCCATTCATCACTTGCAATTCATTAATTTGTCTCGATGCCCTCTTTTTAGCGATTTCTTCGCGATTTTGTTCACAATAATTTCTATTTTGTGTGCTTCTTTTCATTTTAAAAATTCAAATAACCAGAATAAGTCACTTTTGCACAATTTTTTTGCACTTTTTTTGAATATCCCTTATGACGTTTCAAAAGGATTCGACGATTATTTTTTCGAGGCTGCATTTACTTATTAGAATAAAAATTTAAATTTTCTTGCAAATAAACAGAACCATTGTAAAACCAAATTAAAGAAGATTGTACTTCATATCAGAAACTTCACTTTTGAGTTATCCCATATATTTCATTAAACACCATTATAATATCCGTTGAATGCATTGAAAAATTAAAATTATTGGAAGCATATATTCTTACCTGGTGTACCATCGTATACCATGCAAAATTGCAATGAAATCGGTGCAGTAGTTTTCACGTGAAAATTTAAAAACAATTTATTTCCTAATAAAATTTCATAAATCGGCTACCAGTGACATCACACCATAAAAGCTCTCCGTAAGAGCATACCTTGGGCAAAAACTTACGTTGAGAGAATATGAGTGAACCTTCAAAGCTTACCATAAGTATAGATGATATGCTATTTTCAGTTTTTCAATATGGAATAAAGCTCCTGAAGGGTACTGAAAAGAGCTTTCCTTGTATAATTATAATATAGATAAGTAAATATAAGGTCAAAAAACACTAAAGAAGTGGAGTCAAAATGGAGTTAGCAGAGAAAGTTTATTCAAAAATTTATAAGAAAGGTAAAGAGAAAATTATGCTACCAAAAGTTTAAGATGATGATTTGATTATTGCTGCAAAGTGAATTGAAAATAAGAATAAGAATGGAATAAATTATTTTGTAAATAATATAAAAAATTTGTATTTTAAAAAAGTTGGAATTCTTTTAATTCGTTTTAAATTGACTTCGATACATATCGGCTGTGTTCCGAAACATCACCCAGTAGCCAGTATACAGGCCAGTACTTCACATACGGTAATGTACTTAAATTTTTTGTGGGTGGAGCTTCGTTTTAATAAGCTCGCCGTCACATGTGCTGTTTTTGTTGTAAAGGAATTTGTATTTGATTAATTTATTTTTACCTTACCCTACCTTTACCTTATGCCACCCACCATTTCAATCCGATCAACTTCAAATTTTGCACATATGCGTGGTTTTCTTTACAATGCAATGTGACCATTTTGTACAAAAATAAAGATGGCGGTTCCAAGATGGCGGCCGATTTTTTCAGTTGTCTTCCACGACCTCCGACATGGCTATCAAATGAAAGGGTATGACAGGTAGAATACAATTAGTGATGTAGCGTCATTCCAAATGCAAAATGGTGGCCAACACAAAATGGGGAAGAATACACTAAAAAAAGTGGTGTGCGTTGGACCACACGTTGGAAGTGAAAACTTCTGTGGCCATTCTGTATTTCCAATTCAATCAAACATATGAAATATTTTTTTTTTTTGGTGGACTTGGAAACATTTTACTAGACAAGTCGTTCTTATTTAATGATACAGTCGTTATACAGGTTTTTATGCACCCCATGTTTTTCTTTTAGTCTGTTAAAAGTCCCAGATTAGTGACCGTCGACGGGTGGGTAGGTGATCTACGCCTCACGAATATTTAAAACTATTGCTTGAATGCGTGGACTATGTTGCCCCGGCATTAATGCTACTAATAGTTAGAGTATTTTCACTTAGTAATGATTACTGGATCAATGAAAAGGATACTAGCTGCATTAGTAACGGTTAAATTCAACATGGGTGATGTAAGTTGTTCTGACGTTTGGGCGCTATTCGAAGATTTCAGAATTATCCAGGAAAATTCATGCAACACAAAAGTATGATTTTAAAAATTAGAAGTTATATTTTAAATTTTAGAATTACTATAATTTTTATATTATTTTAAAAATATATAACAGGTTGAAGACTAAGTTTTTTTCACAACCACAATCACTATATCCAACGAAACTCCATTCGTACCCCTTTTGTATAGAAAATAGTTGGTCACCTAACTTAATAAGCACAATAGTGATGCAAAAACTAAAAATTTCTAAATGTTCACTGGATAATGCCAATGCAAGAAATATTTACCTACTCTATCGGCTAAACTATCGTGATTGCATGTTAAAAGATAAATGATCTGTAACAAACCTCTAACCGTTTGCTCGATTGAGTTAAAAGTTCAATTATTCCGGCCCTTGAAAGCAAATGAAATGATTGGAACTTCACAATAAATATATGTCATTGTGTCATTATTATTTACAAGAGAATGTACGAAATTTACCTCAAGAAGCGCGCATTCCATAAGTCACGCTCCAATGACTTTTCGCATCCACCAAATAAAGCTTTTCCATGATCACCAATTGAGTTGATAATGCATGAAATATTGTAAACACTGCAAGTACCGCACTCGTAATTTCCAGTAAAACAGGACCAATAGAGAAACACATGTGCCTAATTAATATTACCCTCCAATTAAACGTGAAACAGTCTTGTGTGTTATTTTTTTCAAAATTATAAAAAAAACTACAAGTGTTGGGGATTTATCAATGCATGGCATGCTTTACATAATTGGACAGAGACAATTGGGAAAAAATCAATTGACAACAAGAACTTATTTTAAATTGTCGCTTTTTAATTTTCTTATGTAAAATAAAATAAAAATAAAGATTGTTATTTCGTGTTTGCGTGAAACTATGTAATTCGTAATATAAAAATTTGGGCCCGAAATCCGGGAACAACCTGCAAAGAAAGTGAATGGGAAAAACTGCAAGAAAAAAACTGGTGTGCGTAGGACCACACGTTGGAAGTGAAAACTTCTGTGGCCATTCTGTATTTCCAATTCAATCAAACATGGGGCGCATATTAAATTTTTTTTTGGTGGACTTGGAAACACATTTTACTAGACAAGTCGTTCTTATTTAATGATACAGTCGTTATACAGGTTTTTATGCACCCCATGTTTTTCTTTTAGTCTGTTAAAAGTCCCAGACTATTACTTAATCCGCTGACGCAGCGACACAAAGTGTCCTTGGCATACGACAAGAGAAGACAGCTACTATTGCATGATTTCTTGCCAGACGTCAGAATCTCAAGAAGGTTCATGTTTGTGTTCTAATTATTTTGTAGTTTTTGGTACAGCTTATGATTTAAAATAAAATCATTTAACTTAACAGTTTTTTACCTATTTTTATTGTATTCTTTTATGCCTTAATTCAGTCATTTTTGGATTTAACTTTTTACAAAATTCTGGTGAAGTGATTTGTTATGCATACCATATAACCAGCGCCATTTTTAATTTTCTAATATTGACAAAAATTCATTATCCTTAAACACCTCCAAATAGCGATTTTCAGTGAAATCGAATCGTAATTGTCTTTAGACGATTTTTCGTACCGCCATATTGGCGCCGTCATTTTGATTTTTCGAATTTTGACCGCAGATTCGCCATTTATGACCTTAAAAGCCCCCCGATACCGATTTTCAATAGATTCAAAACACATTTGCAAAATTCATCCGCCATATTGGCACCGCCATTTTGAATTTTCAAATTTTGACCACATAATCGTCATTCGTGCTCATAAAAACCCCTCAATGGAATCGAAACACAATTGCAAAACTCGTCCGCCATATTGGAACCGCCATCTTGTCGTCAGATGACATTGTAACGCGAACAGAATGTGTGTGCCAAGTTTCATAAGAATCGGTTTAGTAGAAGTAGTTGAAAAAGCTGTCGCGACATTTGAACCAAAGAAACAAACAAACAGACAAACAAAACCATTAAAAAATACATAATAATTCATCATACATAATCATACATAAGAATTGATAATACATAATGATATAGAATAATACATAACAATTAATACAAACTAAAACCCTCAAAGGAAATTTTTTTCTCACATGGTACGCATCATGGTATGGTAGCGTGATAGTACGGTAGCGTGACGCGAGTTTTTAGTTTTTCCCGAGCCAAAACGTGTCCAACGTGCCTATAGAAGTTTTCACTTCAAAAAGTAGAAAAAATAACCACTAAACTTCAAATTTTGTACATCTGCGTAGTTGGCTTGACAATGCAATGTGAACATTTTATAAAAAAAAAAGACCGTGCGGCGGTTCCAAGATGGCGGCCTATTTTTGCATTTGCGTTCCCCGACATGGGTATCAAATGAAACGGTATGATAGGTAGAATACAATTAGCAGTGTGCCGTCATTCCAAATTCTAAATGGCGGCCAGCACAAAATGGCGAGAGACATAAAATAAACTAAAAAGTAGAAAAAATTACCGACGAACTTCAAATTTTGCACATTCCCATAGATCGCCTGATAATGCAATCCGACCATTTAGTAAAAACATCAGGATGGCGGTTTCAAAATGGAGGCATTTTTTGCAATTGTGTTCCCCGACCCACTAACATGGGTATCAAATGGAAGGGGATGGCAGGTAGAATACAATCTTCATGGCGTCATTTCAAATTCAAAAGGGCGGATTACCTTTTTCTTCACAGCCTTCTCGGTATAGGTATAAAATGAAAGGGTGTGACGATTATTGTTAACGCCCGCCGTAGAATTTGTAAATTTTGCATTTGTTAATTAGGTTAATGAAAAGGTAAAAATTCCACTCTGCAAATCTAAGGTCATTGCATTATTGTTTTGATTGCAATTCTAGCCAATATTTATTATTTGTGTTTATCCGCAATGCTTAGCTTGCACCTTCAGCAATTCATTCACCGGCTAATGTCAATGGCCGGATTTGCTGAGTGGACTTTTACCTGTGTTCTTATGTTTGTTTTGTTTTTATTATTACTTTTTTGTTGAAATCAATTTTATATAAAAATCGTTAATCATCAATCAATAAATCGGGGTTGAATTGTAACCACCAAGCAGTGCGTTTTATTACTATCAACGAAGATATCTCGGTTCAAGTGCCGTTTGATATCGCATCATCGCAACTCCTTCAACACGTCAAGATATCTCGGTTCAAGTGCCGGTTGATATCGTATCAAACATAACCCAGGTCAAGGTGTTTCACTCTGACCATTAGAGTAGGAATAAAATAATTCCTCCTTTAACATTTGTTGACCCCGACGTGATCGGGTGCAACACTCGATCACTAATTCACATTAATTAACGTTTGCGTCACGAGTCTTTGGAGCATACATCTTTAAAAATGACACGTCTAGAGGAACTGGCCCAGCTACAATCGAAGCTTGGAGAAAATATCCAGCGAATCATCAAGAATTACGGGAAAGATTCTGCAGTGAGAAAGACGTCTTCTTACTACCATGAACGGATTCGCCGTCTTAAAGAAGCTTGGGTTGCCTTTGAAACAAACGACTCGGAAATGAAAACTCTGCCAGAGGTAGATGTACGCCATAAATACTTCACGGGCGACTATTATAATAAAATAAAGGCAGTGGTTGATCAATATCTTGGATACTTTAACAAAAAGGTTGATGAATGCTTAGCCGTTGAAAACTATGAAGATAATTCTGAAGCAGCACATTCCAGTAAGCATTCTGATAAAAACTTACCAGACCCAGCATCGTCATCTAAGACTCCACATGATAGTCCACCACAAGAATCAAAGGCTTCCGCAAGTCAAGTCACGACAAGAGATGAGGACACTTTACTTAAAGCCATAAGAAGGCAAAAACGTACTATTGACGTGGTAAATAGGATTATGGAAGCCACCTCAGCAGAGCACCACGCAAAATCATACTATCAGTATCAGCTTAAGGTCATTAACCAGCAGTGGCATCAAGTGGAAGAATACGACAAAACAATTTGGGAACTTTGTGAAAATCCAGCTGATTGGGGCTACAATAATCACAGCTTCCTTGATCTCGAACAAAAAACTCAGCACTTGATAGTAGCACTTTCATCAAGGCTTGAAGGTTATTCATCGGAGACCTCTAACCGGATCGCTCCATTGAATGGAACGACTGTAGTTCCAAGTTTGCCAAAAATAACCTTGTCAAAATTTGACGGAGACTATGCCAAATGGCGACAATTCTACGACCTCTTCATACAATTGGTCCATTGTCAAGATATGTCCAGTTGCCAAAAAATGTGGTACCTTAAGACAAACCTGGCCGGAGAGGCGGAAAGATTACTGAGACATTTCACTGTGTCTGAAGAGAATTATAATACTGCTTGGCAAATCCTACAAGATAGGTATAACAACAGCAGATTATTAGTTTCAGCTTTAGTAAACAAGGTGCTGTCGCAACCAAGCCACACTCATGCTGCAGCAACCAACCTTAAGGCATTTCATGATACTACCAAGGAATGTCTTCTTGGTCTCCAAAACCTAAAAATGAAAGTAGAAGGCTGGGACCCATTGCTGTTGCCTATACTGATAAAGAAGATGGATCGTGAATCACATATGCTGTTTGAACAATCACTAAATAATCCAAAGGAAGTGCCATCTATCTAACAATTACTAGATTTTCTAGAAACACGCTTTCAATCGTTGGAATCATTAGGTTCCAAAAGTGACCTTGTGAAAAAACCAGGCATAACTAAGATTTTGACCTCGGCTGTATCAGCAGAACAACAACACACCTGTATTTTGTGCAAGTATACAAGCACCCCCTGTACTTCTGTAGGGCATTCAGAAAATTGGATTCCACGGAACGGCTCAATATCGTGAAAAATATGTTTTGTGCATCAATTGTCTCAAACCGTGGGGTCAATTCTGGTTCGGTGTAGTGAAAACGTGTAAACAGTTTACCCGTTTGCAGCGTTGTTTGCGATTCTTTACATCGTGCAAACATGGTTATAACTGTCAAAAACTTTACACGTCCAAAAAATGCGTGCAAATGTGCAAAGTAGTCGTGAAAACTTTTATCAAAAAATATTAGATTTAATTTGATAAACTGACACTTGACAGTTTAAAAATCAATTCAGCCTTGATTCAGCATTAACTTTTCACGAATGCAACGAGAATCGCTTTTTCAGGTTCAATGCAGTGAAAAAGGTGTGTAAAACGTCAAGTGTAAACTTTTTTTTCACGTTTTCACTACACCGAACCAGAATTGACCCCCAGGGGGACACAGTGCATCTACTTGCTCATCCCGGTCCTGTTTTAAATATAACCAAAAACACAATACATTGTTACACTTCACATCCGGATCAAAGGAAAAACAAGAAGGACTTAGGGCTGACGTAGCACCAAGAGAAGGTCCTTCAAGAGGTGTCAAAGACGAAGGTAGCAACACTCGTACAGACATTAATTCAGTTTCACTAGCAGCACTGCCCTGCAAACAATTTCTCGGAGTCTCGCTTTCTCGGACCATTCTCGATTCTAAAAATGCTTGCGAAGGGTACGAGAAAAAGATTCAAAACGCAAAATGAAAGCTTTCCTGGTTGATTTGTTTCTCCCAAAACCTTCATGCTGTAGAAAAATATTGAGAGCCGATTTCCCCTGAATGGGACTTCAAATCTCCAAATTACACTAACAACATAACGTCATTTCACCGATTTGAAGTCCTATTGAGAGGAAATTTCGAGAGCCTTTGGTTTCTCTTCAACGATTTGTTTGGAAGGTTTGAGCTTGTTTTGCTCGGCGGAGTGATTTTCGGCGCAGAAGCGATTTGCTATCGATACGAGTATGCGATTCGTTATCAGCACGAGAAAGCGATTCGATCTCTTGCTCCGCTTTTATTGCCTTCGAATTCGTTTACGAGTCGTTAACGAGTCCGAGATCGAAGCAAGCTTTCGCTTTTGGCAAATCGTTCTCGAATCGTTTCCGAATCGAAATGTTTGCAGGGTGTACGATTATAAAACTCGAAAATATGTATTTTTGAGCACAGCTGTGGTAAAAATAGTGACGAACGAAGGCAACGAGTTGGAATGTCGAGCAATTTTAGACTGTGGATCCCAGGTAAATGTAATCACTGAGAGGACGATCAAAAGGCTGAAGGCGATAACCCAACCAGATAAAATGATCATTGAGGGCATTGACCAAGCGAAGCAGAAATCCAATCGATGAATCAATGTAAAATTACTATCCAAGGTGAATGGATTTTCCACAAGACTAGAGGCCTTCGTTCTTAAGCAGATCGTTTCCCCACAACCAACCCAACATTTTAACATTGACACCTGGCCAATACCAAAGAATATTACACTAGCTGATCCGAAATTCAATACCCCAGGGAGAATTGATGTATTATTAGGAGCCGAATTTTATCATCAATTCCTGGCAATCGGACAAATAAGCTTAGCTGAAAACCTGCCTACATTACAAAACACCGTTTTCGGATGGATCATCACAGGAAAGGTCGAAGGGGTTTCACTAGAAACCGCCACGTGCAATATTGCTTCTACCGAATATGAGGAAAACACAAGTCGGCTGATTGAAAAATTTTGGAAGTTGGAAGACATAGGTAACATGGAACCAAATCTGACAGTGTCAGAAAAACGATTTAGAGTATTTACGAGTATTTAAAACTTGGCCACATGAAGGAAGTAAATTTAGCAAGCATTCCATCGCAACATTACTTTCTACCTCACCACTGCGTTCTAAAGCCTGAAAGCAGCACCACTAAATTGAGAGTGGTTTTCGATGCTTCGAGCAAAACTGCGACAGGATATTCGCTTAACGACATACTGCATGCTGGACCAACTGTACAAAGCGAATTGTTCTCTATCTTGCTCCGTTTTCGTCTACCAAGATTTGTGTTCACGACAGATATTGAGAAAATGTACAGGCAGATAATGATGCAGCCTGATGATCAGAAGTATCAACTTATCCTGTGGAGAGACAGCCTCCAAGACCAACTTCAATGCTACCAGTTGTCAACGGTTACATATGGAACCAGGTCGGCACCTTATTTAGCTACGAAGTGTTTACAAAGATTGGCACAGGAGAACAACAAGCGATATCCGCTGGGAGCTCAAGTCCTGCGCAATGAATTTTACGTAGATGATGGAATGGCTGGGTCTGATAGCCTTGCAACTACTAAAGAAATGCAGCGGCAACTAAACATCATTGCACAAGGGGCTGGCCTTAAGCTACGAAAATGGGGTGCAAACCACCCACAGTTGTTAGAAGGCATTTCACCAGAGGATCAGGAAACAGAACTGGACTTCGAAAAACAAACAGAGGATAAAATTAAGACGTTGGGATTGGCATGGTTGCCCAAAACAGACCAATTTCGGGTCAAGGTAAACGTAAATGACAACAATCGAGTCACCAAACATATAGTCAGCTCAGACTTAGCCAGACTTTTTGATCCGTTAGGAATCATGGCACCAGTAGTTGTCACAGCTAAAATCTTCTCACAGCAACTCTGGCAGCTTAAGTTACATTGGGACGAGGCGCTTCCTATGGAATTACACACTAAGTGGATCATTTTTCGCAACAGCCTAAAGGCTCTTGATAACATACAATTTCCCCGACACATATTTGTGCATGAAATCCCAAAAACAATTCAGATTCATGTATTCGCAGACGCATCCGAAAAGGCGTACGGCGCAGCCGTCTACCTACGCTCCACTAACAAGGAAGGCAGAATTGGCGTACGACTACTTTGCGCTAAGTCGAGAGTGGCTCCGCTGCAACGACAAACATTACCCTAGAGCTTTGTGCGGCAGTGTTAGCTTCTCAATTAGTGGCCAGAGTGAAAGGAGATTTGAACTTTGAAGAACTCTCAACATTCCTGTGGCCTGACTCAGAGATTGTGTTAGCATGGATTAACTCCACTTCCTCCTCGCTCCCAACATTTGTTGCCAACAGGCTGGCTAAAATTCAGGAACTCACACTGGCACAGCGTCATGTAGCCATGGCGTCATGTAGCCTCGAAGGAAAATCCAGCAGACATACTGTCGCGTGGATTGACCCCTGAAAAACTCTCTACCTGTAATCTGTGGTTTTATGGACCCCTATTCCTTCATGGAAGAGATTCACTATGGCCAGCACCATATTCAAAGAAATCCGATTCTGAAGAACAATCAAGAGGAAACCCAAGGACAGCCTTAAAAATTGCAGCAGTTACATCAGAGGAGCCAGAGGACATTATTTATAAGATAAAACATGGAAACAGCCTAAAGAAACTACTACGCATCATGGCTTACGTGAGAAGATTCATCAATCACGCAAGACTACCAAAAAATCCTCGACCGTCGCAAGTTATAGCCACACTCACGGAATTGAATGAAGCCTTGTACCTCATTGTCCGCACAATTCAAGCCTCAGATTTCAAAGAGGATATTGATCGTTTAAGAAGACGCGGTGAGGTTCAAAAGGGCAGCACTATCAGCAATCTTTCCCCATTCCTGGATGAAAAAGGAATCATTCGAGTTGGGGGTCGTGTTCAAGCATCCAATCTTACATATGATGCAAAGCACCAAATGCTTCTACCTTATGCCGATCCATTAACCAAGGTCATCATAATGTCCCTGCACATTGAGTATCTACATTGTGGACCGCAACGACATTAGCCCACGTAAGGCAACGGTTCTGGCCGCTGAAGGGCAAATCATTGACAAGATCAATTGTTCAACACTGTGTAGTTTGCGCCAAGGCGAAGCCAAAATTACTCTCTCAAATGATGGGGAACCTGCCTGCTACCCGAGTGATACCGCAGGAGTGGGCTTCTGCGGTCCCATCTGGATCCATTATAAAATAAAAGGCAAACGACCACAAAAGGCATACATTGCCATGTTTTGCTGCTTCACGACTAAGGCTGTTCATATAGAAGTGGTGAGCGACTTAACTACCGAAACCTTCATTGGGGCCTTAAAGCGCTTTATCGGCAGAAGAGGGCCTTGTCAAAATCTATACAGTGATAATGCCACGATAATGTAATCAGCTCGCGGAACTTAAGGAAACAATTTACTCTGATCAGGCGCAAGGAAAGGTAACCAAGGTCTGCAGCGAAAAGGAAATCACCTTCCATGTGATCCCTCCGAGAGCCCCCCACTTTGGTGGTTTATGGGAAGCCGCAGTAAAATCAGCAAAACATCTGTTGCTTAAAAGTGTCTCGACAGCCTCACTCACATACGAAGACTTGGAAACAACAGTAATTGGAATTGAGGCAATTCTGAACTCAAGGCCGCTTACACCAATGTCCGAAGATCCTGCTGACTTTACAGCACTCACTCCGGGCCATTTGTTGATAGGCGAACCGCTAACAGCCCAACCGGATCAACAAGCCCAACCAATGAAGGGCAATTTACTAAAGCATTGGAAGCAAGTGACACAACTCAAACAAGAATTTTGGAATCGCTGGTCTCGAGAATATTTGAATGAGCTCCAGTATAGACATAAGTGGAGAGAACAATGCCAAAATGTGAAACCGGATACCATGGTTATTATAAAGGACGATAACTTGCCAGTAATGAAATGGCCACTTGGTCGAATCATTCAAACATACAAGGGTGACGATGGCCTAATCCGTGTCGCAGATGTAAGGACATCAAAGGGTATTATGCGGCGAGCAATTCACCGCTTAGCGCCCCTAGCAGTTGAAAACGAAATGAAAACAGTCACAGAAGGCGACAGAGAATCTGCAGAACACCACCGTGAGCAGAGTCAAAAGAAAACTCGAACGGAGCATCCACCTCCAGAAGCAGCACCCAACCACGAAAGAAAATAAAGATGTCAGGTGGAGCCTTCATTACAACAGTTCGCATAGCCTGCCTTATGCTGCCAACATCATTCGCTACACCCGTTACAGTTCAAAAGTTTCAGCCTCATCCTGGTATCCCCTTCGAGAGCGTAGGAGAAGTAAATTTAATATCCACAGAGTGGAACCTTATAATATACTACAACCTCGAGCCATCACTTGTGCCAGCAATTACAACAAAGGAGCACATGCAGTCACGTCGTCAATCTGTTCGAACATACGGAAGAAGAATTGAGACTAGGAAACAGTCTGGTTGTCAAAAGGACCAAGAGAGGAGCCCTCAACGTAGTAGGAAACGTAGCTAATGCACTATTCGGAGTACTGGATTCAGAATTCGCTGAAAAAATGTCTCGTACCATTAGTGCAACACAGGAAAACGAAGATCATCTACTAGCTCTGCTCAAAAACCAAACATCCATAATCGACTCGACAGCAAACATAATGAAACGAGATCAGCTGAGCATGCAAAAAACATTTGGAGCGCTTTCGAACCAAATAAACCAAATCATCAACAGAATAAATGACGACGGTGAAAAAAGTCAACAAATAAGAATCTTCCAACTACTAACGTCACTAGCACTTCAAATGACAATTATGGCTTTCAATCTTCATCGGATACAAGCGTCAATAGTTGACGCTCTGACAGACATACATCATGGCCAGCTCCACCCATTGTTACTATCTCCAAAACAACTGAAGCAGGAGCTGATGAAGATCAAGGAACACTTGCCGACATCTATTTACCTACCGGTCAGCCAAGAAGATCTCCTGCAACTCTATAAGTTAATGTCAGCGGAAGGTGGCATTAGTAACAACCACGTTATTTTCAAACTCAGCATACCTCTAGTAAGCCAGGACCAATTTGAGCTCTATAGGATCATTCCGATTCCCGCGTCAGTAAATGGTACACTTTTGGCAATAAGTCCATGCACACCCTATCTGGCAATTAATTTACACCGGGATCAATACTCACCAATGACAGAAAATGAATTAATAGCCTGCAAGACGACTAAACAAGGGTACCTTTGCCCAGCCTCCCAGCCCCTATATCAAAAGGATTCCGAGCCTTGCTCATGTGAGCTCAACTTGTTTAATAATTCCACACAAGGAACCTGCGAACTAACGAAAATAAAAGCCAGCCACGTATGGATTCAGCTTCATCACACGAACCAGTGGATATATGCTGTGGATACGCCGATGAGAGTTAACACCATTTGCAACCGGGAAATATTGCCATTAACACTAGAAGGCTCAGGATTACTAAAATTGGAGCCAAATTGCATAATAAGGCATGATCTCGTGACGCTTAAAGGACATCACCTCTATCGGAGCAATTTCTCGACATCCTATTCGAGTTTTGGCCAGCTACAGGAAATCGCGGCACCAAGTACGCTATCACCAATTTTCAAGAAAGACGATGAGTACAAACCGCAAGTGCAAGAGTTGATGGCCCTACAAGAGCTCATCAATGAACAAAAACTTATGGAGCTACCAAAAAGATTTGAGGGTCACACGGTGCACCAATTTGCAGTCGGTTATTTATCATTAATTCTTGGCGTCACAATAATAGGATATGCAATGTGGCGACGACAACATCACATCATCAGGTGTAAAAGGAAACCAGTGCCTCGTCCCAGACAACACTCCAGTCCAGATTTCACGGTACACGTCTAATGAGTTTAGCTCATCTGTTCAAAGATTATTTTAGTTTTGCATTAATATGCAACGCGGGGAGGATGTTAACGCCCGCCATAGTATGTATTTGTAAATTTTGCATTTGCTAATTAGGTTAATGAAAAAGTAAAAATTCCACTCTGCAAATCTAAGGTCATTGCATTAGGCCCCTATTCCCATAGTCACCTCACTTTTTCTCTCACCTCACATTTTTTGTCACGTCACTTTTAAAGTAAAAAGTATGTTTTATTTTAATATTTTTGATGATTTAACATTATTCTTATATCCTAGAATTAAAATAACGAACAGGATATGTAAATAGAAATATATCATATGTAAATATATAGAAATACCGCCACTTTTTCTATAACAAGTGACTACGAGAATACGAAAATAAGTTTGTCACATTTTTCAATGGGTGGCGTGACTATGGGAATAGGGGCCTTATTGTTTTGATTGCAATTCTAGCCAATATTTATTATTTGTGTTTATCCGCAATGCTTAGCTTACACCTTCAGCAATTCATTCACCGGCTAATGTCAATGGCCGGATTTGCTGAGTGTACTTTTTACCTGTGTTCTTATGTTTGTTTTGTTTTTATTATTACTTTTTTGTTGAAATCAGTTTTGTATAAAAATCGGTAATCATCAATCAATAAATCGGAGTTGAATTGTAACCACCAAGCAGTGCGTTTTATTACTATCAACGAAGATATCTCGGTTCAAGTGCCGTTTGATATCGCATCATCGCAACTCCTTCAACACGTCAAGATATCTCGGTTCAAGTACCGGTTGATATCGTATCAAACATAACCCAGGTCACGGTGTTTCACTCTGACCATTAGAGTAGGAATAAAATAATTCCTCCTTAAACAATTATAATAAAGTAATCTCTTCGCTGCGGTAAGACCAGGCCCGCCACATAGGGGGGGGGGCAACTGGGACGAATTGCCCCGGGCCCCAGGCCAGAGGGGGCCCCGAGAATAGATTGAAACCCAAAAAGTGAAAACCCCATATCCCTGCGTACTAATCGTCTAGGGGCCCCGAAACTATCTTGAAACCCAAAAAGTCAAGACCGCCATATTCCTGCGTTCAACTTTTCAAGAAGGCACTAATCTAGAGCCTGAAACCCAAGCATGCAGCACTCTAAAATTTATGTTATGTTTGTATGGATATGGATTCTTCTACTCATCATACTTAAATAGTAAACACTATTTTTCTTGCTTTAATTTCCCCAGTCGTCGATGACATCGTCATAATCTATATTTTTTGCCAGCTCTCATTCTATTAATAATATCATGCAATGATTTAAACGTGACTGACCCATACATGATTTCAGATAATTTTATATCATTTTTAATTTACTGAAACCGCGTTCACCAGTTGCAACACCAATAGGTATCACAATAAAAAGACATAAGCAAATCCATAATTGAGGAAAAACAGATTGAAGACCTTTAACAAAGATTAGATTGGGAGATTTAGCTTGCCCTTAAGTAGTCTTTTTACTACCACTGAAGTAGCATAAGCTCGAATTGAGTATTAAGGAAAAAGAGAAAATGTACGCAGCGGAAATGGAGCTAGAACTGTCCTTAAAAAGCTTGGGGCGTTCCCCTTCCCATCCCAGTTCTATATCTTTTTTAACATTGCATGATCGCAGTGGGGAGTATCTACTCCTTTTACTGCTGCTTTTTTAGAAGCAGTCAAAAAAGTATAAAAAAAACTTTCTAACCCTCCAATTTAGGTTATAGTGGATATGAGAAACAACTGCAATGTCGAAAAGTTCACCTTGTGCAATTGCCTTTTCGTCCTTCCGAACGCGAGTGTCGACACCGGTTTTACCAAGCGGTCCGCCCACTAGGTACCAACCGCGTTCAATATGCTTCTTGACTACCGCATGGATTGAGAACCGGTCTATGTTTGTCGTTTTCTTCGTTCCATACAATTCCTTAAAGGATCAATTGGAGCATATAACCAGCGCTTCGAATTCGCTTCTCTTAGTAGTGCTTCGAATTTTTCCCTCTGGTATAGCTTCTGGATTGATTTAAAGATGAGTACTGAGCCCCAGTGCTAAGCAAAAGGGCCTCTTTACATAATAACTGTTCCATTCTACGTTGCACTATGTGCACTATGTTCATCCGCGAATAAAGAACCGACCGTTCGGTATCTACATATATTTAATACCTTGAATGAACTTATTCTTACGTTACCACAAATTTTTTTTAGTCAAAGATTTTTTGGAATTTGAAAATCCTTAAAGGGCCCCAAAACATATTTTAGCCCCGGGCCCCGCAAGCTGATTGGCGGGCCTGGGTAAGACCTATGGGGTGCGCTCGAAGGACATATATAATAAACTAAAAAGTAGAAAATAAAATGTATGTAATATATTTTATCAAATCTATGAGTAAACTCCAGTCACACGTCGGAGCTGAAACGCACTTTCTTTTTTATTAGGCAAGCCTAAATTTGTATCCAAAATCAATTTTTGCAAATTTGTTCTTGTTTTCATTACATATTCCTTTTTTCTACCGCGGACTGCGCACACATAATCTTTTGTTATTTAATGGCGTTGCAATGCACGCGGATTTTTGCTAGTATGTATATAAAATATAAAAAATACCTTAATACAACTTTTCTATAATCGTAATGGGGTTAAAAAATAAGTTTTGGTGAATATTTTTTTTATATATCTACATTTTGTTACATCTTTTATAAAAAAACTACTTACACTCTAAACTAGAAATTTATTCCAGTATTATACTTTAAGGCCTAGACACCTTACCTATAATTATTTACATTAAAACTGTTGAGTAGCATAATAAAATTATAATTTTTTCCCAAATACTACACACTTATATTCTTCCTATTTGACTTGCTCTAACTGGTGCTCTACTCTACTCTACTACTCTTCTACTTGCTCTAACTGGTTGTTTCGAGATATACTTGATCGTATTAGTAATGGTGAATGCACACATCAAGACTATGAAATATTAATAAACGTAATTACAAACTGTTTCAGTACACGAGTTTATCCTGCTATGAGGGTTTTTTGCTACGAATAAAGTAAAATAGTTTAATTATTAAAAACTGCTGTTCCTAAAGGCCATTTTACATCCCAAACACAAAGTGGAAACGCAGCTCCAGAGCTCTTTTATCGCACAGAAATTTGTATGCTTTTCTCTCTGTTGCACAAATGTTTCCACTTTGCGTTTAGGATGTAAATGGACCTTAACTATTTTCCAGCAAAACCAACTTATGCCGATTTAGCGCGGAAACTTGATCCCTCTTTAGTTTTGTCAATTGGAGCTAAAGCTATTCTGCGTTTTAATTTGTGGGTTGAGAAAGGGGGCAGTCATATCATCTATGAAAAAACAATAGTCTACCATATCAGGCGCCAACCATGTTACATTGAAGAATTACACTCACATATCTTATGAAACCAATGGTTGTATTCAAATTTGACCATTTATAAAATTTTGAAAGGATGGAGATGTAAACTATTCAAGACAATTTCCAAAACAATTTTTCTACATTCATAAAAACCTATTTTTCAACCCCATTACGTGCTAATTGAAAATTTATGGCATTACTTCACAAGAACAATTTTTGTAATTTTTGAATTAAACCAACGACGATGACAGACATTTGCAATGTTTAAGGGTGAAATTTTTCACACCATTTGTGAAATGGGTCGTGAATTTATAGTCTAAGATACGTAGAAGAGCAACCTTCACCGATCGAGTAACCGAATGAAATTTTTTTTCATGATAGATAATATGCTAACAAAAGTAACGGTGATGGGTTGCCTAACGAAATATGTTCAAGGGTATATTTAATTGGCGTTTTTTCGGCATTTTCCGCCTTTTCTCTATTTTGAAGAGAAACTATGCATTTTGGTGAAAATATCAAAAGAGCAAAGTTGTAGAGCTTAAAATTTCTTACAAATTTTGTCCTCACCGTTTTTTTCGAATTCAGCATAGTTTCGCCGCTAGCGGCCGTTTTGCACCATTTTTTAGATTTTGAGCTAAATTATGCATTTGTATGAAAAATTAAATGAGATCAAAGTAGTAGTTGCAGTTTTTCAACGGCTTTTCTTTGGACGCTTTGATTTATCAACAGAATCTGAAAAAAGGCGCAAAACGGCCGCTAGCGGCGAAAATATGCATAATTCGAAAAAACAGTGCAGACAAAATTTGTAGGAAATTTTAAGCTCTACAACTTTGCTCTTTTGATATTTTCACCAAAATGCATAGTTTCTCCTCAAAATAGAGAAAAAGGCGGAAAAAGCCGAAAAAACGCCAATTAAATGTAGCCTTGAACATATTTCGTTAGGCAATCCCTCACCGTTACTTTTGTTAGCATATTATCTATCATGAAAAAAAATTTTATTCGGTTACTCGATCGGTGAAGGTCGTTGTTCTACGGATCCTGTACTATTAAGGAATCCTGGTTTATCTCGAAAAGAAAATTCTTTTTCTCGATTTCTAATTTGTCGTTGCATTAAGCGATAACCTTCTCGTTCTTTGCGACCCGTATCTATGTAGTTGTTATTCTTCGTGGCATTTGATTCTAGAATAAAAAGTAAGAAGTGGTTTTTTGAAATCACAATTATGATGCTTTCAAAAAAAAATGCTACTCATTCATGTAGGCTAGGGCTAGGCTTTCAAATATGACACTGCGAAACTGTGAAACAATTGCTGCGTGATCCTAATTATAGATAACACATCTTGGCCTTGAAATATAATACTATAATAAATTTCAAGGTTATAGTTTAAGTAGATAACAGGGGTAACAAAATGAGTAGGTAAATGGGCACCTTGGCCAGGGAACTAGGTCATGACCTTGAAAGCTCTCTCAAGGTCACGGCCTTGAAACTTGTAACAGAAGTCGCGCGCAGTTGGCCAAAGTCCGAGGTCAGTAACCAAGTCAGGTCCAGCTCCACATCTTAAAAAAATTTCATTGGAGGAGTACCGAACCCGTTACCACCAGGCGAATGAAGGTCCAACTCCCCGTCTTATTAGTGACTTAGGAAAGAGGCAACATACCACATTAACCAAAATAAAAAAACGTGGAGGTGCGAAGGCTCGCCTCCGTAAGGAAATCGGGGAATTGAAACGTGTGGAGCGTTTAACCCTAACAGACTTTGAAAAGAGGTGCTTTCGGGAGCAGATTCAACAGAAAAGCTACGATTTAAAAATATTAATCAATAATAAAAAAGGAATTAGAAACAGAATTAAGAAAAAAGTGAAAATAATAAAAAAATTATTTAAAATCAACTGAATTTTGTTTGTTTGGTACATACGGTTCTTACGAAAAAATGGCTACATTTACTATATCAAGGGATATGACAACGCATATCAGACGCTTTAACACGTGGGGCCGCAAAGTCGATTTTAAAATCAATGCCCTACCAGAAAATGTAGAAATTTCAACATGGTTTAAGAGCGCTGTTGAAGACATTGTTCAGCATGTAATGATGAGGCTCCAACCAGAAGACTATGTGGGATTCACCTTTTGTGGTGCCAGCTTTATGGTTGGCATCTGATGTCACAACGAGTGATGCATGGGAAATGATTTCTAAGGTTTTTCAGAGTAATTCAGAGGGAATAAGCACGGATACGTTTTGTTTAAGCGTGACATCAGTGCGATTACCGCTGGGTAGAGGCCGTGGAAAGAAATATAATTCATTTAGCGAAGAATGTGCTAAAAGAACGGGTGTTATCACTATAAAAAACGAAGATAATTTATGTTTACCCCGAGCCTTAATTGTTGCCATTTCTAATGTCAATAAAGAGATAAACTGTAGTAAAGTAAGGAAAGACACAGGAAAAATACAAACTCTGCGAGTTGAGGAGCTGTTAGCGGTATCAAAAATAAATATACCTACCGAGGGTGCAGGAGTTCCAGAACTTCAACAATTTCAAACATACCTGAAGGATTACAACATTATTGTTTATCAACATGGCACCAGAGGCAGAGACACAGTTTTCGAAGGACCAAATAACGGAAAACGTCTAAATTTGTTGTACAACGATAAACACTATAATGTTATAACTTCATTGACTGCTGCATTTTGCTGTAGCTATTATTGTGAGCAATGTCATGTAGCATATAATACAAAAAACGCCCACAGATGTAGGGGAACCTGTCCTTGCTGCCAGCAGGCTCCTCCATGCGCTAAAGATCACAGTACCGAACTTTTATGTAAAGAATGCAATCGAGGTTTCAGAGGTCAGAACTGCTTCGACAATCACAAAGCCTCAGGATCTTTACACAAGAAAAGTCTTTGTGAGCAGGTACAAAAATGTAAAGATTGCCTGAAAACATTTAAAGCAGATAAGTTACACATATGTGGAGAGCATTTCTGTACAATATGTCATAAGCATGTACAGCGGGGACACAACTGTTTTATTCAACCCGATACTCGAAAGACCCCCACAGAGAACATTCTATTTGTTTTTTATGGTTTAGAAACAAGACAAGAAAAAGTAGTAGGGGAAAAAGAAGAAATTGGAGATATTAAACTACATGAACCGAATTTATGTGTTCTTGCCAAACGCTGCGACCTATGTATTGAAGACAACATGGTATATATTTGCAGAAAGTGCGGCTTTAGACAACAGATCTACCAAACTGATGTGATAAACAGTTTTTTACAAAATTTATTGAAACTCAGACAGAAGTTCAAAAAAATAGTCGTTATAGCCCATAATGGACAGGCATTTGACCATCAATTTATATTGAGTTATATACTTCAGGAAACTCATTTGAAGCCTGAACTAATAATGCGAGGAACGAAGATATTAATGATGGTAGGGGGAAATGTAAAATTTATAGATTCTCTTAATTACTTCCCCATGGCGCTATCACAACTACCAAAGGCGTTTGATTTACCATCGGTTTTTAAAAAGGGATATTTCCCCCATCTATTCAACACGGCTGAAAATGAAAATTACATTGGAATATTACCAGCCGTCGTGTATTACAGTCCAGACTCAATGAAAACCGAGGACAGAAATACTTTTCTTAAATGGTACGAGGAACATCAAACTGACGAGTTTAATATGCAACGCGATATTGTTGATTATTGCATTAGCGATGTGCAAATTTTAACAGAGGCTTGTTTAAAATTCCGCAAATTAATGATGAATGAATGTAGTGTTGATCCCTTTGTTGAAGCTACTACTATTGCGTCTGCATGTAATCTTGTGTTTCGTCGCAACTTCCTTAAATCAGATACGATTGGAATTATTCCGAGATACGGGTATCGAAACACTGATATTCAGTCAGCAATAGCAATTCATTTGGGAGGAAAACAACAGAGAAATTAATATTTTGCACGCAGCTAAACAAAAAGAGACAGTGTTAAACGGAGTAAAAGTGGATGGTTATTGCCCTGAGACAAACCAAGTTATTGTATTCCACGGCTGTTATCATCATGGGCACCCAATATGTCTGACACATAAACGTGATGAACCCCTCCGTAATGATCACAGTGATAGTTTGAATCGAAGATAGGAAGTAATCGTTGAGAAAATTCAGCGGTTACGTTCTTTCGGTTATGAAGTTATAAAGATGTGGGAATGTGAGTTTCGCAAAAAAAAGGCAATAAATATAGGTATACAATCAGACCATCCTCTGTTGGCGAATTCACCGTTGAATCCTCGTGATGCTTTCTATGGTGGTCGAAGAGGAAATGTTTATAAGTATTATGAATGTAAGCCCGGTGAAAAAATAAAATACATAGATGTATGTTCGCTGTATCCCTGGGTTTGCAAGTATGGGAAATTTCCCGTTGGACATCCTAAACTATATGTTGGTGCGGATGTCTGCTCTAAAGTTGACTTAGAAAAAACAGAGGGAATAATTAAATGTAAAATTTTACCTCCTGAAGGTTTGTATCACCCTGTTTTACCTATTAAACAAAACAATAAACTAATGTTTCCACTATGCCGCATCTGTAGTGAAGAGAAAAACCAAGATGTAGATTGTATGTACACACACAGATCAGGAGAGAGCATTGATAGGAACATGGGTAATTGACGAAGTTAAAACTGCTTTATGTAGAGAATACAAACTGTTGGAAACTTATGAGATATGGAGCTATAAAACGGAAAGTTATGACAAATTAACACATGCAGGTGGTCTGTTTACAACAATGATGAATAAATTCATTAAAATGAAGCAACAGGCATCAGGATGGCCGAGCAAGTGTGATACTGAAGAGAAAAAAAAACAATATGTTGAAGATTTTTTTAAAAACGAATGTGCTAAACTGGAATTTGCTGGAATCATGAACAACCCTGGGTTAAGATCACTAGCTAAACTCATTTTAAATTCGTTTTGGGGAAAGTTTGGACAACGTGAAAATCAACCAAAAACAATTATCATTAATAATCCAGCGGAGTTGTATGCCCTGTTAATCAACCCATCCACTGAAGTACATCATCTCCTTCCAGTTAATGACGAAACACTCGTAGTTAATTGGAGTTACAAAGAAGAAGCTGCAGTATCTTTGGCCACAGTTAACGTTTGTATAGCTGCCTATACCACCACTCAGGCACACCTCAAACTACTCAGCTATCTGGAACAAATTGGAGAACGGGTTTTGTATTATGATACCGATTCCGTTATTTATATCAGCAGAGAAGGAGAATACGATCCACCAACTGGAGAATTCGTTGGAGATATGACCGACGAACTTGAGTGTTATGGCCCTGGTAGTTATATAACGATTTTTGCAAGTGGTGGTCCAAAAAATTATTCTTATGCCGTTTTTAGCACAAAAGACAATTCCGTTGTGCAAAAAAGTAAAGTAAAAGGGATCTGTTTGAATTATGAGGCTTCACAACAAGTAAATTTGGACACAATTAAAAAGATGATATTGAACGAGGATGACAATGAAGAACATCATATTCCCATATTGTCGCGAAACATACGACGTACTCAAAATCACGAGGTTATAACAGTTCCAGAAATAAAACAATATAGAGTAACAGCTGAGAAACGAAGATTTTTGAATGATTACACCTCAGTTCCATATGGATTTAAAAGAAAATGTTGATTCATATTTAAGAGAAGAAAACGAAGGAGTTGTAAATATAATGATAAATCTAGAATTTTTATCTGATTTGTGGATTATGGTCTACAGGAAAACTGTAAAATATTGTGACACAAACTTTACCCCTTTCTCTACTCTACAAAACAATGCGAGATGCAAATATATATATAAATACCTACAAAAAATTTTTTCATTCTCAGTTCTGATTTCTTCTGTTACTAACTATGGATAGGTTCATCGTTGACATTCAGTTTGTTTGTGGAAATAAAGGATCATACTTTGCTAAAGAGCTTGCAGTACTACGTTTTGGGTCTATTTACCCAATATTTTACCACTTCGCACCTCCATATCCATACCAAGAAGCGCGGAAGCAAAACATGTATGATGTGAATAATATTCATGGTTTACGATGGAGTGATGGTAACATTAACTACAATAATTTACCTGATGTGTTCGCCAAATTTCAAAACGCGTTAATCTACGTTAAAGGAACGACAAAACAGACATTTATAAGGAAATACTTACCAACTACCGAAATAGTGCAGCTTGATGGAGAAATACCTAAATTAAGTGAGCTGAAAAAATTTCAAGTCCATTGTGAACTTTATAACAATACTTCCGCTGCGCTTTGCAAAATTGTGTCAATATTTACCTTTATATGTTAATCAATAAAATTGTTAAATGAAAATGATTTTTCTTTATTATATTTTTATTTCAGCTTAAAAATAGAGTATCGAATAAAATATTAGAATATACGGGCAATTCGTAAAACAAGCGTGAGTAGTTTAGGTGAACATAAGAAGTACGGCTTGGTATAAAGAAATCCTGGCTGGATAGCTGGAATGTGCCTTTCCCCTTCAGCTTTTCAATATACTGGCGGTAGTATTCCTTTGCGCTCCCTGAAGCATTGTTGTTGTGAAACATTACGATGTTAAAAAATTCCAGAAATTCAAATAATTTACGAAGTTCCAGTTGTATTAATGTGATACGACTATCCCCAACTGTAAGCAAGTACTCCTTTTCTAATTCCTCCTGATGTCCTCACCAATTTCCTCTTTCAGTTTATTAATGTGGTTGTAGAATAAACTCCAGCCATTGTACCCTGTTGATACCGAGAAGCATTCATGCTTGTGAAAGACTATTTTCGCTTCAAAGTTAGACGAGTCAAAGCCAAGTGCAACCTTCTGATTATGATAAGCATCTAGGTAGTACGTATAATTCAATAACAGGTTTTCTCCAGACACTACTTTTGATTTTGGAATTCTTTTTTCTTTACACACACCTTTCACTTTTTTTGAAATACGACGGTTTTGTTGCTTCTTGGGAACTTTTTCCATCTTTACACACAGATAATTTTAGACTGAATGTACACTTTCATATCCGAGGGTTTTTATATTCTTTTTCTGATCTTGGGTATGCATGTTTGATTAGCGCAAACATCGGCAGTTTGCATTGGTTTCTTAAAAGTCATTTTTTGATATAAGTTAATGATTTTTCTGTCATTCAATTTAAAATTGTGAGACGTGAACATTTCTAAGAATTTCTTCAGGGTTCTCCTGGAACAACGACAATGCAGGTAAACGCTGCAGTAGTGTCCGCATGTAGATGAAAATTCACCTTGTAATCGTTTCTTATTACTAATAAAAATATTCGAATTGTTTAATAGAAATCTTTGAAAATATGTGTTAACCGGGTATAGTCCATAGGAGTCAAAGTATTCAGCAGGTCCCCTTTTTGGAAAATAAAACGCCACCCAATGTGTTCCGCTTTTAGTTGAAGGACCGGTATTTGCAATAACGCAGGCTGGTTTAGTTATTTGATGAGGAAGACGATCGCATGGAAAAACACCCTTAAAAAATTTTCTTGTTGTGTAGTTACTTTTTAAAGCATTTGCAAGCTCGATCGTGTTCATTCCTGTTCACAAGATACCACCGTTTCAAGGTCAATCACTTTAGTGCATGACGTAATGTAATTATATATAAAATCCTTGGTTGATGAACCGCATACAAAAATAGTTGAAAATTTTGCCAATGTTTTTATAAGATCCTCATCTAGACGTTTAAGCTCTACATTTCCAAGCATACCGTTTTGCTCTATACAGCCCGCAGAAGAAGTAGGGTATTTGTATGTTATATCTTTTGAGAATAGTTTATTTTGTGATGTGAATCCGGCAAATGATACTTTTTTCAAGAAGGCTAAATTACCTCCTGAGGAATATTCAACATTCACTAGACAATAATTCATGATAGCTGTTGCTTCTTAAAAGCACTTTTAAAATAAATGATGGTTAGATTGTTAACCTCTATATATAATCTCAGAAGTTGGTGTAAACATTTCGATCCTTGTCAATTTCAATGCTTCCATTGTATTCGGCATAAACAACGCATGTCACACTATTTTCTAACGCGTCTCTAAATTTTTCTTCAACGCGTACTGTCCCTTGATTTAGTAAATTGCCGCAAGTCGCGTTATATGAATTGTCTTTGGTTAAATCGAAAGCGAGAAGAAAACATCCCTTGTCGCATAATTTCTTAGATATTTGATGGCCTTTATCGAAATAATGAATACCTGTTCCTCTGAATAACGTATTGTATCCGCGTGTACTAATCGGATTATCCTTTGAGTAGTCAAATTCGAGAGATTTATTTGGTATCTGTACCCCATTCACTGATAAGTTGAATCTGGTGATCTTTTTGTTTTTAAAGTTGAAGGGGTTCTTTGTCCTTCTGCCAGTGTACGCATCATTGTCCACCATACCAAAAATTATTAAGTATGGTAACTGTCCGATGACGATATTATCCAGTGAAAGTGTAAATGTGTTTGCGGGAATAGTGTAACTTTTAACTTCGACTCGCTTGTATGGGTATATGGCATTTGAACGCTGAAGAACTGTCTCATGTGCTAATAAAATATTCGGGTTGACTGTTACATGATTCATGTACATGGTTGCATCTAAGATTTTTAATTGTGGTGAGTCGTCACCAGCCTTGGATAAAATATAAAATTCCGGTTTTTCAAGCGATAAAACCACACGTAAATCGACACCGTTTAATAGCAACTTATCCTGATTAAGCAAATCAGTATGGATTTTCCCCATCAATTCAACTACATTACTTTTATTAAAAAGTTTCTGCCGATCTAAATAGCCTTGATGTAATTCAGCGACAGGTTTATCGATATCTGCAATTTCCGTGTCATCTTTGTCAAGATACCAGCCAACCGACTCCAAATGGGTCGATGCAGCATCTTTACCATAATTTAATAAATTTTCAATATAAGCGCGATAATTGTAATTGTGGTCGGTTTGAGCAATTGGTTTCCCATTTAAATATACAGTGCACTGGCGAAATATGGAGTGTAAAATGTTGTTTATTAAACCTGGAGCATCACCTTCTTTTGAATAAAGTTCTTCTTTTCCATCTTTTATTTTAATTAATTGCAATTTTAAACGAAGATAGATGCTAGATAAATCACGGTATGTATCACCATGACCTAAGGTTACAAACTCTAGAACGGAGGAGTTGTCTAGTGAAGCTATTGGTTTATATGCTACTTCTTCAGTTTTCAAAATATTACTTTGAACTGTTTGTGTGGAAAAAAGATCCAATTCCGATTTCATGCATTCTTTGTAGGACATTATGTTTACTTATCAAAAATGTCCAATATACGTTTACGTATCTTTCGTTTTGTTTTCAAAGCTCTTGCTTTTATTCCTTTTCTTTGATTTTTAGTTTTGCAAGTTCTCTTGCGTTTAGGTGTTTTGTCACGTCTCCTGCGTTTAAGAGCTGTTTTTATATGCAAGGTTGTAAACGGATTCGGTCTTTTTATACCTGCTCCACTCATGCCGTCAAACAGTTTATTTATACCTTTCTGAGCTAAATCTTGAACAGCAACTCTACCGTGTTCTTTTAAAATATATTTAACTGATTTGTTGTTGATGTTTTTATCCTGTATTATAGCTTGCCCTGTTTTTACAGCCTGTTGTGCTAATGTTTTTAATCCCGATGTAGCTAGAGGTTTTAAGTGCCGAAATAATGCACTGAAAAAGCTACCGATACCTCTTCCACGCTGATAAATAACTGGACCACGATATAATTCTCCAATATCTGACAGACCACTGCCGCTTTGTATTAAATAATAACGCGTATAATAGGAATTCATCTCGTAGTTCTATTTGTACTATGCAAAAACAAGTTGTTGTGTGAATATTTATAGTTTTTATTGTCTCTTAAAATGCAGCATTACATATGTAGGAATATAACTTGTTTTAAAGTCAACTAATTCCCCATGATGATCAGTTATTTTTATAGAAATACTTTCGGTAAAAGTTTTTTCAATGGGACAGTATTGAAATGAGCTGGCGCTCATCACTTCGATACTCCACCCACTAATTAATTCACCCTATAATAGCAAGAATAGAATAGCTTTTACTCATGCTCTTAATTTTCACCTTTTTTAATCACGAAAGCCCAAAAACTCTTAATAATCCTTACATTACGCGAAAGCTAAAACTTTTATTCGCGCTTTTAATTTCTCTTCAGGTAAGCTTTCACCTGATAACCCCTCCCAAACATTCGATCACGCAGTGATCTTAACGTTCTGTACGAAACCAAAAGCTTTTTCTCATGTTTTAACTTCTACCCAAGTAAAATGGCTCTCACCTGATAACACCCAAAATACGATCGCATGGCGATCGGCATCACCTCGTTTCTTGCGCGAGAATCAGAGCTTCGCGCTTTTTACTTCTATTCGGGTAATCCATAAAAAACTCGAAAAAGCTCCCACTGATAATTTTCTCCCAACATTTGATCGCATGCCGATCAACATTACCCCTTTTCTCAAGAGAGAGCTAAAGCTATGCTATATAAGCTTCCCTTTAGAAATTACTTAACATGCTTGGTAATATTCCCATTCTCTCCGGAGAATTTTCCCTTCCTTCGACTTCGTTGGATTCCAATAATACCGATCCGAATGAACCGACCGAGAGAGAGTTTATAGATATACGACGATTTTCTGACCCACAATTAATTTTAAATGTTATAAATTGAGAAATTGAAAATGTAAATTAGCTGATCACATCAATTATTATTTGTATAAATAGAGGTAAGCCAGAATAAATTAGTCAGTCGATTCTTATCAGACGCTTGAGTCAGAAGCCAACACTTCTCGTTTTATTTCAAAAACCCTAAAAACAAACCTCTAAGGATTTCACTCTGCATATGCGGAAGAAATCCTGAGAGATGTAAATACACTGCGGACTCTGCAAATAATAATCAACTTTCCTCTAAATCCAAAAAAACACTAACAATCCTCTCAAGGTTTCACTCTGCCTGTGCGGAAGAAATCGGTAGGATACCGAAAAAGGTATCAACGGGATTGTCCTGAAAAAATAGGCATCCCCAACATATAGAGGATAAATTTAAAGGCAGGCAGCCCGAATACACTGCCCAACACTTAGAAGATCTCACCAACAACCTTTCATCAAGCTGTAAGATACCCAAAATAAAGTATCAACGGGATTGTCCTGAAAAAATAGGCATCTCCAACAAAAGAGGATAAAATTAAAGGCAGGCAGCCCGAATACACTGCCCAACAGTAAAAGTATCGATTCATCTGCAGCAGCAAACATTCCATCAACAACACTTTATCCACATCAACGACGATCCAATATTTCATCAGCAAAACATATAATCAGAAATTTTAAATCTCGTCCGCTACCCACAACCATGGACAGGATCAAGAAGGAAGAACAATTCCACCAAGTGAGAAGAAACTACGTTGGGAAATGGTTAGCCAAGTAAGACAAACTCCTATTCTTTCTTCCCCACACACACACAAATTCTTCTTTCTCCAATATGTCTTACTCAAATGAGCCCAATTTAAATATTTTTTCTTAACGTAAAGAGCTAAAATTTTTATGCCTTTAAAAAATAATATAAATATCGATCCTTTAAAAAAAAACTATATTACTCACGCGCCTACGCCGAGCATAAGGTCTCTGAAATAAAAATATTACTCAGGTAAATTGCAGCGATTTGTTTTCAAAAATAGTTACTGCTGCTCCGTTTAAATTTTTCACAAATAGAAGTGCATCTATTCCTATTTTCTACCTCGAGATTATTCCATTATCGCAGGCTCCAGTTTCTTTCTATTAATTTTTTCTCGTAACCCATAAACAAACGAATTCAAGATTCGTACGAGGAGCCGAAAGAATCCCTCATTTTCCTTAGCCAACCCTCCCCCGCGGCGCAAAACACGAAGGAAAAAACCAGCCGTTCCCATGTCTCAACAAGATGAAGCCGGTCCCTCCGGGGACGATACCTCACCTGTAAGAGTTTCCATATCAGATATTCGGGATATGGTGCCCTAGTTTTCAGGTGACAAGAACGATTTATACCGGTTTAATTCGTGCAGTGAAGCCGTCTTTGACATGGCCTATGATGATCGAGACAAGAGGCTTTTCTTCAACGTCCTAAAGACTAAGGTGCGAGGTCCCGTTTATGACATGATCGAATACGGAGGCATCACCACCTGGGATGAATTTAAGCCCCAATTACTGAAACGATATAAACTTTCTAGGCCTTCTGTGAGAGAAGACCTACGAAAAGTTAAACAGGGGCCTAAAGAAAGTGTCACCGATTACTCACAACGAGTAATGCGGTTGTTTGGCGAACTCAATAAGGCTATACAAATAGCCATACCAGACCAACAGGCTCAGGATGCGCTCATCAAGGAAAACGAAAGGGAGGCTATCGTTGCATTTGAAAACGGATTGAGAAGCGAGCGACTACAAACCCTTGCACAAGCTCGCGATGCTGAGGACTTGACTTCCTTAATAGACTTCATAGTGGAACGAGCTTCTCGTCTGGAAGAAGATTTCAAAGGGACACAAACTTGGAAAGACCCCATAGACAAATTCCGCAATGTGAAGTATGCCGAAAGAAAGGGCATACCAAGGAAACTTGCTATCGCAACAGAGCGATCCCAAGTTTCAACAATGTTCCTTTAAAGAAAGAGGTTCGACGATTATCGGACTAGACGCTCTGACCGTAGTCGGGAAATACCTTCTACCAGTACGAGATACTCGGGTCCTGGACCACGAGATATACGCCCGCAAGAAACACAATGGAGAGACAACTCTCGGCAAGTTAGACGTCTCGAACGGACGAGCCCCGCTAGACGTCATGACAATCGATCCCCACCTGGTAATTTCAACCCGGAAACCCGATCAAGTTACAGACAGGTGCGTGTTCTTAATCAGGATGAGTACGAGTCGGGAAACGAGGATACGCGAGAAGGAATGTCCGGCGTTCCAGCTCGCCATTTCGAAGTGCAAGCCGAAGTGCATCCCCGCAATTAAAAGTCACGGTGGAAGTTCCAATCACTATCACGAAACGTGGTGTCACAACTATTCTCCCTTTCTCAATAGCAAAGAAGGGCAAATCTTCCTTTCTCGTCGACTCGGGTTCCGAAGTCAGCCTACATAAGCTTGCCTCCACTTCCGAAGATTGCTTGGTTGACGTTCGTCAGAGGTGCACGATCACCTCCATTTTCAAAGAGAACGTACAATCTGAAGGACTATCTCACGGAAGTTTGGAATTAGGCAATAGTAGCTATGACCTAGATATCTCCCATCCCTTCCATATATTAAGGGATGAGAGTCTTCTATCGACCGATGGGTTATTAGGACATGATTTTATAGATGAATATGATTGTGACGTCATGTATTCGAGGAGTGTTATGGTAATCCACATACCCGTTGACATTGCCCGCAGACAATTACCCCTTTCGACAACACGCAACAATCCACATCCCGAACGAGACAAGCTCCCCATAGAAGCTCCATTAATCAATAAAAAAGACCCATTAGCGGCAACCTACAAGAAACCATTCTCGGAGCCAGCTGAAGAAAACAGCGTCCGAGATGGTAAAATTAAGAAACTACCCCTGACAGGCAAAGTGACCCAAAGGGAAGACCTCAGTGAATGTATATTAAATAATGATATTAATGAAATCAATGGATATTTACCCACCAGCGTAACGTCAAACGACTGCGTGGAAGATGAGCTACTAGAAGAAAAATTGAGCAATGACTCAATTACAATAAATAAGTATGGCAACACAGCTTACGGGGATACAGAAGCGATATTAACGTTCGAAGAAGAGGCGACTAATGCCCCTTATTACGTACATGTAATAAAGGAAAGCCGAGGCAGGGACCCCGGCAAAACCACTTATAAATCAGGTCGAAATCAGGTCAGCACTAGTCTAAAGACGCATGAGCACACAGCTTACGGAGACACCGGTGTAACCACGACGACGAAGAAGCAACCAACAGGAATACACATTCAAGTGCCGGTGGAAGAAGTAAAAACAAACCCACTTAATTTAGAAAGCTCTGCCGATAGTGACGATAACAAAAATATTCCAAAGCTTCGCGAAAATCTCACAAAGCTCACAATCCCAGCTCGATCAGAAGCTATCTTCGAGATTCCAGCTGAAGGAAATAATGCACGAGTATGTGCCAAAAAACTCATTGGTCCGGGAATTTACCTTGGGGACTGTATCACACGCCCTAAGGATGGATACGCTAAGGTAGCGGTAATGAATATTAATGAAAACGACATCGAAATTTCTCCAGCTAGTGTAGACCCCGCCTGGACAGATCTCAATGATTATTTCATAGCGCAGGCCGATTTCGGTAGGAACCCTGTTCAAAAGAGGTTAATTAGACTGAAGAATCTTCTTAAACTTGATCATTGCAATGCAGAAGAGCGTCACCATATACTGGAAATTTGTCGTAAATACAACGACCTTTTCCATCTAGAGGGTGATGTTCTCACGTTCACCGATGCCCTCACGCATACTATACCCACTTTGGTAGATAAACCACCAATATATACAAAGCCGTATCGGCTCCCTGAGTCCCAACGGAACGAGATCAATAAACAAATTAAGGAGATGCTAGATTACGGTATGATTAGTCCAAGTAGCAGTCCCTGGAATGCGGAACTTCTCCTAGTTCCTAAGAAGCCGGATGCCAACGGCAATAAAAAATGGAGAGTTGTGGTGGACTTCAGGAGACTGAATGAGATTACCATCGGAGATGCATACCCTCTGCCAAACATCACCGATATTTTGGATCAGTTGGGTAAATCTAAGTATTTTACTACCTTAGATTTGGCCAACGGTTTCCACCAAATAGCGGTGGATGAGGTAGACAAAGTGAAGACCGTATTTAGCACCCCGTTTGGGCATTAGCACTACAACCGTATGCCCTTCGGACTTAAAACAGCACCAGCCACTTTCCAGCGGCTGATGAACACAGTGCTAACGGGCCTCCAAGGGCTGCGATGTTTCGTCTACCTGGACGATATAGTGGTATATGGCTATGATTTACGGGATCACAATAAGAAACTGGAGGAAGTATTAGTGAGGTTGAGACAAAACAACCTGAAGCTCCAACCCGAAAAATGTCACGTCTTAAGAAAGGAGATCATCTATCTAGGACACGTTGTCAGCTCAGAAGGCGTGCATCCAGATCCGACTAAAATAAAAGCAGTAAAAACCTACCCACTCCCTAAGAAACCCAAAGACATAGAGGCTTTCCTAGGTTTTGTGGGGTATTACAGGCGATTCATACCCGAATACTCCAAGATAGCCAGGCCACTCACGAAGTTATTAAAGAAGGATCAGCCCTTCATCTGGGATCCATTCTGCGACGAAGCCTTCAGAGATTTAAAACAAAAATTAATTAGTGCCCCCATTTTAGCCTACCCTGAATTCGATAAACCATTTATCGTGACCACTGATGCTAGTGATTTCGCGCTAGGAGCGATCCTATCGCAAGGCGAATTAGGCCGCGATCGACCTATCTGTTACGCCAGCCGTACCCTCAACCTTGCCGAGTCAAGATATTCTACCATCGAGAAAGAACTTCTCGCTGTCGTATATGCGGTCGAACAATTTCGACCGTACGTGTACGGACGGGAGTTCACAGTTGTAACGGATCATCGACCTCTTGAGTGGCTGATGAATCTAAAGAACTGTTCCAGCAGGCTTATGCGATGGAGAATAAGACTCGAGGAGTACTCGCCTACTTTCAAATACCGAGCGGAAAAGCTGAACGCCAACGCCGATGCTCTTAGTCGAATAGTACCGGAAGAAGAAATGAAAGCGGTGAATGTGATCACCAGAAGTCAGGCAAAAAGGACAACACAAGGAAACCTTTCCTCCAATACCTCCACACAAAACGCGCCAATACCACCCCCTACAATAGCTATTGCAGTTCCGCACAGAATTACCGACGAAACCCTCTTTCCAAAAAAGGGGATAAATCATAAATTTTACCTTCTGCCTCTAGTTCCAAGCGAGGCCGAGTACCAATTACTGGATAAGTCCAAAGAAATTCCAGAAGACCTCGATATGGGCCATATATAGGTACACATTCTCCAATAATAAAAATCAAACGCATAATTTAAGTAAATGCCCTCTCCCCATACGCACAGCAAGGGACGAGGAAGTAGTAACAAAGGTACTGGAGTCATTCCGCTTGATCTGTGAAACACAAAAGATTAAAAGACTTCACCTGGCAACACCTCCCCTCAAAACTGAAGATCTCCAAGTCTTCAAGGGATTAATCAGGAAAATCTTCAAGGATACAAATATAGAGATAATCGGCTACCTTGGGAAAATACATCTCATCGAAAATCGGGAAGAGATACAAAGAATCTTTCGAGACTATCATGAACTCCCCACGGGAGGACATCAAGGTGTTGCTAGAACTTTAAAACGTCTACAAAGGGACTACTTCTGGGTAGGAATGCGTCGTGACATAGAAGCATTTATTAAGAGTTGCCCATCTTGTCAGGTAAATAAGTTGACGCATAACTCAAAATTGCCCATGAAAATCACAACGACGAGTTCCCAACCATTCCAGAAGATATATCTGGACATAGTTGGACCTCTACCTACCAGCTACAATAGTAATAAGTACCTGCTCACTTTCCAGGATGACCTCACGAAATTTTCCGCTGCGGTCGCCCTGGAAAACACTGAAGCAAGTACAGTAGCTAGAGCATTTGTGGAATATATTGTCTGCCTACACGGCATCCCACAGTCTCTGCTCACAGATCAAGGATCAAATTTCCTTAGTGCCATGTTCAAAGAGGTGACAAAGTTTTTTTTTTTTTTTTTTTTTTTATGTGGAAGACTAGAGCTCAGGAAAGTTGCTGAACATTAAGCAACTTCACACCACGCCATATCACCCCCAAACCAATGGTGCCTTAGAAAGGAGTCACCGAACCTTGGCCGAGTACCTCAGGCACTATGTGAACAGAGATCCTCTTACCTGGGACACATGGGTACCTTACGCCATGTTCGTCTACAACACCACCCCACATTCGAGTACTAATTATACTCCACATGAACTCCTGTACGGATTTCCCGCCGAGATACCATCTAACCTCCAGAGTAAACCTAACCCACTTTACAACTATGAAAGTTATGCCAAGGAACTTAAAGCTCGGCTACAGTACGGATATAGCATAGCCAAAGAATATCATTAACAAAGGAAATTCAAAGAAATACTATGACAAAAATACCTGCCCCAAAGTTTTAAATTTAAATGATCTAGTTCTGGTCAAAAATAACGCCAGGAAAAACAAACTTTCGCCCTTATGGGAGGGACCTTTCCCGGTGGTATCCATCAATTCCACAGAGAATACCACGGTGAGAATCAAAAAAAAACCGCACAGTACACAATAATAACCTAAAGCTATTCACCGACAGCAGCGGTGATTAATCCACGTCTATTCGACATGAGCACTAATAAATAACGCCTATATCTTTAAAGTAGTGCTTTGTGGCTTCAAAACAACTCTGTCGTCATCAGGACCTATCGCGGAGCGGCCGTAATTTAATAAGACACTTTACATAAATTTCCTCGCGCTAGCAAAATCGCACCTAAAGGCACGTTTATATTTTTTTAAATTCATGATCACTATGTGTCTACTTAACACTCCACCAAAGCGACCAAAGCAAACGGCGTGCAAATTTCCCCGCTGAAATCCGACCCCGCCATCTATTTTGAAAACATCGGCAAGGCGAATCTGTATAGTAATGAATGGCAGGTGATAATATATTATGACCTTGTCGGTTTCAAGTACGAATTGGGGAAATTAGCCGGATACGAAAATAAGATCCTGACATTATGTAATCAACATCCTCACGAAAGTCTTACCCTTTTATGCGTCGCGGTAACGCAACAATTTTCCTCTATAATGTCAGATCTAAAAGAAAAGGGTAAACTTCTCGATGTCAACTCTTCGCGTCGTAAAAGAGGATTATTTAATGCAGTAGGCACCCTCAGCAAAACCCTTATTGGTACGCTGAATGAGGATGATGCAACGAAATATAATGAGCAAATAGAACTCGTGAGAAGCGATCAAGAGGCAATATGTACTCAGTCTCATGAAAAATCAAACTACGATAATAGAGAGTACCGCAAATATTTTCAATAAAAGTCGTTTACAAGTACAGGAACAGTTCAGGCACATTGACAATAAACTCGGTAAACTCGACAAAAGCGTGAATTTACTTCACTCCGAAGCGGTTCAGGCAAACGTGGGACTCGAGCTTGAGTCCCTCATTTCTTTGACTACCATAATGACCATGCGAGTTACGTTTTTTTTTTAGTTAGTTAGTATCTTCGGATAAAACAAATAAAAAACGATCTTTACTATAAAAATTGTACTCTTCGGAGTACTTCTTTATTTAACGAATTAAATCTTAAGACTAACTTTTTGATATTATAATTTTTACTTCTAACATTTATTTTTGCTGACGAGTTGGTTCTCACCAACTCGTTGAGATTCTAATTTTCTCAGTGAAGTGAAGCTTCACATTTCGTCTGGGAATTTAGTTTTACAAAATCATTTTTGGTTGACTGGTAACATGATCTCAATAGACGACGTTTCCTGCCGCAGATTTTTATGTTGTTAAATTATAATTTTTCATTAACTCTTGCCAACTAGGATTTTTATGTTCATGGCAAGTCACGTTGTCTTTACAGGTCATGTTACCATCACCTTGAACTTTTGTATTTGGTACTATAACTCCTCCGCCATTAGTCTTTTGATTCTCCTGAATCTTATTAATTATACTAACTTTAACTTTCTTTTGCTTACAATACCGAAATGCTAAAAATGTGACGACAATGGCTATTATTATTATTGTTGAAAAGGTTCCTAACCCATAATTAACATATTTATGGTATTCTAATTCTTTTATGGCCTTTAAATTATCTTCTTGTTTGAATATAATTTCTTCAAAAGTTATTTTATCTTTTACAAAGGTTACATTTTTGTTGTTTGGGATTACGAATCTATCAATGAATTTATTTATTTTACTGTTATATTTTCTATTGTCAATCTGGATGGTGCAATTACTGAACGTGATAAAATAATTTCTATTGAGAATTAGGTTTCTTTCATCGCAACTGCTATTTAATTTTCTTTGCTTTACATTGTTTAAAACTATAATGTTGTTTTCTAATTCTATAAACTCTTCGTCATCTTTATTAACCATTTTACAATTATTCCTAACTACACAATTCTTGCTTAATTTTAATTCCTTTAATGATTTACCTTCTTGAAATGTATAGGTTTTATTTTCTATTTCGATCGTATATTCAAATTCTTCATCAATTTGTTTGTGTTGCTGATTTACTATTGGTATCAAAAGCTTTTTATTAAATGTTAGAGTATTTGTTGGAATTTTAATTGCGAAAATTATTGTGTCGTTTAGATACTTAGCTACTCCTAACCTTATGTTTGAAAGTTTTTTGAAATCAATATTATAACTATTAATTTCGTCGTCAGTTAATATGTTTGGATGAAGTATCCCTATTCTTGCCGAAGCAATATTCTCTTGAATATGCTCTACATGTTCCTTGATTAAACTTAGTTTAAACATTAATTCTAAGAACGTATCTTCATCTAAAACTTTCTTTTCTGTTATACTAATTCTATTCAATCTATCTAAAATTTTCTTTCTATCTGATTCTATGACAGTTTTAATGAATTTAAGAGTTTCATTGAAATTATTATTTATTTTAATTTGCTGATTAATGTTTTTAATCGAGTTATGGTTATTCTGATCAATAATAGTAAAGTGATTTTGTATGTCTTGTCTATCATCATTGTCCATGGTTCCATAAAGCCAGTTCATTGCGTTTCCAACAATATTCAATAAACCTCTTCTGGACCTATGAGGTATTATTGTTTTAATTTTACTTTTAATGTTATTGATTTGACTGATTGCAATATTTTTGTTGTTTCCTAGATCAAGAGACTGGGCGGTAATCTCTAAATTATTAACCATTTCTAATATTTCATTAGGGTAAATCATATGTAAAATTATATCAAACTTATTTACTACTTCAACTTCGTCAGTTTTGATTTCGGCATATCCTAACTCAGAGTCCACTTTTTCAATTATCATGGTTTGTTGACTGGTTGGGATTATCAGGATCAATGTGTAAAAGATGAGTGTTGTAATCTGAAAATTTTAAAGGTCTTTTAATATTACTTTCATGGACATTTTTAAGGTTGTATTTTCTGAACTTCGGCTCGTACTTATGTCTAAGCGACTTATAGTTTTTGATAAAGCCTTCTTTTCTTTGTTCTTCGTAGTTTTCCCTATTCTCATTGCGTTTTTCTAACACTTTTTGTTTCTTTAATCCTAACCTTTCCTTGATAATTTCGTGATCTATTCTTTTTTCTTGAACTTCGAGAGGGGTTGCTTTAATAGTGGAATGATACGTATTATTATAAAATTTGATCGCCTTGAATATTTGTGTCCGTATAGGGAGTTTTTCTTCTAAGTTTAAAACTCTGATGCGTTCAGTTATTGTGTTGTTAAATCTCTCAATATCTGAATTCCCGGTATGACTATTGGGCTTTGTTATATGGTATTCTATTTTTTCTTCTGTAAAAAACTCTCTTATATTCTTGGAATTGAATTCATTGTCAAAGATAAATTTTTTTATTTTTCCTTTAATTGCTAGAAATTATCTAAGCTTTTCGATGATAGTTTGATTGTTCCTATCCTCTAAATAAAAGGTAACTGCATGCTTGGAGAACTTGTCGATGAAATTTATAAAGGAATGTTTATTATTTACATAAATGTCAACGTGAATGATTTCGTTAGTTGTTGAGGGAGTCTCGGTTAATTGAAACTTCTTTCTAATTGGGTTTCGGTCGTACTTTGCTGATGAGCAGATATCACAGTTATTAATTATTTTATGAATAGCTAGTTTTAAATCGGGATGATAAATTTTACTTTTAATTCCTTCGTATGTTGCTATAATTCCTGCATGTCCTAATTCATTTTTATGAAAGAGAGATATCTGTTTATTAAGTTCATTTTCGTCTTTAATATCTACTGCAAGTTTACTACATTTCACGAATTTAATATCTTTATTTCCCGAGAATGTATTTATTAAAATTTGCTGTAATCTGTTATATTCGTGATCATTGAGTTCGGAATATATTCCTGTTTTACCTTTTCCTACATATTTACGAATTATATTGTTAACATTTTCATTATCTAAATCTCGTTTTTCAATAAATATTCTCCTGTTTTTGAAAGATTCTTCGGATTCTTTTTCTTTAAATTCCTTTAATATTATTTGAGTTTTGAAGCGATTTACTACTGTGTCCAAAATTGGAATGTGGTCATTACCATTCTCTTCTTGGGAATGAATGGTTTGCACTTCAATTGAGTCATTGTTTCCTGCATTCACTTCATATTCTCGAATGTTCAAATTTTCAACATTGTCTTGGAACATGTTTCTTAAATCGACGCTCAAATTTTCAGTGTCAAGAATTTTTTTTGATTTATGATTTAATGAGGTTTCCTCAGTATATGTGTTTATTTCATTTGTGTCTTTGTTAATTCGACTTAAGAAGTCGGCAACTTTATTGTCTTTACCCTTTATATAGTCTATTTTTATGTTATACTCGCCTAATGATACTAGCCACCTCTGTAGCCTTGGGTTGATATCTTTGCCTGTATATTTTGTTTGTAACCATTTAATAGGCTGATGGTCAGTTTGAAGATCGAACTCATTGCCAAACAGGTAAGGTCTGAAATATTTGGTTCCCCAAACAATAGCTAAAAGCTCTTTTTCTATCGTAGGATAATTTTTCTCGTGATCGTTTAGGGTTCTTGATGCATAACAGACCGGATGTCCTTCCTGTGTTAGTACTGCTCCAAGGGCGAAATTGCTCGCATCAGTTATTAGTTTGAATTTTTTATTAAAGTTCGGGTACTTTAATATTGGATGATCCGTTATGATTTGCTTCAATTTTTCGAAGGCTGCTATATAGTTTGGATCATTAGTGTTGACTCTAGCGTCTTTCTTTAGGTATTTTGTAATAGGATGAGCGACTTTAGCGTAATCCTTAATAAATTTTCTGTAATACCCCGTTATACCAAGAAAGGATTTAATTTGTTTTTGTGTGGAAGGCAGTTTTAAGTCTTGAATAACTTTTATTTTATGAGGATTCGGTTTGACACCGTCAGGCGTTAATATATGTCCCAAGTATTCTGTTTCCTTTTTAAAAAAGTTACACTTGTCGGCTTGAATCTTTAGACCAGCCTCTTTTAATTTATCGAATACTTTTTTAATACTGGAAGTGTGTTCTTCTAGAGAAGTACTAAAAATTAGGATGTCATCCAAGTAGACGACACAAATTTTGTTGATTAGGTTATGAAGTACAGAGTTCATTAGACGTTGGAACGTCGAAGGGGCATTTTTCAAGCCGAATGGGATTCGAATATATTCGTAATGTCCAAAGGGTGTTGAAAATGCTGTTTTTTTTCGGTCCTCTTCTTTAACCAAAATTTGGTGAAATCCCTTCGCTAAGTCTAATGTTGTAAAATATTGGGCTTTGCCCAATTTATCTAGAATGGACTCAATATTAGGTATCGGAAATTTATCATTGATAGTTACCTCGTTTAACTTTCTGTAATCAATGACGATTCTCCACTTTCTTTGCCCCGAATTGTCTATCTTTTTAGGGACTACCCAGAGAGCACTATTGTATGGGGAATTACTTTCTTTAATAATTCCTTGCTCTAGCATCTCTGTTATCTGTCTTTGAATTTCTTTTTCGTGGACTTGTGGATATCTATATACTTTCGAGTATATAGGGCTATTTGTCGTTGTAATTATTTCGTGCTGGATCTCGTGGGTACAAGTAAGTTTATCTCCCTCTTTGAAGAATAAACCTTTATATTGTTCTAAGAGTTTAGTAGTCGCTCGTTTTTCCTCGTAATTTAAATGGTCTAAATTTATACTTTCGATTTTTTGGGTTTCTAAACTACATATTTCATTTATTATGAAAGGGTAATCATTATTTTCGAAGAGTATTTTAATTCCGTTTACATGTAAGTAGTTATTTTCATCATCAACCTTTGCTTTCAAAGGGATTAGAAAATTTTGGCCTATGATGGCGTCGTATCTGCGATTCTCAAGACTCGAAACCTTCCAACAGAAGGTACCTGAGATATTAAATTCTCTAGGTATAGGAGTCGTTATTTTAGTGGTTACTTTACTCACTCCGTTTATAGTAATAAACAATCGAGGTTCCACTAATGGTTCTTCACGGAAATTTCTTAAGTAATTTGGTTTAATAATGCTTGTAACCGACCCAGTATCTATGAGGCATTTAATTTTTTGGTTATCAATGGTTAAAGTTATTATTGGTAATAGTTTACATCCCGAGGCTCGTTTGTAAAATTTACGTCTTGCTCTTGAACATTGTCAACATACCGAGGCTCTTTTGCAAAATTTACGTCTTGTTCTTGAACATTGTCAATTTCCATGGGTTGAGATTGATTATTGTAATTATATTGTCTTTGTCTGGTTTGTGAAGAGTTGTAACTATTTCTGTATTGTCCTGAGTGTCCGTTTTGTCTAAATTGTCCTGAATTATTGTTATTATAATTGGGATTTCTAGATTGTGCTGAGTTATTGTTATTATAATTAAAATTTCTGGCTTGTCCCGAATTTCCATAATTTCTAACTTGTCCCGAATTTATTCTATCATTTCTATAATCAGAACTCTTAAATTGGCTTGAACGATTATTATTTTCCCGATAATTTGAATTATTGTTTCGCATTATTTGATTTCTATCCTTTTCCTTTCTAAATGCACCATTGTGTTTCATTTCTTTATTATTATAATTTTTTCTGTATTTGCTATGTATTACATCGTACTCATCTAGTAGTTCTAGTTCATCAAAAATATTATAAACCTGAATTAATGTCATACCTCTAGATATATTTGTTCTATAACTACCATTTATCATGTCCTTAATTAAATCGACTAAATTTTTGTCATTGTTATCTGGACTATAATTACTGGGCTTAGTATCATCAAATTCATAAAGTTCGTTTAATTGAAAATTAATCGATTTAATTATACTAAAAAGTTCTCTTAAATTACTAACCTTAACATTACGTCCTTCGTCTAATAACTTCCTGTAACTCTTCCTTGGTCTAAAATGGATTTTCAACTCCTGTTTCACACTTTCCCACGTTGGTGTATCTCCTAGTCTTTCAACGCACCTTTTTGCCTCGCCTTGAATTTTTTCCTTAAAAACCATCGATAGTCCATATTGTAATAACTGCTGATTATTGTCGCATAGTTCTGCAATGTTTTCCACAGCGCTGATAAATTCACGTAAAGGGTAGTCATCTGTTCCATAGAATGTCTTAATCCGTTGGAATTTGCTCAAGATTTTATCTGGTGACAATTGAAACATTAAATTTGGTTGTGCTGTCAATCCCTGCCTAAGTGTTGCTATCTCGTGTTGGTATTGCTGCTGAGATTGTTGAACGGATTGTCTTAAAGCTTCAACTTCAGTTAATGTAGGAAATTGCAGTTGTTTTTGCTGCAGTTGTTGTAAGGCTTGCTTTAAAGCTTCGATTTCTTGTTGAGCCATATTTCCACTATTGAATTTACGATTTAAATCGAAAATCACTTGTCTACTTTTGCTCATAAAATTTCTATTCATAAACTTCAAGTTCACTTTTTCTTATGCAAAAACTTCAAGTTCACTTTTTTTTTTTATGCAAAAATAAATACTGAGATTCCACTCCAGCATAAGAGTGTGTTTTAAGCCGGATTATGCTTATTATTCCGCCTCTCAGTAAAATATTTTTTTATTCTTTCACTTTTCACTTAATTATTAATTACCCGCCGACCGAGATAAAAAAATATTTTTATACACACTATTGGGTGGAGGTTGGGGTTAAGCGGATGGTTAAAATTTATATTTATGTACGGTAATATTCACGAACTTTTCAAGCGGACAGTAAAAATTATTTTTAAGTACGACTCACGGTTCACGATTCACGAACTTATCTTCAGATAAGTTTTAGGTTCGTTTCGACTGCGACTGCGCCAGTTACGTTTTTTTTTAGTTAGTTAGTATCTTCGGATAAAACAAATAAAAAACGATCTTTACTATAAAAATTGTACTCTTCGGAGTACTTCTTTATTTAACGAATTAAATCTTAAGACTAACTTTTTGATATTATAATTTTTACTTCTAACATTTATTTTTGCTGACGAGTTGGTTCTCACCAACTCGTTGAGATTCTAATTTTCTCAGTGAAGTGAAGCTTCACATTTCGTCTGGGAATTTAGTTTTACAAAATCATTTTTGGTTGACTGGTAACATGATCTCAATAGACGACGTTTCCTGCCGCAGATTTTTATGTTGTTAAATTATAATTTTTCATTAACTCTTGCCAACTAGGATTTTTATGTTCATGGCAAGTCACGTTGTCTTTACAGGTCATGTTACCATCACCTTGAACTTTTGTATTTGGTACTATAACTTGCGCTACCAAGTAACACTTAATGCCCTGTTAGACCTAGTAACGGATTTGAGACACGGGAAACCACACCCCTCAATTATCACCCCCGGGCAAGTGAGCAAATTACTAACCGACATACAACACCAACTACCAAACCACCTCACCCTACCTATAACAAGAGATAGAGGTAATGAGCTACAAATCTACAGACTAAGCCACATCGGAGCAGCTATCTTGAAAGACAAGATAATATTCGAACTCAAGATACCACTACCGTTCCGCGAGAATTATGAGTTATATAAAATGGTCCCAATTCCAACCCGCCACCAAACTGAATTCGTGTACATAGAACCGTCCTTAGAATACCTAGTAGTGGACTACAATCGAGAGCACTACTATACTTTAAATAAACTGGATTTGGCAAATTGCTTAACACTAGATCTTCAACAGTATCTTTGCGCATCATCCACCCGATATTTAATGTCCACTCCGAAAATAACTTATGCGAAATAGATCTGCTAATGCACCGAAATTCCTGAAACATGCCACAGCAGGTCGTTGCCGAGGACCAACTACTGGATACAACTGAACCAACCTAACAAATGGCTATTTGTAATAGACAAACCAACGTCAGTAGATATAGTCTGCCATGACAAAATCACTGCGCATCGTCTTAATGGTAGCGGCATCATGGAAATTAAGCCAAACTGTTATCTAAGGAGCAAAGAGCTCACCATTCAAGCCCATAATGTACAAACGTCGACTTTAAATAATTATTATCTACCTACGATTAACCTGTCGCAAAGCCTAAACCATAGCACCAAAACAGAAAAACTTCTAAAAATACCTAAATCGTTCCTGATAAAGTACAATAGCGACGACGAGCTGAACGAGCTCAGTCAAAAAATCCAGCAACAAAAGGATAATGAAAACATGAAATTAGGTACTAACAAAGCTCACACTATCCACCATTACACCATGACATACGTCCTCCTACTCCTCATAATCATAATTTTTGTCCTCCTATTAAGGAAAAGATACACCTCTCAATTTAACCGAAGCAGGTCACTAACAATAACCCCGGGACAGGTGACGATTAACCCGGAACAATCAACAAGCAATCTCGCAGTAAACGAAAACCCCGAGGTACGCCCTGATAGATCCTATGTACTAACAGTACGGTAAAAGAAACCTTGTGCTCGACGCCTTTTTTTTGTTAAACGAAATAAGGAAATACATTGATGAATAGAATAAAACAATGGAGCGAAGAAAATAAATATAAAGAAACAATGTAAAATGAAAGAAGAATATATAAACCCTTTTGTACTCATATGCATATATGTATGTTATATACTGAATGTGGAATAAAAAAAATTTTTTTTAAAGTGTAAGAAAGATAAATATATAAAACTTTTAATCAGATATATAAAATAAATATTAAACATGTATAGGGACTAAGATGAAAGATAGGCACATAAATTAAATCATGAATGTTAATTCATACCCTTTAAATTCCCACACACATATATATATATTAAATATTTGAAATAAAATAAGTAAAGTATAAACAAGACAAAAGCAAAAAATATATGATACTATAATAAATAGAAGAAGTAACGAATTTAGAAATACATATATAAATATAAGTACTAAATGTAGAAAAATAAGTAAAAGTAAGAAAATAAATGAAATAAATACAAATTAAATATATATAGGAAAATATAATAACAATTAGTAAATAAAACTTTCAAACTATATATGCATTAAATATAGGAAATAAAATAATATAGTAAACAAAATATACAGAAATCTTTGAAAAAAAAAATATATATTAAATAAAGGAAATAAATAGGATAGCACACATAAATTTTTAATCAAAAAAAATAAATACAAAAAAGACTAAAAGTTACTTATAAAAGAAAAAGGGGAAGAAAGAACTAGAAACAGAAAATGAATAAAAGTTGTAAAAAAAAAGTAGTAAAGTAGGTAAACTAAATTTTTCATGAATAGTAATAGAGAAATAATAACCATAGCAGCATGAAAAAAAATGATGTCAAAAATAGTTCAGACAAAGGAAAAATTAGACTGAATTTATTTAATATAAGTAGGCAAATTTATTTACAATTATAATATTGTGTAATTTTAGATCGCGATTCCTTTTCTTCGTAAAGCCGGAAGTCAAATGGGGCTGGTGAATCAGCGAACTTGCGCTTTTATACTATTTGATAATAGTCACTGAACTCGATTTATGCTGAATGATGCTTGGCGACATCTACTTATATTTTCAACATCCTCGGGGCGGCGGGTTTCCAACGGGTACAAAAGCTGAATAGGCCGCCTTAATTTGGATCCATTACTAATTTTGAGTTCACAAGACCGAACTCTTCCGTCACGACCAGGAAACACATTCTCGACGATTGCAAGTTTCCAAAATAGACGGGGTGTAAGATCGTCGTGGATAAGAACTACATCGCCAATTTTGATTTCATATGCACGTCTCCTTTCGATATGATGCGCCGATCTTAATTGAGTAATGTACTCCATTCTCCATCTTTTCCAAAAAAACTTCGTGCATCTTAAACGAAAATTCCACTTCTCTTGTAGATCTTTTCCAATTCTTATAGCTCCAGCATCAGCTGAGTTCAGAAAATGCCCCTTTAAAAAATGCGCAGGTGTAAGGGGTGATAGGTCTAATGGATCCTCACTGATGTACGTCAAGGGACGTGAATTAACGATATCTTCTGCTTCGACTAACAACGTAGTAAGTTCTTCCTCGGTTAGAGTATTCCGCTCAACAGTCACCTTTAAAACATCCTTTACGGAGCGTATAAGACGCTCCCAAAAGCCTCCCCACCATGGAGCTCTTTCAACAATGAATTTCCATAATATGTTACGATTGGATACATAACCCTGCAATTTCTCTGACCTTAGAACATCTCCCAAAACTGCAACATCTTTCGAAGCTCGCTTGAAGGTCTTAGCGTTATCTGATATGATAACCTCTGGTGCACCTCTTCTAGCAATAAATCTTCTGAGACCCATCAAACAAGATTCTGTCGTTAAATTTGGTGTTAACTCTAAGTGGACAGCGCGAATCGTCGAACAGGTGAAAAGCATGCAATAAAATTTGCTCGTTGAGCCTTCTGCAGTCTTGGCGTAAAGTGGACCCGCAAAATCAATACCAGTTGTCTGAAAAGGTCTACATGCATTAATTCTGCTAAGAGGGAGTGGCGCGATAGGTTGAGTAGCTGGTTTTCCTCTCATTCGTCGGCATGTAACACAGGAAGTAACCACTGACTTGATCAATTGTCTCGCTTTCGGGATCCAAAATTTCCTTCTTAATTCAGCAAGAAGAAGGTTCACTCCTGCATGGGCTCTTTGTTTATGAACATCTATAATTAAATGATTAGCTAAATAACTATGTTTAGGTATGATAATAGGGAAGGGATTATGCAAGCCTTCATATAAATTCTCCTGTGATAATGCCTCTGATAGTCTCGAGCCCAATCTCAAGATTCCTAGACGATCAAGTTTAGGATTTAGATTAAGTATTGACGACGACCTATCAACAAGTCCTTTGTTCCTCAGTGCTGCTATTTCATCTGCATATTCTTGCTGCTGAACAAATCGAATCCAATATTCCTCTGCGTTCTCTAATTCATGAGCCAGTAGAAATTTATTTAAAGGAATCCGACTTTTCTTCACTCGAGCTTTGAATCGGAAGATATACGCTGTAATTCTTAATAGCTTCCGATAATCACTATACGCTTTCATTTCGAGTACTGGAATCATCTTCACTTTTTCAACCTTGTTGAATGCAGCCAGGCATGCCATCGTTAATGGTGAGTACTGACCAATTTCTTCTGTGGACAATTTTGCATAGTTATCTATAGATTGCTTTTTTAACCACTCAGGGCCACCTAACCAGGATGCGGTTTCCACCAGCTCTTTGCTTGAAATTCCGCGTGTTAATATGTCTGCTGGATTGGATTTGCCAGAGCAGTGTCTCCAATTCTGAGGTTTTGAATTCTCATTTATCTCTCGAACTCGATTGGAGACATATGGTTTCCATTTTCTATAATCTCCTTTTATCCAAGCGAGTGTTATCTGCGAATCAGACCAGAAATGTACGGACTCAAATTTCAAGCGAAGATTGTTTTTGAGATATGTGTACAATCGAACGGCTATGACTGCAGCTGTTAATTCCAATTTCGGTAATGTCAACTCAGATGATCTATTTTCCTTAAGCGGTGCAATTCTATTTTTTGAGCACACATATTTTACGACCACTTCACCAGATCTATTCACGCTTTTGAGATATACGACCACTCCATACGCCTTAGTACTTGCGTCAGCGAATAAATGCAATTCTTGCGAAGCAATATTGGAGTGCTCACACATAGATCTTGGTAGATTTATGTCCTTTAATTGAGGAAACTCTGAAATACATCTAGCAAATGTTTTCGTAAGTTCGCTAGGCAATATATCATCCCATTTCAATTTTCTCTTCCAAGTTTCCTGAAAGAGAAGCTTTAATTTTACAGCAAAAGGAGCAATTGTTCCCAATGGGTCATAAATTTTTGAAATTATACTTAGCAATTCTCGCTTTGTACCATATTTTACTTCTGACTGTGAAGACAATTGGTCTATATCAACCGAAAGCTCATCACTTACAGTATACCACTTCAATCCTAATACTTTTTGCATCTCAGGTGGAGGTTCTAGCTCGTCGAAAAGCGCTTTAATTTTTGGGTAGTTTGAGTTCCATTTTCGAAGCTCCATAGATGCTTGCTTCATAATTGCTATCGATTCGAAATAGATTCGCTCAGTCTCATGTTCATCATTAATGCTGCAAATAAAATCATCCATATAAAAGGAATTGCTGAGAATCTCACATGTGTCAGGATGAATTTCGTGCGTTTCTTCCAAATGTGTCCGAATCGTTGCGCTAAGTAGGAATGGGCTGCAAGCAACTCCGAATGTGACGCGGTTCATCCTGAATTCTGCAACTGCAGGTAGATGTCTGATATCTTTTATTTTCTCTTCAAACCAGAAAAATCTATGAACGTCTTTATCTGCATCTGCTAACTCTATTTGCAAAAATGCTTTCTTAATATCCGCTACCAAGCCTATTTGTCCACATCTGAAATTTAGCAAAATCTGGAATACATCGGGTAACAAGTTTGGTCCTGGTGAAAGAATATTGTTGAGTGACGCATTATTTCCTCGTCGTGCTGATGCGTCAAACACTATCCGAATCTTTGACGTAGTCTTATCATCTCCATAGACCGCTCTATGAGGAAGATAGTATGAACGTATTCCACATTTAGGCGGTTCGTCTACTCGTTCCGCAAATCCACTTGATAAGAATTCGTTCATTGTCTGCTCGTACTCAAATAGTCGGTATGATTCCCTGGAAAGTTTTCTAACCAAATTTTGAAATCTCATATAGGCTCCTTCTCTATAACTATCCAATTTGGAGTCTATATCTCTCCACAACAGCTTCGCTTCGTATCGCATTCCATTTTTGCGAACATATTTACTAAAATCCGTAATTTGGTTTGTGTCGCTTTCATTTATGATACCAATTACATCCAAATCCCAGAAATATTTTTCATTAAAACTTTCATCGAAATGGGAATGCAGCACTACAGTTGACAAAGTGGTTACTTCTCTAGGATCTAGAGACGGCCCTTGTAACGTCCAGCCAAATATTGTTTTTATGGCAGTGAGGTTTGATGTAATTCGTTCAATTTCTCCTAAAACAACATTCCAATAATTATCAGAACCAATCAAAATAGAGATACCCTTCTCGATTTCGTCGGTTACTGCGCTAATGTCGGCTAGCTGAAAACTCGGATAATATTGCTCACTTGGCCTTATAAGAATGTCTTCACAAATTTCGTCTACTTCTAGAGCCACCAAGGAAATACAAGTCCCACTATATTGACTTTTCATCATAAAGCGCACGAGATTGCACTCTTGAGCTTTCATCTGTTTATTATTACCGAATGTTAATATTTTTACAATTTGAGAACCCACAACTGGTAAATTAAGTTTTCTTACAATACTTTGTTTAATATAAGTTCGCTGGCTACCACCGTCAATAATAAATCGCACAAACATTCGGTCAGAACATTCATTAGCCATAATAAACCCGCGTGCTGTTTGTAAATATACATCCTTCAAATTGCACAAGCTCGTAGAACACAAACTAAGCGATTGCTGCTTGACTTTGGCTGAGTTAGAACGAGCTCCCGCTGCCACCAATTTTTCGTTGCCCTCGCACATAGATGTTGCATGCCTTCTTCCGCACTTTGAACATTTCAGAAATTTCATTTTACACTGCCTGGAATAATGTCCCTTGCCGGTGCATCGATAACAACGCCCTTGCCGCTTTAACAAATCTTTGCGTTGTTGAATTGTATGTGAGCTGTTGCACTGTTTGGAAGGATGACCACTTTCATTACAAAAGAAACACTTCTCAGTTGCGCTTGTAGTGTATAGGCAGGCCGCTGTTTTAAATGTTCTTGTAACCGCTATATTCCGATTTTTTATGCTAGCTTTTTCTAGCGATTCCACCTCCCGTTTTAGAAATTTCAATAACCGCTTTACTTGATTATCGCCCTTAAAAATGGCGGTATTACCCTCGGAGAGTGCTGAAAGTTCTTGCTCAGTGGAATTCATATCGCTAGAATTTTCTTCGTCATACCTGAAGAAATCGACCTTAAGCTCACCTGGTAGACACTTAAGCAAAACAGATTTTAGCATTATAAAATAGTGAGTAGAAGGCACTCCAAGTGTGGTGAGAGAACGTGTAATGGATGTTACCAAATTATATAATTTACGAAGTCCTAGAACATCGTTTCTTGAAGGCACTGGCTGCAAACACATTCGTTGCTGCATAGCTTTGTCTACAATTCTATCGTGCTGACCGAACTCTTCCTCCAATAAAGCAATAGCGCTGTCATAGCACGATTCAGATGGGATAAATCCTCGTATTGTTTCAGCTGCTTTTCCGACCAATGCTGCCTGCAAGTAATTGAATTTACTTGCCGCAGATAGTGACTGATTGTCGTGGACCGCTGATTTAAACTGTTCCCAGAAGGAGATCCACTCGTGGAGATCGCCAGAAAAGGTTTTTAGTTGTAATTTGGGCAATTTTATAGCAATTTCATTAGAGCCAACTGCTCTACCTACAGGTTCAGGTTCGCTGGTTGTGGTGACTGAGTAACCTTGCATCGTTCTGATTTTATTCAGCCGGTGCTTCAGGCGGATGATTGTACTGCTCGCTTTGTCCTCATATTGGATAATTAATTCCCATTCCTTCTGCGGGTCATCCATCTTGAATCCGGGTGCATTCATAATCTCAGTATTAGCTCGGGACAGATTTTCGATGGCGATTTTTAAACGCTGTATGAAAATCACGAGCTCCTCTTCCACTAAAATAAATTTATCAGAATTTTCTGCTCTAGGCTGAGCATCTGCCGTCGCTAAATAATCGACCGCCGCATTTACTATTTTGGTGATCTGACCGCGATAAGCACCACGATTCAAATCGGTCATATCGATTTTATAAAATTACGTTATTTTTATTATAATTTAAACCGCTAATCCACGTATTTGCCTTTTATCGCTATTAAATTTTTTCTCCTTAGTTCCCGGGTTTCGGCACCAATGTCAAAAATAGTTCAGACAAAGGAAAAATTAGACTGAATTTATTTAATATAAGTAGGCAAATTTATTTACAATTATAATATTGTGTAATTTTAGATCGCGATTCCTTTTCTTCGTAAAGCCGGAAGTCAAATGGGGCTGGTGAATCAGCGAACTTGCGCTTTTATACTATTTGATAATAGTCACTGAACTCGATTTATGCTGAATGATGCTTGGCGACATCTATATTTTCAACAAATGATGAATATAAAAATAAACTACTCTAGTAAGATAGATAATTAAGTAAAAACGAATTTTATTGAACCAATAATTTTCTAAATTTTAAAAATGCGAGGTCAGATGCGTCAAAAAAAAAGAAGAGAAAAACAAAGAAAACTCCAGGTCGGGGACCCTTCGAAAGCTTCTTTCATTTCATTCATGAACTTTCTTTTTCAAAGGGGGAAGGTGTAATGAGCTGGCGCTCATCACTTCGATACTCCACCCACTAATTAATTCACCCTATAATAGCAAGAATAGAATAGCTTTTACTCATGCTCTTAATTTTCACCTTTTTTAATCACGAAAGCCCAAAAACTCTTAATAATCCTTACATTACGCGAAAGCTAAAACTTTTATTCGCGCTTTTAATTTCTCTTCAGGTAAGCTTTCACCTGATAACCCCTCCCAAACATTCGATCACGCAGTGATCTTAACGTTGTGTACGAAACCAAAAGCTTTTTCTCATGTTTTAACTTCTACCCAAGTAAAATGGCTCTCACCTGATAACACCCAAAATACGATCGCATGGCGATCGGCATCACCTCGTTTCTTGCGCGAGAATCAGAGCTTCGCGCTTTTTACTTCTATTCGGGTAATCCATAAAAAACTCGAAAAAGCTCCCACTGATAATTTTCTCCCAACATTTGATCGCATGCCGATCAACATTACCCCTTTTCTCACGAGAGAGCTAAAGCTATGCTATAAGCTTCCCTTTAGAAATCACTTAACATGCTTGGTAATATTCCCATTCTCTCCGGAGAATTTTCCCTTCCTCCGAGTTCGTTGGATTCCAATAATACCGATCCGAATGAACCGACCGAGAGAGAGTTTATAGATATACGACGATTTTCTGACCCACAATTAATTTTAAATGTTATAAATTGAGAAATTGAAAATGTAAATTAGTTGATCACATCAATTATTATTTGTATAAATAGAGGTAAGCCAGAATAAATTAGTCAGTCGATTCTTATCAGACGCTTGAGTCAGAAGCCAACACTTCTCGTTTTATTTCAAAAACCCTAAAAACAAACCAAACTCTGCATATGCGGAAGAAATCCTGAGAGATGTAAATACACTGCGGACTCTTCTGCAAATAAAAATCAACTTTCCTCTAAATCCAAAAAAACACTAACAATCCTCTCAAGGTTTCACTCTGCCTGTGCGGAAGAAATCCTGAGAGAGGTACGTACTGCGGACTCTTCTGCAAATAATACATATAAAATAAAACTTATATAATAAAACAGCCCTGCCAATAAACAAACAAATAAGAAGGAAGAACAAAGGAAACGTTTAAAGCTAAAGAAAATGACAAATATAGAAAGGTCAGGTGTACTTCCCTAGATTTCTAGAAAGCACTCCCTGTCCTTGTCGTACTGATATCCAGTCACGACAGTATTCTATATGTTCAAATCTTAATATAGTACCACACTCTTGAATCCGTATTATTCGTAGTTATCTTACTAGTTTGTCGCCTATAGGTGTAGGTTGAATAATATCAGTGTATATATGTATTATATTTTTCTCAGAGCAATATTTTATAGTTTCTTGTGTACCTCTTGGTAATCGCTGTGTCAATTCTTTAATTGTTGTATCGAGAGAATTAATTTTTTCCATTATTGACCTGTGCTCTTGTTGTAATCCCGCTGTGTCAAATGACTCTTTTATTTCTGCCAACAATGCATCAGGATTACGCTTGTTTTCAGGTGTTTGGAGAAATACATCTGTGATGAAATTTGAAAGATTATCTATGTTTGTATTAATTGGTACTGGTGTGGATAAATAGTCGCCCGAGCTTTGTTTCTCATATGGGACTTGCAAAATTTCACTGTTTTTAGTTATTTTCCGTTGCTCAGGTGCCTTTGCTTTGAGTGAATCTTTCTTCAGTCTATTCAATATTTCGAAAATTGTATTTTTAATTTGAATAATTCGTTTATGTTTTTCTTCTTCGCTAAGCTTTTGACCGTCAAAGTGTACATTGGCTAAAAGCAATGTCATGAGATCTTTAACATTCAAGTGTGAGGGTAGTGGTTTTTTTATTTTTATCGTAACGCCCAATTCCTCTAAACGAAGTTGGAACACACCATGCTCCTTTTCACCAGCTTTTTTCTCTTTATTTTCAGCTGTTTTTATGCTAGCCGGCGGATGTGTGTAGTTGTCTATTGTACCCTTCAAAACGGGAAGTTTTCTATTCTTCCTAGGAACTTGACCAAATACATCATCAACAAAATCTTCAATTGATTCATAGTTAGATTTTAAAATAACGTTTTCTGAAGTCTTTTTTCCTTGATATATGTGCAGTATGTATTCGTCTGGCTCATGCTTATACTCTATTTCAGGGATAACTTCATTAAAGTGGTCATCTTCTAACCGCTTCCACATTTTCGTTTTAACATCATTCAAGTACATGGTATACCATGAAGATGTAACTGCATTATAAAATGTTAGTAAAAATGCAGAAAGATTTATTTGCCCAGCTCTGTAGCTAGTTTGTTCAAGATTTTCTGGCGTCCATTCAAGTTTTACATTTTCATTTATTTTGATGCTAAGTATTTTAAAATCCTTTTGATGCTGCTTTCTAGCTTCCTTTAACTGGTCGTCTGCGCGCCTCGCTCTTTTAGGCGCATTTCCTTCATTGGAGATTGCACGTTTTGTTATTTCAAAATTTGGTAGTGAAATTTCAGTTATTCCGACACGCCAGTTTCCATTAAATTTGCATGGTTTAGCAAGTGCATTTGTAAAAACAGATAGCGTATTTTCCGGGTAAAATTGCATAGAGTTATTACTCAAAAGACAAACATAGAAATCATTTTCTTTTATAACCACTGGCATTTTTTTTTTAAAGTTTTTCCCAAGGAATGTCCGAAGTACTTTTTGGTTTATCCTTTGGGTTCTTCAAACGTTCACTCTGTCTAACACCGAGCTTGCGCACAGGAAATGAAAGCGTATATTGACCAGATTCTAGTTCAGAGGGTTTTAATATAGACTGTTTCTGGACTGGTTTTGTTTGTTTTCCACTTTGTTCTAATTCTTCTATAACATCGTTAGCTTCATCGACAGTCATATTCGTTGGTACAGTATATTGTGTTATACCATCTTCACCCGTAATTATTTTATAATCCTTTTCACGTGCGTTAGGTGCAGATGCTGTTCTTAGTATTTTTGGTGGCGGTTTTAGCGTTTTTGCAATACCACTAGCTGATAATCGTCTTTTTGCCGCTGGTGATAAAGATCTTCTCGGTGGGGTTATACTACCTGCTTCTTCAAAGACTTCTTCTTTTTCGTCTAGAAAATCCATTGATGCCGGTGAAGTCTGTGTTAACACATCATTTTTAAAAATAAATTTCGTTTGTGTGGCACTATCTCTTAAACTTTTTTGCTCATTGAATAAATTTGTTTCTGTATCAAGGGGTCGTCTAGATTTCCGATTGTGATTTAAAAATGCAATTAGTTGATTTCGATAGCTATACCATTTTTCTGAATCATTCATGTATTTATTCTGTAGTATTTTATTCATTGCTCTATCAAAATGGACTGATTTGCAGTCATTTCAATTTCATCTTTAAGCTTGTTGTAAACCTCTGGCGACAGAAGTAGCATCTTGTTAAGTCCATTATTTCTATGCATATTTTTCAATTAACGAGCCGATAACTCCCGATAATACACTTCCTAATAAAACTGGTAAAAAACCTCCTCGCTGCACTAGTATTTTACGTTGTTTAGCAACAGATCTCTTTGCGCAAATCAATTTACGCATGTCCTTTTTATACTTAGGTGTTGAGAGTAATTTCACAAAGAGTTTTTATAACCTCTGGGTCAGCATTTTTTATGATGGACTTTCTTAGATTTGGTTTAGCCCTTTTAAGAACATATATCATATGCTTGTTGTCCCTTAATCGTTTCATTCGTGATGCCATTCTTACCATTTAAAGAATTTTGTGGACAAAAACAGGTTACAAAGTGTTTATTAAATATATCCGTGCGAAATCTTAAGACGTCGTTAATGTCCTGAGTTAAATCAATTAACAAATACCCGTAAGGCATTTGAGTTATCTCTTTATATATTCTCACAAGTTCTAAACTATTTTCTGGGTAAATTAGTCGGGCCAGATGGGTAAATTGGCTTTTATCTCGGGGGTTTTTAAATACAACAAGATATTTACAATTGAGCGACATGTCACGACTGAATTTTCCTTGATGAAATACGTTTTGTGTCACAAGAATTACTGAGAAATTACGATGATGAGACCCCTTAGTGAAGAGTTCACAAACTTGTTAACATCATGTCATCAATAACAATCAACGTTGGCTCGTTTACATGATTTACAAACTCCTCCGGTATAGCTGTTCCGTCCTCAGACGAACGTTAAATCTGAAAGGAAAAACCATGCAAAAAAAACACCCAATTATGTCAAAATTACAATTTATTTAAACTACAAAACAACAAAAAAATTAAAACTAAAAGAAAACAATTTCTTTGATATAGGACACTAATTTTTAATCTAATCTATATAAAAAACACTAAACACGAAAATAAACAACATCATAAATAAAACTGAAGCACTAAAATCCAGGCTGATGAAGACACACTGTAGAAGGCTGTACTTCTGTAAAAGAGAAAATATTAAATTCTAATAGTAATTAAATATACATAAAATACTTCCCTCAAACTTCAAACAAGCTTCTTAAAAACCACAAAACATAAACTGGGATCAAATCCGGAAAACATCAAAATGCCGTCGGCAAAATGGACATCTGAAAATAGCAAAATAATTAAAATAATAAACATAAACAAATTCCACAAGATTTTTTACCTGACAACACTGGGAGGGAGGGAGCATTGCCAGGTCAGGTTCCTTAACATGACAAGTAAGGAAATTTCCTTTAGATTTTGATTGTGATTTTTCATATTTAATACGTTTTTTTTTTATTATTTATTTTTTTTTATTTATTTATTTATTTGCACATATAGGTTTTGTTGTGATTTTCTATATAAAATGTCAGTACTAATAATTATTCATATGAATGTGTTTGGTTATTTGTTATAGCTTCTAGGTTTAAAGTTAATATTTATATTTACAGTAAGAAGAGATAAGGGTTATGATAAGGATAAAGATAAAATAAAATAAAATAAGGTTACCTCTGAGTTCGGGAGGTAAATAATAGTGGGGCAGTTCTGCTAAACTTAAGCTAAGAGATATAGTTATAAATAGTAAAATTGAGTATTGAATATTTACATTAGTTAACATGTCCGGAGGACGTTAGGATAAAACAAAAGTATTAAAACTTAACAAGGTGAATTCAGGTACACGCTTAAAACTAGGCTTACAGACTAATAATACTAAGTCGCAGTGGACCAGTGCTTACAAGATAGTTATTAATAGAGCATTAGGTTCCAAAAGGGAAGTTTAAATGCTAGGCAGTAAGTAATTAAGGACTCTTATAGTCAGGCACATTGTATCACAGCAATTTTAATTTCAAGGTAATACTAGAGTTAATAGATAAAGGCGCCACCAAAGTTGGCAGGACATGAGGTTAACCTCTGTTATGGGAGGAGTCCCGACCCTCGTAAAACCCGGGGGGGGGGGCGCGAGCAAGGTCAAAGGGACTAAGGTAAAATTGGGGGCTGAGAAGAGAGTTGTCCGTCCAGCATTTCCTGAGCTTGTTGGCCCGGGATTTCCATTTTTCCTGTAGGTAGCAAAGGAGAGGAGAGATGTTAGCTCTGTCATAGAGCTCATAATTTGAGTAGAGTCTATTAGGGGTCTTGAACCTAAGGGAGAGGCATTGTCTAAGAACTCTGCGCTCGAGCTTTTCTAGGTTGCGGGCCCAGGTGGTGGAAATAGAGTGCCAGCAGGGGAATCCGTAACTGATAACTGGTCTAATAACCTGCTTGTAGAGGAGAAGTTTGGAATTTTGATTGAGTTTACTGGTATACTTAAGCACCGGATAGAGGCGTCCGAGGATTCCTTTAACCTTGGAGATGGTGATCTTAGCGTGTTGGTTGAATTTAAGTAAATGGTTGAAGTTTATTCCTAGGTACCCAAGGCTTTTTACAACCTTTATTTCGGTGTTGTTTAGTCGGAATTTAAGGGTACCACAGGCTTTGGCAGTACCGCGCCGGCCTTTACTCCAGGCGTTACGAATGGCTATAAATTGCGTTTTGTTCTCATTGGGGCAACGTAGACTAGTCATGATTACTATGTAGTAAAACCGATTTTTAAGAAGAGAGAGGTGAAGGGGCGGCAGAGTTCTATTAGCCAGGAAGCTGGAGAGGATACGAACGGTGTGAGGAGGGAAGTTAAGTTGGGAGAGCTTAAATAGGAGCCCAGTGTGCCAAACCGAATCGAACGCGGGTCTAATGTCGAGGGAACAAATGACGGTGGGGTTTTTAATCCTAAGTCCAAGGGTGATATCGTTATGAAGGACTAGAAGCGCGTGCTCGGTAGAGTGGGAGGTTTTAAAGCCGAATTGCTCATGCGGAATGAGGTTATTGAGCGAGACATGATCATCAACATCAGAGGCAATAACACGTTCGAGGAGCTTGCCAATATTAGAAAGGGAAGAGATGGGTCTAAAGTCACCCGGCGAAATGAGCTGGCCACCTTTGGGGATAGGGATAAGTTTAGATGCTTTCCAGGCTTTAGGGAAGTAACCATTATTGATGCAGTTATTAAAAATGGTGGTAAGGGGAAGGGAAAGGAAAGGGCAAATTTTTTTAATGATGTAATTGGAGAAATTGTCGCAACCAGCAGAGCGCTTGCCGTTTAGAGAGTGAACTAAGGAGATTAGATTGTCAGGCTTGACGAAGGGATATGGCAGGTTGTCGCTACAAGAGGACAAATCTTCGAAATTTATGAGGGGGACAGGAAGGTGGAGTTGAAGAGCATCGGCAGTATTGGTAACCAATTCTCGGTTCCCATTGTTGTAGATAGGTGGTCTAGATTGGTAGAGGTCACGGTAGTAATTGGCAAAAAGCTCAGGGATTTCGGATGGGGCAGAACTGCCAGCGTTGAAATTGTCGAACGGGTGAGGGCATTTACGGCCGATAATCCTATTTAGCTCTCTAAAGAGACAAGGGTCAGGCTTCATCACTCGGAGCTTATTTTGAAAAGAAGTATTTAGGTGGGTGGAGACGCGAGCCTCCACTATTCGGGTCAAGAGCATGATCTTGTTTGCAAGAGCTAAAGTACGGTTGTTATGGTGAAACATGTTGTGTTCAAGTTGGCGCTTTAACTTGCGGCGCCAGTTTTTTCGGGTTAGGAACAGGCACTGAATATCGGGGGGGAGACGATCGCGAAAACCATGGGGCTTCAACGGAGCCACCCTATCAAGGTTGCAGTTAAAGTTATTGTTTAGGAAAAGGATGGAGGAATCTATGTCGTCGTTGGACCAGTTTCGAGTAGGCGGGGGCTGGGAGGAGAGGAAGGAATCATTAATACCCCTACCCAGCTGCTCCCAGTCCACACCCTCGAGGTCCCGATATTTGGGGGTTGTAACGAAAGAAGGTTGATGGTTAGAGAGGCTAAATTCGAGCTCAACGGTATAATGGTCGGAGAAGGAAGGGGAAGTAAAGCAGCGCTGGAAGTCAAGGTTACCAGAAAGTTTGTGGGAAGCAATGAATAGATCGATACAGCTCATGGACCTAGGGAATGTAGGGCCGCCGGGATTAATAATGGAAAAGAAATCTAACAACGGATTATTGACCTTCCAGTCATGGAGTACTTTACCATTCCGGTTAGTCAAGGAGTTTGACCAGACAGGGTGTTTAGCATTGAGATCTCCGGCGATGAGGAGACCATCATATTCGGATTCAAGTGAATGGAGCTGATGAAGAAAATTGTTGAGGTCAAGGGAACTAGCATCAATTGGGAAATAGACAGAGATTAGAAGAATCTTACCAAGGCGGGGGTAGGGGGAGCTAAGAAAGAGCTCCACTGAGACGTTAGTAAAGGGAAAAGGAGGGCTGATCTGCCGCGAAGAGTAACAGTTTTTACATAAGAGGGCAGTGCCCTGTAAGCTGTTGTTCCTATATATTTTATAGCCACTGAAAGACATCTTGGCTTTATCATGAAGGTGGGTTTCTTGAAGGAAAAGAAAATCAAAATTATTATTATGGAGTAGGTCACGAAGGGACCATCTCCTGCTTTGAGACACCAGGGAGCCGACGTTAAGGGATGCGCACTTAAGGGACCTAGTCACGATCTCGGTTAAGTTCGAGTTCGAGATAGAAACCCATCACTGCCATCTTCCTCTCCGCCTCATCCCTAGCCCTCCTATATTCCGGTAGGTATTTCCTAATTTTGCCAATGAGTTGGGTAAGTGTAAGCCCAAAAAGAGATTCAGGGTGAAGAAAGTCATGGAGCTCGTCAGGCGAGGCATGAGGTTTGCTTGTATTAAGATTGGGGTTGGAAGTTGCGGAATCGCCAACTTTGAGGCAGTCTGCGTAAGTGGGGGCGTGATTAGAAGGCACATGAGAAGAACGATTCCTAGGAAACGATGGAAATTGTCTGTTCTCGAAGGCATAATTATCGTGAGTCATCTGCTTAGATCTCAACTTTTTACGAAGCTCTTCGCGCCTAAGGAACACAGGGCAACCACCGAAGGTGGCCGGATGTCCGAATGCGCGACAGTTAACGCAGTAAGGTTCACCAGTTTTGTCGAGCGTGCGAGGGCACTTACGAGGCGGGTGGGTGCCATCACATTTCACACACCTGTATTCATGATTACAATTAGAGGCTGAGTGGCCGTGTAGTTGGCAGTTTCTGCACTGGACAGGACCAGTTTTATTGATCGTCTCCCAGGTGACCCGCTGGTGGAGAATGGTGTTAATCTGCCTTACCTTATTGGTGTCAGTGTTGGGATGTAATTGAACTAAAAATAAGTTAAGAGGGATTTTATTGTTACGAGAATACGGGGTATCATAATGCTTAACGCTAATTACTTTAAGCGAAGGATAATTAGCTGAAATGTCTTGAAGAATCTCCTCAGGGAGAAAATCGGAGTGGATCCCGCGCAGGATCAGAGATTTGAACCTATCCAGAGGGTGAGTGAAGGTATGCGAGGTTACTTGGTTATTCCTAAGTTTCTGGAAGAAGCCTGCCTGGTGTTCCCTATTGAGAAAGAACACCTTGCACGCCCCCCCACGAGTTCTGGCGAGCTTAAAGTTGCAACCAGGGTAAATGGCAAGGATCATTTGAGTAAGATAACGAACGCTAATGTCCCGCACAACGATGGGTGGGCAATACCCCTTACTTGGGGAAGGATGTTGCTTATTAAAATTAAAATTGCTGTGATAACTATGAGTATTATTTTTTTTTTTTGAGAAGAACTATTACTACTGTTATTTTGATTATTTAAATTAAAAGTACTATTACTACTATTATTAATATTATTAATAACATGCGGCTGGTCTTCATTCTGCAGCGGTGAAAATCTGTTGGCGTTATCCACTGGGACATAATCCTTGGCAGAGGGTGGCTGAGGGGAGTGTTGCCTTTGTTTTAGCTTGACAAAGGTCCAGCCCTCCTCAGAGTCTTCAATAATTACCGCTTCAGCGGAGATATTAGCGGGTGACGCTCCTACGTCCATAGCAGATGGAGAAGTACTCGTAGTGGTGGAAATAGGAGACGCATTAGCGTCGGTAGTTGGAGAGTTAAACACTTGCGCCTGTGTAAGTGATGAAGATGATGATGAAATTGATGATGAAATTGGGGTGACGTCAGGGACGCCATTTTGGACGCCGCTAGGGGCGGCAGCAGACATCTTGTTGCTATTAATGCGGTGACATTTTTGGTTAAGTTCCATTATTGGATTTGTGCTGGTGTTGGTTTTGGATCTACTCAAAGGTAGGTCGCCCTGGTAAGTTTTCCTGGCACCCTTGGTTTTATGTTGAGGACCCAGGGGGTCCCCAAGATCTGACATGGCATGAGCCGACCTTTTGGCTATGGCTGGAAGGTTAGGACGCCACGAGTTCCAGAATGGCGCATCGGGAAAAAAATTTAACAATATCAAACACTACTCACTTGTAGAGGATTTCTACTTAGTGTGCAATCGAAGACACAGTTCCTTTTTAATTTCTATTATATATTAGCAGAGCAAGCGCTCATTACTAGCACAAAACACTATGTAAATAATTTTATAGCCAGTTATTGATGTTAAAACACTTCAAAACAGTTTAATAATATAATTCAGACTGAATTAGTTTAAGATTTTGATTTAATTTAATTTAATTAATTATAATTTAATTTAATTTGATTTCATCACAAAATGGCGGTGACGCCGCACTTTTACACGGTCGGAAAACACGTCTGCACACATTGACTGACTCAAGCAAAGTCAACCTAAAATAAATAGGAAAATAAAGCAAATAACTAAGAAAATGAGATAAAAATACTCACCATCAACAAACATCATCTGACGTCTATGCACAGGAAAGAAACAGCTGATCACAACCGATCATAGATGAACACCGAACAAGGAATTATGTACGTGACTTGTAGTGAAGCCCCCACCGAAAGTTACCCAAGGCCTTTTGTCAGGTTCAAAATAAATACCGGCACTTAGACGGAGTTGAATTCAGATTGATCTCAATCTTCCTAGTGGCTTGAGCTAGAAGAAAAAATCGTCCTGAGATTTTTGGAGACAATTTCACCCTGAAAAGGCTGTAGTGAGGCTTTTACAACATTAAAAATCCAGCTAATGTATTGAGTTAGCATTTAACCCAAGTATCGGTTCACGCATTGAGTTAACCATCCAAGACTCGACGTATTGAGTCGAAACCTCAAAGTAATCATCAGCATTACGTTACAGCAAACACACTACAGCAACGCAGTAACGCAACAGCGCGCCAACCTCGCATCAACACACAAATTTCCAAGCAGAAATCAAGACCTCTACAAGCAGCAGATTCTCTGGCAAAATTTGGGCCTTCATCTATCAAACCACAGCAACTGTCAAGCACCAAAGCAGCGCAGCAGCCTCGCAGCAGCACGAAGAAACCAAGAACATCGTACAATCTACAGATTTACTGGCAACCTTGAGTTTTACGAACTCTCCAGTAAACACCATCAACCCGACGTATAGAAGTCACATTCAGCAACGCAGCAGCAGTAAGACGCAGCAGTCTCACAGCATCAGTATCAAAACAACCAAGAAGTAAACGAAATCATCCGACAAAAAATCATAGTTACAAACGAATTCCATCAAGCGACGTCAACCCGACTCACAGAAGGCTTCAGCTAACTCCGAACCAATTCTCAAAATTACGAAAACGCCCCTCACAGGACAGCGAATCCACGTACGGAAAACAGCCAGCACCCAGATTCAAGTATACACACGTAACTCACGTAAACGCACCTCGCAGGAAACAAACAAATCGGGTCATCTTTCTGGCAATATTGACAAGGGAGCCATTTAAAGCTGTTTTACATTGAACTACGGAATTAAAGGCATATTTAACTTCTCCAAATAATAATAGCTATTTACATTAAAGTAATAAATTAAAGGCATATACGCAAATAATAATCGAATCAAAAATTGAAAGTACATTTAATATTGATTTAAATCAGTTTTGAAATAATTTTTACATTGAATTAAAATATTGAATTTATTGTAAATCGAATTTATAAAACTTGTAATTGCACGAATTGAAGAATTTGAAATAAAATTAAGGTTACTGGATCAAGGTGATTTTTTTAAAGGGTGATTGAGCTATCACGGCACAGCTAGAGCATGGCAACTTTGGTCGAACTCCAGCAGCAGACTAGTTGATCTATCGACTACAACGTAAGTCCCTAATTAGAAATCGAGAAACTGTCCTTTTCAGGACCAAATCAGTTTACGGAGCAGAAGGCTAAGCACCGAAACGAAAGGCAGTGGCACAGCAAGAAGTAGAAGAGAAGTCGCCATCCATTTTCAGCTTGTCAGCGCGGGTATTATCATCGAAGGCGAAAAAATGAAGTTAAATGAATTATTTCATTTAAGTCGATTCTGAAGTAAGAGAGGAACTGTACTAATAAATGACTTGGTTGACTTTGCCAAATAGAAAGAAAATTTATTTAATTAACAATTTCTTCTATACTAATTGCTGTAAAGAACAAAAAATTTCTTCTATACTAATTGCTGTAAAGAACGAAAAATAGATCGAAACCAAATAAAAAGTAGACTAGCTTGACAGTTCTTGACAATCAGCTGATGAGAAGAACTCTAATTTGTCAAGGGGCGTTCACGATATGAAGAAAACAGCTCTTGGAAAAATAATCCTGGGAAACATTTCCTACGAATCGTGAATACCCTTTATATTTCAACTCATGTAACAACACAACACAAATTCCATGCAAAAAAAACCTGGAAATTTTACTTCCTCTCGAGACTTTTGCTTCGTGATTTTTATATAATTTCTGTCCAGAGAATCAGCAGAAGTAAAAATTCAGGAGAAATATCCACCAAGTGAGAGAAAAATCTCTCATTCTACTGATGTTCTCAAATTTGAACGTGAGATGTAAATACAGAATTAACCAGTGGAATGAAGGAGACGAAACACATAATAATTTCATTTTTACTACGCTGGAGCACTTTTTGAAATGTTTGTGAATGCACCATATCAACTCACACAAAGGAAAAAATTGTTCCGATGGCTCTGTATTGTGTATTGCTGGCTACTGTGATCAGTGTTGCCAGGTGTTTTTGGCAATAATTCCCACGAAAATAGAAATTCCAAGGAGTTTTCCCCACAGGCTTTTATATAAATTCCCTTAGATTTTCCCACGGAGAACTTTGGAAATTTTGAAAAAGAGAAAAGCAAAAAACATCAAATATATCAGTCTATTCGTACAAATTTATAGGGTTGTGTAGTGTATAAGGCTTTCCAGTCGGCTCGAAGTTGACGCACTGCGGCCGATTTTATTTGGTCTATTGTGCCTTCCCCGTCTTTAAAAAGCATCTAGGTTAAGGCTTTTAATATAGCCTAAAACTGATTTAGGGTTCCTGTCCCAAATCTCCTTGGGAGTAGGGAAGTCGCGATAGAGGAGGCTCAATCTCTTCCTCGTTGTAGCCTCATAGTCGCACAGCAAGGCCGCAGTTTCGTGAGCTGCCCCGCAGAACCGACAGTTACAATCGGCTGCCAGTCCTATTTGGTTTAGATGGTAGTTAAGCGAACAGAGCCCGCCAGGAGCTTTGTTATTATTTGAAGCTCCGACCTCCGGAGATTTAAAAGTTTGTCCGCTTTAGCTTGATCAATTTGGATGGAGGACGAGCACGCTGGGTCCTTGTCCAGCTATGAAGAAACAGCTGGTCGACCCAATTTTTGATGGCCGTACTTACGTGGCAGCTTGCTAAGGTGGAGAAAGTTTCCGGACCGATCGGTGATGAGTTTGCCCCTACTCTAGACAGGCTGTCTGCAATTTCATTACCAATGTGACCTTCGTGGCCCGGAATCTACATCAGCGTGAGGAACATACGAAGGAACGAACAGTCTAATCACCGTCAAACTATGGTCCCGCTTAAGTTATACTTGGCTTATATTTAAAAAGGTAAAAAATGATGTTGCACGATAAAATTCGTTGTTTTGTTTTACATTTTTATAAATATTAAGATCTTGTAACTTTTCCCACATTTTTCTTCAGGAGGGCAAAATTATTCCCTTTTCCCTTTTACCAATTTTTAGCAGTAAGAATTCCCACGAAAAGGGAGAATTCCCACGAATTGGCACCACTGACTGTGATTGATATAAACTTCGGGGCGCTGTTGGTGCACTTTTAAATTTTGTTCCAAGATTTGTTCAAAGAGGTAAAGAAACGAAATGAGAACAAAATATCTTGCGATTTTCTAAATATCTTGCGACTGTCTAACAAATTAATATGTAGATTTTTTTTATGTTATACGAGTTATTGATGGTGCAAATTTAAGTTTTGTGCCTGTTTCTGTGGAAGAATTTATAAAGAGAAAATTGAGTGAAATATTTTTATTAGATTTAAAATGTTGAGTTATAAAAGTAATATTTTAGATTTAATAACAATTATTAAATTACTAATTTCAGGTAATACATTTGTAAATTATATTATTTATATTTATATTTTATTGGAATTAATTTGTTTATTGTTTTTATGTTACGAAATTTAAAATATTTTACTGTGCCGCGAATTATGAAAATGGTATACCGGGCAAATATAAATAGAACATACAATTTTCCATTAATTAACTCTTCAACTCAGACTTCATTGATGCATCGTTTGATAATAGGTGTGAATTTCGAAAAAAACGTATGTCTCTAAAGGCAACTTCTTGTTTTGATATTATTCAAAATTTATATGCTTATTTCTCCAGTTCGGTTAAAAGATTATTATTTTGAAAAAGAAGACACTAACAAGCTTAGTAAGACTAGTAGTGAAAGTAGCATAGACGCGTTAAAACGATTAGTTCGTCAATTAGATGGTGTCTACAAGGCGTTGGTAGAACTCGTTCAGGTAGGGAACCCGTATCGAAACATACAGCAGAATTACGAAATAAAATTACTGAGTTAAATTTAATTTGTTCCATAGTAATCTAGTGTGATATTTTAGAAAAATAAATGTACTTACAAAGCCCAAATGTCTGCTGCAGTTGATATTTTAAATTCCACAAAAGGTTTTTGAAATGAAAACTTCTATAGGCACGTTGGGCACTTTTTGGCTCGGGAAAAACTAAAAACTCCCGTCACACTAACGTACCATCACGCTACCGTACCATGTGAGAAAAAATTTGCCTTGGGGGGTTTTAGTTTGTATTAAGTGTTATAAATTATTATACTATATTACTATGTATTATATATTCTTATGTTTGATTATATATTTTTTTATGTGGAAGACTAGAGCATATTATGGAGTTTTTAATGGTTTTATTTAGCTTGACCTCGTATATTTGTTTGTTTGTTTGTTTCTTTGGTTCAAATCTTCCGACAGCTTTTTTAACTACTTCTACTAAACCGATTTGTATGAAACTTTGCACCATTGAGTTCCCATGACAATGCAATCTGACAACTTTGTAAAAAAATCAAGAAGGCGGTTCCAAGATGGCGGACGAATTTTGCAATTGTGTTCCGATTATATTGAAAATCGGTATCAAGATGTTTTTATTAGCGCAAATGACGATTCTGTGCTCAAAATTTGAAAATTCAAAATGGCAGTACGATTTTGGCAATTACGATTCGATTTCACCGAAAATCGCTATTTGGAGGTGTTTAAGGTCAGAAATAATGAATTTCTTGTCAATAATAGAAAATTAAAAATGCGCTGGCAATATGTATGGTATGCATAACAAATCACTTCATCAGAATTTTGTAAAAAGTAAAATGCATAAATATTTTTTTCATATGATCAGCTGGTGGGGCGCAATATAGCATAATGCACCGGGCGCAAAAAAACCACGCGCCGCCCCTGGTCACTGTACAAGTGGCTGATCCTGCCGCGTCTAGATGTGAATCGACGAAAGGCGGCGATAAATGCGTCTGACGTCATGTCACTCACTGCTTTCAGATGCACTGCTTTGATAGCCATGCAGACAAAGATGCAAATATATCCCTTAGAAGTTCGCACTCTTCCTCTACATTTCGACTCTCTTATTGTCAAGGGACCGCAAAAGTCTACTCCTGTGTGTGTAAATGGATGACTTGGCTGTATACGATATTCTGGTAGGTCACCCATCAGTTGCTGGCTTGTAGCTGCCTTCTGTTTCCAGTATCGGAGACAAGCATGTATTCTTTGTCTTATGAGGTTTCTGGCAGTTACTATCCAGAATTATTTTCTTAACATTGCTGTAACTAATTGTGCTCCTCCGTGTATCGTGATTTTATGAGCATCATCAATTAATAGGTTGGTTACTGTGCTTCTAGCTGGAATTATCATTGGAAATCGCTCGTTGTAGGTCAAGTGGGAATGTCGTAATCGCCCTTCTACTCTTAGGATTCCGTCAGTGTCAAGAAATGGATTTAGGTTGCGAATGGAGCTTTTAGGAGATAATTGTTTTCGACTCTGTAATGTTGTAATTTCTTCCATAAAGTGCCTTTTTTGTAGTATTTGGATGATACTGTTCTTGGCCTTTTGCAATTCCTTAATTCTCAAATGACCTAGTGTTTTGTCCTTTGTGTCTGCCTTGCAGTTGTTCATGAATCGGTTGCAGTATGTTGTGACTCTAATTAATCTTCTCCAGGAGGAGTAGTGCTCCAGTAGTCTGGTAAAGAATTCATTTTCCAAAGTGGTGACTAAAGTGACTGCTCCTTTCGCTTCCAGCTGTGTTTCCTTGATTTGTTCCTGTGATGGCCCGTGTTCCTTGGATTTGATAAGCCAAGTGGGACCATTCCACCACAAAGTATGGTTTATGAGCGATTGAGCCGAGACTCCTCTGCTTGCGGAATCGGCTGGATTGTCCTTTGTAGGTACATGTCTCCAAATACAGCTACTGCATCTTTGAAGGATGTCACTAACTCGATTTGCGACAAACGTCTTCCATCTTGATGGATGTCCTCGAAGCCATGATAATACTATAGTGGAATCACTCCAAAGATGAATTTGGGATGGTTTGCTTGGAAGTATCAGTTGTGTCTTTTGTACCAATTTTGCTAGTAGCGACGCGGCACATAACTCCAATCTTGGGAGGCTTATATGCTTCAGTGGCGCTAGCTGTTAGTAGTGATACTTTTGTTTTATCGTTACTTTTAACGACCACATATAGTACAGCTGCATAGGCTAGATTTGACGCGGCCCAAAATCCATGTAAATCATATTCTCCATCCTTATGTGTTTGTAACCAGCCTGGAATTGTAAGTTCCTCGATCATGTGAAGCTGTGATTCGCCCTTCTCTAGCAATACTTGTTCCATTAATATTTTAGCTGAAATTACTATAGGACTTAACCATCCTAAGGGATCGAATAATAGTGATATCTTTCTTGAATTGTTCTTGATTTTAAAATGAAATGTGTCCGTGATGGGGTTCCAATGAATCCCTAATGTTTTGATAGTAGTGTTGATGTTGACTTCGGGAGGCCCTTTCAATTCCCTGTCTTGATTTGCTATATCACGCAGCGCTTGGTTGTGATTGTTGGTCCATTTTCGTAAGTGTAGACCGGCTTCTCTGAGTATTTTTCGAATCTCTTCTATTAGATAAAGGGCTTCGGGGATTGAATCCGCTCCTGACATTAGATCGTCAACATAAAAATCTTCTAAAATTACCCTTGCAGCTCTTTCGGACTGAGACGCTGCGTTGAATGCTATCTGTTGAAGGGTACGTACCGCTAAGAATGGTGCTGACGCTGTTCCGTATGTAACGGTAAGCAAATGGTACTCTTGTAATGATTTCGTTGCTTCGATCCTCCAGAGAATGCGCTGGTAATCAGTGTCCTTTTGGGCGACTCTTATCTGCCTGTACATTTTCTCAACGTCAGCAGTGAATGCGATAGCATGTGTTCTCCACCTTAGCAGGGTGGTCTGCCTGGATGGTAGGCCCCGTTAGTAGGTGGTCGTTCAGTGATGATTTGTTAGTGGTTTTTGCGGAAGCATCGAATACCACTCTTACCTTTGTTCTTTTATCACTGCATGATGCGGTAAATAGCACGGTTTACCGCCAGTGTGTGTATCGTGTTTTTCAGCTATCACTAGTTCCATGTGTCCTAGTTCCAGATATTCAGCCATAAATTTTTCGTATTCCTGCTTCAATTCCCTATGTGCATCTAGCTTTCGCTCTAAGCTAAAAAATCTTCTTAGTGCGATTCCTTTCGAGTCGCCGAGCGCTGGTGGCTCTGGATGTGATTTGAACGGCAGTTGCACCTCATATCGACCATCTTCTCGACGTCGGTGTGTCGCCTTGAAGTGTGCTTCGCATTGAGCTTCGGCTTCAGTTAAGTGCTTTTCTTCGGTCAATTCCTCTAACTCCCAGAATTGTTTTAACAATTGTTTTATGTCACAGTGTAGGCTAATTGCAACCTTGAAACTATGACAGGTGTTTTTCACCGGTCCTGACAATATCCATCCCAGGATCGTGCGTTTCGCAAGTGGTGTACCTGGGGGACCTTTTATTTTTCCTTCTTCAATTAGTTCGGGGTAGACATCGGCTCCTAATAATACGTCGATACGCCCTGATTCAAAGTATTGAGGGTCTGCTAATTGGAGACCCTTGATGTGTGACCAATCTCGTGGTGACACTTGGTGAGTGGGAATGTTTTCTGAAATTTGCTTCACTACTAACGCATTCACATCTATGTAGTGATCGTTCGAGTAGCGAGAGCTGAGTCTAAAGTTGACTGCATGTTTGCTTGGCAAGTGTTGGTCTCCTACTCCGAAGACGGTCGCGAAGGCGTTTGTTTTGTCGAGTTGTAGAAGCTGAGCGCTCCTTTCAGTGATGAGTGACACCTGTGAACCCTGGTCTATGATCGCTCTAAGTGTTCTAGTCCCTGTCTTACTGGAGTGGACTTGAATGAGTGCTGTGGCTAGCAGGACGGATTTAGTGACCTGTTTGCATTCCTGCTGCCCCTTGCATTGGAGTGAAACTATTTCGGGGTTAATTTGAGTCTTGCTGCTGTCAGCTTCGTTGATCGTTCCTAAGTTGACCTTTGCTGGAGTGCTCCCGTTTCTTGGTTGCTCTGGAGCGTTCTTTATATACCTGAGCTCCTCCAAATGTAATAAAGTGTTATGCCGTCTGTGGCATTTAAAACATGTGCCCTTACTTGGGCAGTTTCTAATGGAGTGTGAAGTGCCTAAACAATTGAGACACCTCCCTTGTGACCTGATGTGAGCGATTCGATCGTTGACACTCATTTTAATGAATTGAGGACACGTTCGAAGGTTGTGATCCTTTTGGCACAGGCTGCATTTACTCGTCCTTGTTAGATGGATTCTTACTGGTTCTGATTTGCCTAGGTGCTGTTTGTGTGTAGTTGGCTTGGTTCCCCCTATGGCTTCGAGAGTGCGGAATCTCTTCTCTAAGAATTCCTTGAATTCTTTTATGGTTGGCAGGTAGTTGGCATCGTGGGAGCTCAGTGTATCTTCCCAGTGGGTGACTGTCTCCTTGCTTATTTTTTGATTAGCACGTGGATCAGTATTGGATCCCAAGTTTCTGTGTGGATGTGCAACCCTTTGAGTGCCTCCAATACCTCGTTGAGTTTATCCAACATTTTTCGTATGACTGAGGCTGTTTCTTGATGCTGCATGGGCATTGCTGTCAATACAGTGAGCTGAGTATTCACTAGTATTCTGTTATTCTGATAGCGCCGCTTGAGGATACTCCATGCTGCTGTATAATTTGCATCAGTGAGCTGAAGATGTCGTATAAGTTGCTCGGCTTCGCCACTGATGCGTGTTTTTAAGTAATGTAGCTTTTGGACATTACTTATGTGTTTGTTTTTGTCGACAATGGTTTCGAAAAGGTCATGAAATGATGGCCACAAAATGTAATCTCCTGTGAACCTTGGGATGTTTATTCTCGGGAGTCGTAGATCACTCGGATCGGGTCTTGACGGATGTTGCACATAACTAACGTCTGCGCTGGGTTCTTGATGTGAGGTTGATGGAACTGGTGGAGGTCTGAGTGTTGACAGATGGTCTGCTATAAAGCCCATAGTTTGGCAATAACGCTCCTCCATGCTACTATAAACATCCTTAGCAAAATAATTGAGTGTATTGTGCTCTTCAGAATACAAGGAAAGCAATTGACGATGATTGGTTTCAATGATCCGCCATTGCTTCTGCATCAATGCTTTTCGCTCGAGGAGGTAGCCTTCCTTGAGCCTGTCCTTAGGAGATTTTCTGGTGTTTGCTATTATCCGATCTAATTCCGATTCTTCGATCGCTTGTGTTTTGATGAAGGATGTCACAATCGCGTCGGAGTTAGGGTTGGCCATTGTTAATTGCGCGTATTAATCGTATTGACTTAGAGGCTTCTAATGTGGGTGTGTATTATTAGTATTGACTTAGACAGTTCTAATGTGGGTGTGTAAGTTATTTTATAAAGAAAAGTCAATTGATTTTAAATTAAAATATTAAATTTTGATCTTTATTAAAATTTTATATCAACGACAAACGGTTAATTCCGCGGTTAAATCAGAACTGACTAACTTTAATCTAACTTTCTTATGCTAAGGTACCTTGTACCTATCTATTAAATGTAAGATCAGCAGATTTGTAACAGATTTCTTAGAACTTAGTCTATCTAGTGATTGAAGATCACATGAAGGAAAATGTGTGGGAAATCTTGACTCAACAAATGTTGTTGGCGAGGAAATATGATTCGAGTGGAATTTATGTGGGAAAATAAGTTATCCTATTTCAGCTAAAAGCTGATTATTTGGATATACATATAACTCCCCCTTCCTTAAGACTTTCGCTCTCCTGAGCGAGCGGGAGGTTTTACTATAACTTTTTTATTTTTTATTTTATATAGCTTTAATATTATTAACGTTATCGAAATACTAATTATGGTTAGTATGAAAGTAGGATTTAAATATGTTACAATGTTATTCTGCTGTCTTTCGTATTTAATTTCTGTAATTTCTTTATTATTTTCTATCTGTTTTATATGCAAATCTTCTAGTTTTATTGTCATATTAATATTTTCAATTTTTGTATAGGTAGGGATTATAACGTTATATTTGAATTCCTTTATTTTATTTGAAAATTTTACATTGTTTATCATGATAGTACAATTATTAAAAGAAATTAAATAATTTTTATTTAAAGAATATTCTACCTTAGTGCAATTATTTACTAAACTAGTATTCTTTGCATTTGTAACTAAAATTAATCCTAGATCTATCTCTGATACTTCTGAGTCTGATTTTACAATTTTAGAACGGCTGTCATAGGAATTATTTAAAATGCTTGATATACAATTGTTTGTAGGTTTTAATTTTTTTCTGTACCTTTCTTGATCCAAGAAGTATGATTTGCTTTCGAAAATAATGTCATCTGAAGTTTTTATATCAACTTGTTGATTGTTTGAATCTGGAATTGGTATCAATGTTTTAAAATTATGCTTAATTTTGTTAAGTTTCCCTTCCAAAGTATCAATAGCGTTTTTGTCTTCTGGTGGCTTAAACGTGTCGTTCATCTGTGATTCTATTAGATTTATTGTCCTTTTTATGTCATTTAAATCAATTATATGAATGATTTTGCTGTAATGGTCTATTATTGGTATAGTGTTTTGTCGGATTGTCGCGTATCCAGCTTCAGTTTCTAGTTTTTCTATGCTAATTAGAGCTTGGGATGGTTTTATTACTGTTGTTACCACTAATATTATTAAGATTATCTGAAAAATATTTAAAATTTCTTTTAATTCGTGTGGGGTGAATTTTCTTTTTTCTACTATCAAATATATTTTGGTTTGTTTTTACGCATTTAACTTTCTTATACCTAGGTAATTCCTTATATCTTAATGCTATAGGGTTTTTGATAAGTATTTCCGTATTATTTGGGAGAACAAAATCTTTCCTATTCTTGTTTAGTTTCTCTATAATTTTGCTTTTCTTTTCTTGAATTATATTTCTTATGGCTTCGAACTCTAATTTTCCCATGAATAAAATCTAAAGGTTTTGTTTCAGTTATGGTATGAATCGAATTGTTGTAGCATTCCACAGCTTTTATTATTTTACTTTCTATGTCTAACTCAGGGTCTGTTACATTAAGAATTCTGATGTGTTCATTTATTGTCCCATGAACCCTTTCTATATCAGAATTCCCCGTATGACTTCGAGGAGAAGTGAAGTGTATTACTATATTTTCAACTCTGCAGAAGTCTTTTAAGTTTAAACTATCAAATTCATTGTCAAAAATGTACTTTTTTGGTTTACCAAATAACGAATTTCTGAGCTTTAATGCTTGTACTATTGTAATACTATTTCTATCGCTTAGTTTAGATATATAGAGGTGTTTGGTAAATCGGTCTATTGTTGTTAGAAAAACTTGTTTCTTTAGATAAAATACGTCCGCATGGACGACTTCATTCGGTTCGGATGGTGTTTCCGATAACTGATATTTATGTAAAATTGGACTCCTATCATATTTACTAAGGTTACATACTTCACAATTGTTTATGTATTTGTAAATATAATCTTTTATTTTGGGAAAGTAATATAATTCTTTAATTTCCAAGAAGTTTTCAAGAATACCTCTATGATTGGTACTCTCGTGAATTTCTTTAATTTTTTCCATTAACTTATTCTCATCATCTATATCCTCCGCCTTTTTGGAACATTTTACAAATTTAATCCTGGGCTCGTTGCCGAAGAGGCTTACTATTCTAGTTTGTAAAATTGTATACTCATTATAATCTAACTCTGAATATATTGCTGTTATTCCCTTTTTTATCAATCTTCTTAAAAGATCGTTAAGGTAATTCTCATTTTTTAAATCTTCCCTAGAGATCAATATTATTATGTATTTTTTATATTTTGTTATTAATTCTTCCTGTTTTTCTTCGACCAAATGTATTTGTGTAAGGTATTTATTAACAATGTTACTTACAATTGGAATGTGGTGGCCCAAATTTTCGGCACCACTATGAATTGTAGCAGCATTGCTTTCATTATCGGAGGAGTTACCATTATTGTTTTCTAATGTGTTAATTTCATTATTATTTATGTTGATCCTACTTAGAAAATCGGCTACCCTATTTTCTTTCCCCTTTACATAATTTATTTCAAAATCAAACTCCTTCAACTCTATCTTCCATCTTTGAAGCTTTGAGTTTGGTTCCTTCAACGAATTTAGCCAAACTAAAGGTTGATGGTCAGTTTTTACTGTAAATTTGACTCCATACAAATATGGGCGAAAATATTTGGTGGACCATACAATTGCTAGGAGTTCTTTTTCGATGGTACTATATTTAATCTCATGCTCGTTAAGAGTACGACTGGCGAAAGATACTGGGTGGCCATTTTGTGACAAAACGGCTCCAATAGCATATTGGCTCGCGTCTGTTGTTAACGTAAATTTTTGATTGAAATTAGGATACTTTAACACCGGATCCTTGGTCAGTATTTCCTTTAGTTTTTCGAAGGCCGCGATGTAATTTTTATCGTTTATATTGATTTTTCTATCTTTCTTTAAGCATTGAGTTATTGGTTGAGCTATTTTCGCGTAGTCCTTAATGAACTTGCGATAATATCCGGTAACACCCAAAAAACTCTTTATTGCTTTCCGATTCGTAGGAATTTTTAATGATTTAATTATCTGAATTTTACTAGGGTTCGGTTTGATGCCTTCACTAGTTAGAAGATGGCCTAAGTATTCTGTTTTCTTAGAGAAAAATACGCACTTATCGATTTGTATTTTTAAATTGGATTCACGCAACTTCTGAAAAATCCTTTTAACAGATTCCACATGCTCTTGAAGAGAGGTGCCAAAGATGAGTATATACATACAATTGATATTTATAAATTCCCTTAATACGTGATTAATCATTCTTTGGAAATTAGCAGGAGCATTCTTTAGCCTGAATGGCATCCTGACGTACTCGTAGTGACCTTGTGGGGTCGAAAATGCTGTTTTTGCTTGGTCTTTTGCATCAACTAGGATTTGATGAAAGCCCTTGGCCAAATCTATTGTAGTGAAATATTGAGCCTTACCTAACTTGTCAAAAAGTGACTCGATATTAGGTATAGGGAACTTATCATCAATAGTTATATCGTTAAGTTTCCTATAATCCACAACAATTCTCCATTTCTGTTTGCCAGATTGATCTAATTTTTTTGGAACAACCCAGATTGGAGAATTGTAAGGAGAATTACTTGGTTTTATAATACCTTGATGTAACATCTCCGAAATTTGTTTTTCCACTTCTTGTTCGTGGATTTTAGGAAATCGATATATTTTGGAGTAAACAGGCTGGCTGTGTTTTGTTATAATTCGATGTTTTATCGTAGTTATACTACTTAGTTGCTGTCCTTCTTGAAAAAATAAATCCTTATACTCTATCAGAAGTTTCTTTAGGACATTGTATTCTTCTTTATTTAGGTGTTCGACGTTTATAAGATTAAAAATATTTTGTTTACTAAGTTCCACACAATATAGTTCGTGAATCTCGTCATAAGGGCAAGAGTTTTTAAATTTAGTCCTTTTATTCATGACTTCCAAGTACGTTTTACCTAGATCAATCTTTGCACCTACTTGGGTTAATATATTATTCCCTAATATTGCGTTAAATTTTTTTTGCTTAGGTTTAATAATTTCCATGTCATAGTAGCCTTATGGTTAAATTCTTTTGGTACTTTTGTAATTTTTTCGTGTGTTATTTCACCGTTGTCTAATAGAGAGATATTTTGATTGGTCTTTGCAATTGTATAGAATTTATATTAGGAAACAATTTGCTATCCATTACTGAAATTGTTGCCCCAGTGTCTATTAAACAATCTAACTTGTTATTATTGATTGAGCATTCTACTATGGGTAATGTATCGTTTGAGGCGGGGTTTGAAAATTTTGTTCTACAGTATTAACATCTACATCCATTGATTCATAGTTTTGGTTATTATTATAATTAGAAAATCTTGAATTTTGAGAACTGTTTCGATTAAAATTTCCGCTATTATTATAGTTATTGCGTGAAGTGAAATTATTGCGCCTATTATGGGTTTGAAACGATCTATTATAGGAACCATTGAAATCTCGATGCCTATTAGGATTGGACTCGTTATTTCTATAGTCATTATTGTGATATAATCTTTGGCTAAAATTATTGGTTCTAACATTGTTAAATTTTTGTGCATTACTGTAATTATTAGTTGTTTGTGTATTGTTATTGTTACGTCTTTGAATATGTGTGGGAGGATTACCAATTCCAGTTTCAATCAATTCGAAGTAAGCTTCCTCTAAGGTATTGACATTTTTTATTCTCAAATACATGCTGTCGGATCGAGGAAGTTTGTTTAGAAATTTCTCTAATATACTTTTTTCATTATTGCTTGTTTTGAATTCTTCAGGGGAGTTATCGTCTAATCTATACTTTATGTTTAACTTATCTAAAATTTTTGAAAGACTAAAATAGTATTGACTTACATTAATGAATCTAACTGAATCTGCTTCTTCTTTCAATTTTAAATAGGATTGTTGCACGCCGAAAGATTTCTTTAGTTGATTTTTAATTTGATCCCATGTAGCACTTTCTAGTCTTCTTATAGATGAGGCTGCTGGTCCTTGAATTTTGCTCAGGAAAATGTTCAGTAGATATCCCTTCAGTCCTACATCTGGAGCCATTGCAACAATGGCTTCGACTTCTTTGATGAAATTAGATAGCTCAAAGGTGTCGTCTCCTCGGAATACTGGCACCGCTCTAGCCTCCACAATTAAATCCTTAGGAGTGATTGTACTGGTGGTAGTCATGTTTATGTTGAGAGAACTCTGGATGGCAGTAAGGGTTTCGTTATAATTAGCTTCTGTATTTGAATCGAGTTCTGACATTCGTGGATCCCGCTTTGGTTTAGTGTGGAGTTTCATTCATTGAACGCCAATAAATTCTTAATAGAAAACTAGTCGATAATATTAATTTTACTCCACTTTTTTTTCACCTTTCTTTTAATGCAAATTATGGTTTAAATTTATCTTTTTAAACTTAATTCACTCTCACTCTGTAATCTTAATTCCTTCACCTTTATTAAATTAAAATCACCTTGATTTCACAAATTTTCCTTTTTGCTTCTTTAAAATATTTTTTTTTCATGTAACAAATTTTCCACCAAATTTTCCACAACGGAATTTACACACACAAATATTTTTCTCTATATTTAAACATGTAAAAAAAAATTTCCGACTAGTTTGGCGATCTCACCGACTGCGCCAGTTATTTTATAAAGAAAAGTCAATTGATTTTAAATTAAAATATTAAATTTTGATCTTTATTAAAATTTTATATCAACGACAAGCGGTTAATTCCGCGGTTAAATCAGAACTGACAAACTTTAATCTAACTTTCTTATGCTAAGGTACCTTGTACCTATCTATTAAATGTAAGATCAGCAGATTTGTAACAGATTTCTTAGAACTTAGTCTATCTAGTGATTGAAGATCACATGAAGGAAAATGTGTGGGAAATGTTGACTCAACAAATGTTGTTGGCGAGGAAATATGATTCGAGTGGAATTTATGTGGGAAAATAAGTTGGTTATATTGTTTGGATGGGGTTTTTGTGGGAAAGGAAATCGGTTATCCTATTTCAGCTAAAAGCTGATTATTTGGATATACATATAACTTGTATAATGTTTTACTGTTGTTCACTCGATGATGGCGTAATTGTCAACGGTGAGATTGAGATCGTTTGAGAACACAATGAACAGGGAAGCGAGTGGCACGCAGTGTTAATCAGGCGTTACTCAGATGGAGTAGTTTCACTAATTTAATACACATTTACTTAAGCAGCAGCAAGCAAGCACTTTTGTGGTATGATATTGAAAATTGAAGGGAATGGATGCCAATAAAAGGTACAACGAAACCACCTACCTTGAATCCTGATCCTAATGAAAATGTCCTCGTGATGTTCCTTATTGTTAGCTGTTCTTGCACTTAAAGAAAAACTTAGGGTCAGTAGCCAGCCTCTGCTACCGTTTTGAGAAACCTTTGGGCTTCGTGTGTTCCCCCTAAGTTGCACTTTTTTTTCACTCGCGTATCCGGCTCGAAGGACCAAAATGAAATTTGAGTAGTAAAGCACAAAAAGAAATTCGAATAATAACACTATGAAATTTGAATAATAAAACACACAATTTTATAACTTGAAATTTTAATCAAAGAAAAACAAATTACGATACAATACAATACAAATTACGTTAATCGGCGATCGCGACACCTCGATGAGCTTTCCGTGATTCTGACTCTACTCGCCGCTGGTGCTCTGTTGTTTTTAAGATGAACGATTACAGCCAACAAACTGGGCACTGGGAGGAATCATTGAAGTTCATCCAGGAAGAAATGGACTGGTCCGAGTTGTAACGATAAGATGCAAGGAAGCAACCTTAACACAACCCATAACAAAAATAAGCGTTCTACCTATAGAAGACAATGACCAGATAGTCACACCAGACTGCGGCACAAAGAAGAAATAACGTCAACCAACACATTAGCTAATCATAATCCTTAAAGACCACTTAAGCAAATTAGATAAGATAGAAAATAAGAAACTCATCACGGGATTAGCCATAACAATTAAAATTAACATCAATTTCAGGACAAAATGTACAACATAAAAGTGGCAGTGCTCTCCTTGTTAGGACTATGTGCTACAGCAAATGCCATAATCGCTTATGACTGCGGACACGACAGTTTAAACATCAGCGCCGTCTCCTTAGTGGAAGTAGCAGAATGTCAATTTGAAGAGACAAAAACTCGACATGAACAGGAAGAAATACAGCTGTTGCAACTAAGCGAAGTAGCAGTGGTCCAGACGTATCAATGCAAAATAAGCATTATACAGTCCATATTCCAATGTGGGATGTTCAGTCATCTATCTCTGGTGTCAGGTGGATTAATCACGTTCATCGCAGAAATAAGTCACGAGGACTGCATGAAGATGCACAAGAGTGGAACCTATCAGTTAAGTAACGGAAGGATTATCGCTGACATCAAGCCAAATAGCAGTGCCACATATTCAGAAACGATTGCCGGAAGCCTAGACAATGATGGCAACTGCCAAGGCATCAGATATAGCAGTGGTGGTCACGACTGGGACAAGGTAATTGTCGTACAATCAATCACCTTAACCATCACAGATTGTCCCAGCACTGTCCGTCTGCATAAAAACAAAATTATCATCCGCAACAACATAATATGCTCGTATCTCGATGGCCACTGCACTGATCCCGAGAACGGCAGGAGCTTCTGGGACATCATTCCAAACACGGCATGCGAGGAAACGAAATACGATGTATTATGGCAGGGACGAGCAGATAAACTAACTGTTGAAAATGATGACAAGACGACCGGAAATAGTAGTGTGGTCTACACTTTAAACACAGAAGAATTCATCTTCGCACTAGAGATAAGGAAGGAGATAACGGTGTGCCGATTCAAGGGTTTTCAAACGGAGCATCCAAGACTGATCATCGTACCCAAAACATCGAGTGAGTATTTCTTCACAAAGCATCCGACGAACGCAAGGAATCTAGACATATTGACCTATGTCAACTCAAAATTTGTATACACTGAGAGACATATGCGAATGCAAATAGAGAATTTATACGTTAACCTGGTAACCAGACGTTGTGAACTAGAACGCATCACATAATCCAGCCGAATTCGCGCTACGCTACATGAAGGAACGAGGCTACACAGCAGTACAATGGGGCGAAATCATATATATAATCAAATGCCAAGCAGTAGAAGTCGCTATCAGACGAATCTCCAAATGTTATAATGAACTTCCTATAAGTTACTCTAATCAAAGCTTCTTCATGACTCCAAGGACACATCTGATCCAAGAATTCGGCACAGAAGTAGCATGTTCACCCTTAATGACCCCAGGATACCACATCCTAGGAGAATGGTACGGACTAAGCCCAGCCATCCATAGAATACGCACACCCAACATGCTAAAACCGCCAAGCACCATCGATTGGAAATACGAGGATTCAGGAGACCTAATGAGAGCAGGTGTTTACTCCACAGAAGCACTGGAAGATCTTCGAAGACAAGTAATGTATCCGTCAGAGCAACAAAGCCATAACCAACATCATAGCTCAACGACTACTCGGCGTCAATGTAGACCACCAAGACGTAGATGTGTTAAATTTATTAACTCCCGGCGCCATACACAGCGCAATGCAGGTCATCAAGGAACGATTGTGGACATTTCTCATCGACGCAGGACAAATATACTTGGCCATATTAGGCGCTTACGCAGTCTTCACCGTCATCAAGCAGATATGCAATATGATAATCAACGCTCAAACCATTCACGAGCAGTACGGTTGGAATTGGCGACTAGTAGCGGCATCCTGGAGCACACTCATCAATCATCTCACAAGAGGAAATTGGCAACCAAGTCGACAAAGTGAAACACCGGTAGATCTCACCACCATTGCAGTTCAAGGGTCAGAAGACAAGAAGGCAGACGAGAATTTGTACGCAAGCATTCAACATCTCGACACCATGGTACAACGCTCTTCACTTTACCCATTCAATTCCCTGTCCACCTCAAGCCAATAAAAGATAAACCACCACCTTCAACAGTTCCAGCATTAAGGCGAGTCCAGGCGCCTCAAAACCTCTAAAGAACACACAAGGATCTACGTCTAGCACGGAGGAAATGCCCACTAGACAAACACAACACACTAATCAAATTCTTCTATTCTAGCCACACAACTCAATCTTGAAATCAGAGATTTCAACGGGGGGCAGAATGGAGCGGTTGCCCAATTTGCCCGATTGATCTAATTTCAAAATAAATTGGGCGATCGCTTCATATTCATAACAATTTTAATTTCATAACAACCAGGAAAAGAAAATACTTGCTTCATCGAGAACGCATGCTAAGCGACACCAAACTGTGACCTGGAAGCATTACAACCCACTAATTAATCATCATCGTGCTGACCGCACCAAAATCGACGGAATAAAAACAACAGAGCACCAGCGGCGAGTAGAGTCAGAATCACGGAAAGCTCATCGAGGTGTCGCGATCGCCAATTAACGTAATTTGTATTGTATTGCTTTTCGAAACAGGACACGAATCGGATCATGGAATGTGAGAACTCTGCTTGCTGATGGACGGCTGGATGAAGTGCTCAACGAGATGAACCGCTATAAAATCAAGGTCATGGGACTCAGCGAGACCAGATGGCCCGATGCGGGGGAACATATCTGCCCAAACGGTGAGTCCTTCTTATATTCTGGGAGAAACGAAACTGAAAATCGTAGTAATGGCGTTGGCGTAATAGTCACCAAGGAAGCCAGGTCCAGCCTCATTAGCTGGTCACCAGTTTCTGAGAGGATTATTACCGTGCGCCTACGTACCAGACTAAGTAGTACTACGATAGTCCAATGTTACGCTCCAACTGAAGACGCAGACGATGACATCAAAGACGAGTTCTATATGCGACTGAATGAGGTTTTTCGCTCTATTCCAAGGGGAGACATCATTGTTTTGATGGGTGACTTAAAATTACAGATCGGTCCCAACAACACCGCCCTTGAAAACACAATTGGAAATCAAGGCCTAAGCCAAGATACCAATCACAATGGTGAACTTTTCGTTGACTTTTGTAGTTCCCATCAACTCATGGTAGGAGGAACTTACTTTTGTCACAAGAAGATACACAAGGAGACCTGGGTATCGCCCGATGGTAGAACGAGAAATCAGATAGATCACGTGGCCGTCAGTCGCAGATGGCGAACTATTCTGGAGGATGTCAGGAGCTTTAGGGGAGCAGAAACTGGAAGTAACCACCATCTGGTAGTAGCAACTATCCGCCTAAAAATCGCTGCAATCAGAAACGTCCAACGCGATGCCATAAACCGTAGACGGTTTAACGTAGACCTTCTGCGTGAGAGCACCAAAAAGCGAGAATTTGCTGGCAAACTGCAAGAAATCTGAAACCAGCAAACCGTTTCTGACGACACAAATATTGAAGAGCTGTGGAGCACAACAAAGGGCGCTATAATAACAGCAGCGGAAACAAGCATCGGTCATGTCCAAAGAAACCAGCAACACTGGATCTCGGACACAACCTGGCAAAAAATTGAACGCAGAAGGGCCCTCAAAAATAACGTGAACTCTACAAGCGACCCGGAAAAACGCCAACAGCTTGAACGGGAATACTCCCAATTACACCGGGAGGTAAAGAGAAGTGTCCGGCGTGATAAAAGGCGGCAGATAAATGAGCTCGCAGAGAAAGCGGAAAACGCGGCAAACACAGGGAACAGTAAGGTGCTGTACCAAATTACTAAGCAGCTCTCGGGAAAGCACTCTACTAAAAAACATGCCGTAAAGAGTGCGGATGGAAGGCTGCTGTGCAGCGACGAGGAGCAACTCCAAAGATGGAGAGACTACTTCTTCGCCGCCCTGAATGGTTCCTTTTCGCAGGAACCTGAAGAAAATAACAACAATGCACAGCCAATAAGAATCGCCACTCGTGCACCATCCAAGACTGAAATAGTAACCGCAATTCATGCAATGGCCAATGGTAAAGCAGCTGGAAAAGATGGCATCCCGCCAGAACTGTTGAAAGCCGACTCAAGCCTCATAGCAGATGCGCTACAGCCAATCCTGGAAATAGCATGGAACACCTGTACCTTTCCGGAGTATTGGACGGAAGGTATCATAGTCAAAATACCAAAAAAGGGGGACCTAACAATATGTGACAACTGGAGAGGCATCTGTCTATTATCTACTGTGGGCAAAATCTTGTCCCACATATTACTATCAAGGATAAGTGAGGCAGTCAAAGGCAGTTAAGGCAGTTCTTTTGTACGGTTGCGAAACATGGAAAGTCACCCAATTCATCACAGGGTACCTACAAGTTTTCATCAACAGATGCCTACGTCGTATCCTAAAAATCCGCTGGCAAGATAGAATTTCAAATGAAGAACTATGGCGCCGTGCCGGCCAAGAAAGGATAGACGACCAAATCAGGCGAAGGAAATGGAATTGGATTGGCCACACCTTGCGACGCGAAAACGAGAATCTAGCCAAACAGGCCCTCGACTGGAATCCGCAAGGAACCCGTCGAGTCGGAAGACCTAGAACAACGTGGAGGAGAACCCTATTAGCAGAGGCCGCAACAACCGGGAGATCCTGGTCAGAGCTGAGAGCTGTCGCCCAAAACAGAGTCCGCTGGAGGGCAACTATTTCCGCCCTATGTCCCATGAGGGATTAAAGGAGCAATTAGTTAGTTAGTTAGTGTTAAGATCACGCATATATATAGTCTTAAGAAAAAACAAAATCTAATTTATCTAAATTATCTCGAAGCATCTAATTTTACTCAATCAAATTTTTCCCACAATAGAATTTAATTTCATTACAGTAAAAATATTTGTTACTTTGCATTTTTTCTCTTATCAGTCAGACATACATACATATCGTATTACATTAGAACGTAAGAAATTATTTGTTGAGCTTGCATTCAAGTTTTCCTTAAAGAAAATATTTCCATTTTAATAAGACAACAATATGTTAGCAAGGCACTATATAAGCCGAAATTATATTTAATAAAGAACAGTTGATTTTCAACTAGGAAAAGAGGTGTTTTAAGTGAACTTTTACTAAAAACAAATCCACCATTTTGTGTGCACTAGTATTGAACTAGGGCACTACTCACCAAACGCATAGGTTTGTACCTAGGCAACGTTACCCAGTAGTAGCGCATAGGTTTGTACCTAGGCGGCTTCTACCAACAATATAAAAAACAAGCGGGGAGAAAAAAGCTTCCCTCGCTCTACAAAAACATCTGGTGACCCCGACGTGATTTAGCAGGGGCTAATATCACGATTCACGCAAAATCACCGTCGCTGGAACTGGAACTATCGTTAGGTCACAGCGGACATCTATCCCACACACAGAAGCATAAATTTTGTATCCAGCTGAAGGAAGCTCTGAAGTCATGGAACCGCTTGCAGAGTCACAAGGCAGGGTTGGTGCAGACATTGAACAGCTTATATCTAACTATACCAAGACTCCAGCCGACCGCAGAAGTTTAAAATACTGCCAAGACAAGCTAAGGTCTTTGCAGGCTGCTTGGGAAATATTTGAAGAAACAGATAGCGCGATCAGGAGGCTCCAAGACGTACCATCGAGCCATACATACTTCAAGAAAGAATATTTCGATGGCATAAGGAAGTTATACCACAAATACTACGAGAAGATCAGTACCAATATAATCGAGCTCAAGGATGCAGCATCGTCACAGGCCCTAGGGGCAATGTCGGACTTACAATTGGACGACAATGAAAACAACCATGAAGAATGTGCTAAGGCAAATCAGCCGTCTAAAGGGGCCATCCCAAAGTTGGCCAAACCGGCTGTTATTCATACAACAGCCCCCAGATTGGTGCAGAGAATAATGATAAAATTGTGAGGCTCATAAGGAGGCAAGGAGCGATCATGCAGTCACTTGATCGGCTTCTAACAACAACACTTGCGGACAGACAAGTGCAACCCAAGCAGTACTCGGAGCTACAATTAAAATCGATTGAAGGTTATTGGGCTCAAGTAGAGCAGTGCCACCAATCGATTTGTGAACTAAGCGATAACCCACGGGCACTGGGGCATAATATGGAACCCTATCTTCAATTGCAGCAGTTGGTCCAAGCAGGAATGCTGCACTTAACCCAAAAATTGGAAGTGCAGAACGTACCACAGCAGGCTACCGCACAGCAAGATCCCACTTCAACTAACCATCCAAACATAATGCAGCTTCCCAAGATCAGCATTCCGAAATTTGACGGCGACTACCTAAAATGGCGCCAGTTTCACGACCTTTTCAACCAAATGGTAAACAACCAGCAGATGGGAGGATGCCAAAAGCTTTGGTACCTTAAAACCAATTTATCTGGGGAAGCAGAGCGTCTTATAAGACATTTTCCCATCACAGACGATAACTACGAAGCTGCATGGGATATGCTAAGAGATCGATACGACAACACCAGATTACTTGTGACAGCACTTTTAAATAAGCTTCTGGCACAGCCGGCACTATCCACAGATACCGCCGCTGGCATAAAGTCATTACATGACGTAACTCAAGAATGCCTGCTAGGCCTTCAAAATTTAAACGTATCTACTAACAATTGGGATCCATTATTGGTACATCTTTTAATCAAAAAGTTCGATAGAAATACCCACAGCCTATACGAACAATCGTTAAAGGAACCCAAGAAGCTGCAGCCAGTAAAGGAGTTACTGGAATTCTTAGAGACGAGGTTCCAATCGCTGGAGGCTCTAGGCAACAAAGGCAGACACCATGAGCCACACCAAGGGCGGCAGACGACAGTTAAGGCGCTATCATCAACTACCAGTTTTCTTTATAGCTGCAGCATATGTAAGGCCAGCCACCCGTTATACCTCTGCAAGGAGTTCCTCCAGTTATCTCCAAACAACAGACTCAATTTAGTAAGAAGAAACAAACTTTGCGTTAATTGCCTCAAGCCTGGGCATGCAGCAGCTGTTTGTAGCCTAAGGAGTTGTAAGAAATGCAACAACAAACACAATTCACTTCTTCACATAGATAAAACCACCAACAGTGTGCCAGTAAAGAATATACCAGTAAACCAAACAACTACTTCAGCGGCATCAGCTAAGTCAGAAAACCAGACAGACAATTCCTTCACTCTTGCCACACAAAACAATGAGAGAGGAAGAGGTTATGTCCTATTAGACACCGCCATAATAAATATAAGCAACGGTAAGGGCCTAACAATATCTTGCAGAGCTGTACTAGACTCCGGTTCCCAGGTGAACGTCATTACCGAGAGAGTTTGTAACAAACTTGGATTAACTCAACGTTCGACAAATACAAATATCGAAGGCATTAATCAAATCAAGCAGAAAGCTCAAAAAAGAGCAAGCATGGTGATGCAATCAAGAACCTCAGGTTTCTCAACGCGTTTAGAGGCATTAGTGCTACCACAAATCATAGCCCCTCAACCAGCCGAGGAGATAGACACCAGTTTATGGAACATTCCAGAAAACATACCTCTTGCGGATTCAACCTTCAATCATCCCAACGCAATAGACGTATTGGTCGGAGCAGAATTCTACCATCAACTCTTATCCGTCGGCCAAATTGATTTGGGTGAAGGATTACCAGTACTACAAAATTCGGTCCTAGGATGGATCGTCGCAGGAAAGATAAATGGGATGGCACAACCCACGCCATTTTGCGGAATTGGAGGCACTCAAGATATTAACAGCACCATAGAACGATTTTGGAAACTTGAAGAAGTTGACACTTCTCACACCGCCTTGACACCTATCGAAAAACGCTGCGAAGAACACTTCATCCAGACTGTTAGAAGAAGCTCTGAGGGTCGCTTCATAGTAAAGTTACCCTTTAATCAAGATCCAGCACAGCTAGGTGAATCGATCGACATTGCACTTAGAAGATTCAATTCACTTGAGAACAAGCTAAGCCGACATGAGGACCTTAAATTGGAATATACGCAGTTCTTGGATGAATACTCCCAACTAGGACACATGAAAGAAGTCCCTATAAGATCAATTCGTCACCCTTACTACTTTCTCCCACACCATTGTGTGTTGAAGCCAGAAAGTAGCACCACCAAACTCAGGGTAGTGTTTGATGCATCGTGTAAAACATCGACCAATTTGTCATTAAACGATGTTCTCGCAACAGGACCCACCATCCAGTCCGAGCTCTTCTCCATATTATTACGGTTCCGACTACCCAGATTTGTCTTCACGGCAGATGTAGAAAAAATGTTCCGGCAAATTGAGGTGTCTGAGGAGGATCGCAAGTACCAATTGATAGCTTGGAGAAAGGACCCCAATCATCCTATAAAATTCTACCAGCTCAACACTGTTACTTATGGCACAACATCAGCCCCATATTTGGCAACAAAATGTTTGCAAAGACTAGGCCAAGATAATGCTGAACGCTTCCCTCTGGGCTCCAAAGCCATACAGGACGACTTCTATGTAGATGACTTGATGACCGGCTCCGACAGTTTAACAACGGCACTCGCCATACAGCAAGAAGCAATAAAGGTGCTACAACAAGGGCAATTTAAGCTAAGGAAATGGTGCGCGAATCACCCACAATTACTAATGGGTATACCATCCAAGGATACGGAAGTCCAAATAAACTTCAAGGATGGATCATCTGAGGAACAGATAAAGACTTTAGGCTTAACATGTATGCCTAAATCAGACTCTTTCTGTATCAAAACAACATGGAACGAGAACGATAATGTCACCAAGCGAATAGTAGCCTCTAACATTGCACACTTATTTGACCCCTTGGGTATAATGGGGCCTGTTGTAATTATCGCCAAGCTATTCTTACAACGATTATGGGAATTGAAGCTAGACTGGGATGCCGCCATACCTCAAGAGGTGCACACCCGATGGATCAGATTCAGAGAAGGTATGAAGAGCCTGAATAACATCAAATTCCCACGACACGTATTCGGTCAACAAGTGCCTAATACAATTCAAATGCATGTATTCGCCGACGCGTCAGAACGAGCTTACGGTGCAGCAGTTTACCTCAGATCCACGTTTGGCACCACCTGTACAAGAGTAGCACTTCTATGCGCTAAATCGAGAGTAGCTCCTGCCAAGAAGATAACTCTCCCTCGTCTTGAGTTGTGCGCTGCGAGACTGGCCTCCGAACTAGCGCAACGAGTTAAGGAGGATTTAAAATTACAAAACAGCAAGACATTCTATTGGACTGACTCTGAAATTGTCCTCAACTGGCTGAACTCTGCGTCATCCTCCTTCCAGAGCTTTGTTGCTAATAGGATAGCAGCAATCCAGGAGTTATCTGAGCCTAATCAGTGGCGACATGTAGCCTCAAAACAGAATCCGGCTGATGTATTATCCAGAGGTCTTGCTCCCGAGAAATTAGAAGGCCACGCATTATGGTTTCACGGACCACCGTTTCTGCATGGAAAGGAATCTAATTGGCCAGCACAATATATGCCTGCAGCGAGCGATTTGGAGAAGAAAAGAACGAAGATTACAATCCCAGTAAGCGTGGTTGCAGGGCTGGTTACCAAGGCCATTAACCATCGTAATTCCTTTAGTCATTTGCAAAGGGTTACGGCTTACGTTCTTAGATTTGTAAAGAACTGTAAGTGCAAAACACAAACAGACAGAAGCCAGGAGCAATTAACAGTAAATGAGCTAGAAGAAGCGCTAATCGTCCTTATTAAAGAAACGCAATCTGAGACATTCAAAGAGGAGCTTCAGCAACTGAAAAGGTCAGGAATCGTACACAATGCAAGTCCCATCAGCAGTCTCAGCCCATTTATAGATAGAAATGGAATTATACGAGTAGGAGGAAGACTCGAGGAAGCCAACATACCTTTCGATACAAAACACCCAATGCTATTGCCTTACGCACATAGTACCACAAAGATGCTGATGGAGCATTTACATCAAAAGAATTCACATGCAGGCCCGCAGAACTTACTAGCAATAACGCGAGAGAGGTTTTGGCCTTTAAAGGGTAAAACAACTGCAAGGTCAACAGTCCAGAACTGCCTGCGATGCTCACGAGCTAAACCGAAACTACTTGCACAATTTATGGGAAACCTGCCATCCACGCGAGTGCAACCCGCAAGACCCTTTGTGAATGCTGGCGTGGACTTCTGTGGACCCTTCTGGATCCACTATAAATTAAGAGGAAAGCGTCCACATAAATGTTACGTGGCAGTGTTTTGTTGTTTCGCCACCAAGGCTACGCATCTTGAGGTCGTTAGCGATCTAACAACAGCAGCTTTTATCGCCGCCCTCCGAAGGTTTACCAGCAGACGCGGCAACTGCCGCAACCTTTATTGTGATAATGCCACAAACTTCGTAGGAGCGAAGAATCAACTAACGGAATTACGAGATGCGGTGTATTCCAAGGAATCAGGAGAAAATATTACCACCTTCTGTACAGGAAACGGCATCGATTTTCACTTCATTCCACCAAGATCACCACATTTTGGCGGATTATGGGAGGCAGCAGTGAAGTCAGCAAAGCATTTGTTAATAAGAACAGTATCAACGGCATCCCTCACATACGAGGAATTGGAGACAGTCATAGTGGAAATTGAGGGGATTCTGAATTCCCGACCACTAACGGTACTCTCGGAGAACCCAGACGATCTTTCTGCACTTACCCCCGGTCATTTCCTCATAGGCGAACCGTTGACAAGTGTTATTGACCCGCAAGCCGAACGAACCAAGGTCACTCTGCTACAACGATGGAAGCTAGTCACGCACCTAAAAACACAATTTTGGCATCGGTGGACTAGGGAATACCTTCATGAGCTACAACATAGGTATAAATGGAAAAATCGATGCCAAAACGTCCAACCTGGCACCATGGTTGTGCTCCAAGAAGATAATCTGCCAGTATTAAGCTGGCAACTAGGCAGAATCCTAAAAACAATTAAAGGCCAAGATGGTTTAGTTAGAGTCGCAGACGTAAAGACCGCATCCGGTGTCTTGAGGCGACCAATACATAAACTGGCACCATTGCCAATACCATCTGAAGTGGACACAGCGACCGTTCAAGATCAAAGGGCAGACCAGGAAGGCTCACCCTCAACACGATCAATGGATGCCCCAACTATTGAGACAGACATTCAGCCAGAACTAGCTCCACAACCCCAGCTAGAACCTCTGGCAAGCGTGTCAGAACCTCCGTCATCACGACCAAAACGTCGACGGGTTTCCAGGACTGCTCTAACCTTATCATTATTAGCTTGCTTGATCTTTCCGGTAATGGGCTCCACAAACCCTGTGGCCATAACTCCATTTGAGAACCAGCCTGGAATTTACTTTGAGGGTATGGGTCCAACCCATTTAATATCACATGAGTGGAACTTAGTTATCTACTATAATATGACGAGTTATTGGCAAGAGTATCATAACATCTTTAAAGGGATCGAGAGACTCAAAAATATGTGCACAAGAATGACAGATCAATCGCAATGTAGTTCTACAAACTTTCAGTTCAGCAATGTTTTGCATGGCCTAAAGGATACAAATGATCTGCTTCAATCTCCGACCAAGTCAAGGCAGAAAAGGGCTCCACTCGATATCGTCGGGAATATCGCAAACTCCTTATTTGGGGTACTCGACTCCAGCTACGCCATGGAAATGTCCGAGATTATAAACAACGTAGAAGGAAACCAGAAATATCTTCTAGATCTCATCAAAAACCAAACCACGCTGATTGATTCAACGACCAACATAGTACGAAGATCATACGATGAAATTAACCAACAGTTCGAGCAGTTCAATCGCTATGTTAACCGCTCCCTCAATATCATTCAGGAAGAGTTGAAGGAGGAGCAATTAAGAGAATGGTTCAGTTCAGCCTCTCTTGGTCTGATCCTGATGGTTTCCAATTACCAAAGGATGCAGAACAGCTTATTGGACCTAATCATCGACACTCACCATGGCAAAATCAACCCCCAATTATTAACACCAAGGCAGCTACAAGAACAGTTGACAATTATCAAGGAGCATTTGCCATCAACAGTCCGTTTACCAGGCAGCCAGAGTAATTTATTGCAAGTATACAAGCTGATGACAGTACAGGCTCGTTTGGTTAAGGATTACATTATATTCCGAGCGCGATTACCACTATTCACATATGAACAGTATGAATTGCTGCGCATTATTCCCATACCAATTGTGGCGAATGGAAGCTACATAACTATAGAGCCTTCAACAAATTACCTCATTATCAACTTACATCGAGACCAATATTACCCGTTATCCGAACAAGAACTGGCAAGATGTACAAAAATTGATTATTCCAGCTACATGTGTCAACAACATCACCCTATCTACAGGAAGGCGTCCAACGTCAGTATATGCGAAGTAGAATTCTTAATACATTCTTCAACGCCTCCAAGTTGTAAATTGGTCCGGTCACAGAATCCTCCCAGATGGATACAGCTGTTAAATCCAAATCATTGGATTTACAATATGAAGGCATCTACCACCATAAATCTCGTATGTGGTAATGCGGTCTCACAACATTTACTGAAAGGGCAAGGAATGCTTACGCTACAACCTGGATGCACCATCAAGGAAACGGGCACAACAATACAGGCTCACAATCTCTACCCTAGTACCATCAGAACAGCATTCTTGCCGTCACAAAACCTCACGGATGTCATCCCTTCTTCACAATTAGAGGAACTACTTCAACCGTCCAGAAGCCAGCAAGCTCTAGAAGAAGACTTCTCCAAATTGAAGGAAGACATCAAACAACTCCAAAACGAAGAAGCAACTGGCCTGCAGGCAGCACCACACCATGTCCATTATTTAGTTTAGGCTACTTGACAGCCTTTAGCATTTTAGCTGGAATAGGATGGATGACTTATAAATATATTAAGAAAAGACGCCAGAAAAAAACACGCATCCCAATACCTCTTCCGAGAAGAAGGCAGTACTTGGACATCAACATACCGGACTTTGACATCAACCCAGCGCTCGAAGATGACACACCAGTCTAGTTGAACCACAGATGATTCAACGCGGGGGAGGATGTTAAGATCACGCATATATATAGTCTTAAGAAAAAACAAAATCTAATTTATCTAAATTATCTCGAAGCATCTAATTTTACTCAATCAAATTTTTCCCACAATAGAATTTAATTTCATTACAGTAAAAATATTTGTTACTTTGCATTTTTTCTCTTATCAGTCAGACATACATATCGTATTACATTAGAACGTAAGAAATTATTTGTTGAGCTTGCATTCAAGCTTTCCTTAAAGAAAATATTTCTATTTTAATAAGACAAAAATATGTTAGCAAGGCACTATATAAGCCGAAATTATATTTAATAAAGAACAGTTGATTTTCAACTAGGAAAAGAGGTGTTTTAAGTGAACTTTTACTAAAAACAAATCTACCATTTTGTGTGCACTAGTATTGAACTAGGACACTACTCACCAAACGCATAGGTTTGTACCTAGGCAACGTTACCCAGTAGTAGCGCATAGGTTTGTACCTAGGCGGCTTCTACCAACAATATAAAAAACAAGCGGGGAGAAAAAAGCTTCCCTCGCTCTACAAAAACAGTTAGTATTGTATTGCATCGTAATTTGTTTTTCTTTGATTAAAATTTCAAGTTATAAAATTGTGTGTTTATTATTCAAATTTCATAGTGTTATTATTCAAATTTCTTTTTGTGCTTTACTACTCAAATTTCAATCGTATTATGTTTTAATATAATATTGATTAATAATTCTCTCAATAAAATTTTTATTATTCCTAACCAAAAACACGCTACAAACGTTTACTAATTAAACACTTAAGTGTTTACTCATCAAACGCCGCTAAATGTTTAAAATTCGTCTACAACGGTTCAAACGCTTTAAGGGTTTAGAAAGTAAATACTTGAGTTTCAGTGTGAACAAGGCCACATTTAGTAAATTACTAGAAAAATTGCGACCTATGCCCTCGTACGTGTTTTCCCCAAAAAAAAAATATAAAAGCCCTAGTTGGCCGTGAAATGACATGCCACTTCAAAATTAATCTTGTTGGAGACTAGTGGAAACCAAATGGCGTCAGTGCACTTGCAAAAAACACACCACCGCCACTCCATCTGCATGCGCGCCGCCTCCCTTGATTTCGTGCGATTAAAATATTTTACAAGCCACACCACCGCCACGCCAATATCTCATCACCGCAGTGCGCGCCTTGCCTTAGAGAATTCGTAACAGTGGATTTTTTCCAGGACCAGGTCGTTAATCAAGAGCCCAAACAGTACGTTCAGGTTTTAGTCGCCGAACACTTGCGTTCGCCCTTTCACCTCTGCTACAATTAAATTGCATTTCCCAGGGGTGACGACGTGGACGTGATGAATCGGACTAAGCTGACAGAGCTGTGGTTGTAAATTCAGTAGACGTTACTCAGTTTTTGCAACCCCAGAGCCCTGGAAGCTCTAGAATCCTGAGGTCTGATATCAGCCTCCCAACCCACTGCGACCCCACCAACTTGGTTTTATCATTGTATATTGTAAAATGCAATTTCATTCTCTTCTCTCGCCTAATTTGACTGGACTATAGTTATATATTTTTAAGTAAAAACAATAAGCTAAATAAATTTTTTAGAACTAATTTTACTTATCATTAAATGTCTGCTTTTCCGTTACAGGCTACAACAGAAACAAGTGAATCTACAAGACTGGACATTGGTAATTCCGGCCTCCAAACAATCCCGGAAGTGGTACTTCAATCCATCGAAGGTGTCGAGGAACTACTAGCTGGCCAAAACAAACTCCAAGAGATTGGGCTCAAAGCACTTGCTAAGTTTCCCCAGTTGCAAATTCTTCGGCTGCCAGGCAACGGATTTACGACTTTTCCTTTTCCGCTGTTGGCTATATCTGGCCTTACTGTATTAAATCTAGCTGACAATTCAATCGATCGCATCCCAGATGAGATCTCGCAGCTACAGAAGTAAGTACCTTAAACTGGTGTAGATTTAGCTATAACCAAGAAGTTATGACCCAACACCACAGGTTACATCATCTCACTAAGATGGTCTTATTGTTTTGAGGGTTCCGCTAGGTTGGCTTTGTTGCGGCTAAAAAAAACCAGATATTTTTAACTGCGAAGATTGCAGTGGAGCAATAGGCGTCGGGTTAGGTACTATTCATTATGAAATTTCAGCGAGAGTATGCAACAAGCTGTCTGATTGCATATTGTATATCTATTGGTGCTGAAGCGCACTGCTTAGAGCGATTGTTATCATTCTGATTGTACAACATGGTAATTACATATTGCACATTGGAACACACCTCGCACAGGGCACGTATGTCCACAACACTCAGCCTTCTTTGAAGTTAATTTCGGACCTTTTCCGCTTCTATGATTCACCACGGAACCGCCAGAACTTCTCTCTAACACGAAAGAAATTTTTTGCCTGCGGTGGAAAATTTACATTTCTGTCCGTGCAGTACCGCTCACATGGTTCGCGGGATACCAACGCATGTGTTAAGCAACCGTGGAACACTTTGGATTTTAGTACAATACAGTCCAAGTTTTGCAACAATCACGAGTGAATCTTGAAAATTCGCGGCCGAATATGCACTGAGCTTTATGGAAAGTAAAGCCACCACTCGATCAGAATCTCCGCTTGATCTTACGGTAGACATTAATAGAAATTTTCAGTGAAGTGTTACAGTGCAAGGAAAGTTCATTTCAAGGACTGAAACAGAGCACTTACAACTGTGTGCAGTAAAATGAAAATATCTTAACTTGAAAAGTGTAGTGTCAGATTGATCAAATCTAACAAGAAGTTTTGTAACATTAGTAGAAATATTATAAGTTCAAAAGTTAGATTTTTCTTGTTCCTCTCTTGTGAATAAAAAATAATTTGTGTAAAGAAATTGAAAACAATAAAGCCCTGCAAATGATTTGGCAAATTCTTTGGAATAATTTTTATGGTGAGTAAAGTTCGTGTAGCCTAAGAAAGACTGAAGGCCTAAAATTACTTGTTATCTTGTCTGGATTTGTCAAATAATCATTATGATCCCAAGAAAGAAAAACATGAATTTGCAAAATTAAATCTTGTTGATTTAATATGGGGAGGAAATTGCTGTTATTGCCATAAGAATTATTATTGGTAGAAATTTCATTTTCATTTCTTCTACATATTCTTGCCTCGCATGTATTCGCATATATGCACAGAGGGATATTTTGTAAATATTAAAATGCTTCGCGTATCTGACTCTTAATAAAAGTTCGCTGTAGTTCGTGCTTTCTAACCACTCTGGTGTAGTTTCAAAAACTTTTAATATTATTCTACTTCTTGTTACAAATATTATGATTTTAAAAATCAAATGTCAAGTTAAGTGATAGTTAGTTAAGCTATGGCATTTCTTCAAGTTTGCCGGTCCCTTGCAACATGCCTTCAGTTCCGGATGTTGATCATTACCGTCATCGCCGGTTAGCCGTCACAGAGTCTCTCTCCTCCTAGGTCTGCCTACCGGTATATTTCCTGAAATTTCTGATACCAAAAGCCGTTTTGGGATGCGATCGTCCCGATCCTGATTATGTGGCCGGCCAGTCTTAATCTGTTAATTTTTATTAAAGTTGAGAGTTCTGGGTCGCCAAAAATTTCACACAACTCGCTGTTGTATCTCCTTCGCCATATTCCATCCTCTCTCGTTGGGCCTATTTCTTTCAAACCTATTGACTCGTTCTCGCTAGCATAACACAGTACTGGTCTTATTACTGTTTTGTAGAGTGTACGTTTCATTTTTCTGTGCACAAATCTTGAGTGCAGTATTTGTTTTCGGACGGAAAAGAAGCTATTAGCCAGTAGTATTCGTCTTGTTATCTTTTCCTTTTCCTCGTTCCTTTTTGTAATTGTAGACCCAAAGTATGTATACTGTTTTATCTACTACTTCTAGATTGTGTTCATGTTCCAGCTTATGTTCATGTTCATGTTTAGGCCTATGTCCTATGCCGCCTCTTTTAGTTCCACAAATATCTGGTAGGTATATATCTACATTCCTTTCGCAGGTTTTTTCCAAAATTTACTTTAATGTCAGCAGCTGGTCCGAATTTGAACTGTTTGTCCTAAAATCGACTTGATGTTTTCCTATAAGGCTTTCCGTTATAGCTTCTACTTTTTGTTTCACAAGGATTGTGAAGGGGTTTGTAGCTGATGCTTAGGAGTGACATGCCTCTGTAGTTTTTACAGGTTAATTTATCTCCCTTCTTGTATATTCGACATATAATCGCTTTCTTCCAATCATCTTGTATATGTAACTTCTTTCTCGCAAATGCAGCATATGAGTTAGTGTAAGAATCAGATCAATCAGAATGAATTTCGAAAGAAGAATCACTTTTGAAGACGGTGCCAGGTTGACTTTCATTGCACTAACTGTTGCTTCGAAAATTGTTTTCATTTCTTTGTTAGCCTTATGCACTTAATACATCGCGCCGAAAACAGGTGTTAGCACCGTATTCAAAAGTGATTCTTCTTTCTAGATCCATTCTGATGGGATTAATGTTGTAAAGAATTACAAAAATATTTTTTCAAAAGTGATTTTTCTTTCTAAATTCATTCTGATTGGATTAGTATTGTAAAGAACTACCAATAATTACTTCATCCTTTTTTGTGCATGATTGGTTTTTTTTGAAGTCGGTTTTTAAAAATTTATTTTTTAATACTAGACTAGTCCGGTATTTGCTTCTTTTTGAGGCGCGAAACATTCGCCTTTCACCCTTCTCCGTCTGTTACTGTTGTGTACGTCAGAGACTCCAGGGGTCACCGGATGTAAAGTCAACATCTTCATGGAGGTGGAGGTAGGATTCGGCAGCATAGCGGAAGATCTTGGATCATGTAGACCTTATATCGCAGATGGCGTTTCCCAAGACTCTCTTTGATATACCGGCACCATCAAAGGTCCCTGAGGCCGTTGTTACTACCATTTGATACTTAGACATTGTAATTTCTAAGAATAATATTCCGGGAAAAATATGCGTACAATAGAAACATAGAACAACTAAAAATAAAAACTCCCTAGGAAGAGCAGAGATAATAATATTAGAACCGTAAGTCTGTCCTTCACCATACAGGTCCTTAGCCAAGTTTTAACCCGACGTAGTGTTGAAAAGGACCGCTCAGCTGTCGCAGCACTTGATGCAAGTGTAAGCAATATCTGAATCATTTTGCTTATAATAGGATACTGATGCTTGTTGCAATAACTGAAGGTCTCAATAGCCGTTTCAGGTAACTATGTTCCTTTTTCCTTCCCACGGTTCCACTTTTGCTCCACGCTTTATAGTGTTTTTTTCATTTTAAAGGATTTAGTTCCATTTCCATCTGGCACTTCAAGGAAATCCTTATATTGAATTGTCAATGACAAATTAAATACGGATCAATTGACCTCAAATAATCTCTTCACGTCTTCCACATTATCTGCGGGTGGATTAGATAGATGTTCTTGTCGAGTTTTTGAGGAATTGCGTGGAGTGGTAATTTTAATAGCTCTCTCTCCTGCAATCATTTTCGCCTCCACGAAAAGATTCTCGAAACATTAAGATGCCTTTTCTCGATGTGATTATAGAATAGCCTGCACTTCGCTTCGTAATTAGCACAAACCAAATCTAACGATTCAGACTGCAGAATAGTGTTAAGTTGTTGTGTAGTTCCAAGAACAATTGCTGATACCAAGAAGTCGTTGTTCTCGAGGACAGTTTGATGACAAAGAGATTCTAATGATGTTGGCTTGTCCTGCCAATTTGCGATTTTATCAAGTGTGTTCATGATTTTTGGCAACTGCGTGCGAAATAGCAAAACGCCATCATGTCTCTCCACCCATCTAGTTTGGCAAAGACCTCTGAAAGCTATACCATAGTTTTTCTTGTTCTTCTTGCCGTTTGGCTGAAGCATTAGCGAACTGAATCACATTTTTCATAGTCCCCATAACATTTCTGCAGGATACCACACTGCAAGTCTTTGCAAGAGTATTATCCATTTATTGTAGCATGGACATCTTTTGACATTCGTTGCTTCAAGCTGGATCACTGCAACAGCTCGAAGATTCCTTTGGTTTTTTTGAATCGATTATTTTTATTAACAGTAAAAAGCACATAAGTTCGTCTTCCAACATAATTTTTGTTAAGCGCGCTCACTCGTTCGATGTGATCCACATTGTTTTTGGGGGGGGAGCATGGCCCCCCACTGGATCCGTCACCGTTGTAATCCTGTTCCCTTAACTAATCGACGAAGAAAGGCTTCGAATGCGTTGTAGGTGTTGGCCATGCGGGGCAATGGAATGAAAGACTGAACTAATGCAAAGCGTTTAATGTTAATTCCACAGTTGTGATAACAAGACTGATCTCATATCGTATTTGGGTGGCTGATCTAGCGGCAACCTTTGATAGTGTCTTGCTGTTTTGTTTAGTGTTGCCGCTACATCACTCCCCCTCATAAAAAAAATAATAATGATAATAAATGAAAATTAAATTGAAATGAAAGTGAATCGATATGAAAAATTTAGTTCTTAAAAAAAAACAAGTTTCCTTAAAATTAATCTTACTAACTACTGTCTATTACGCAAGAAAGGGAGGTTATTCTTCATCCTTTTCTATTTGTTTCAATTTCATGCGTGATTGTTTAATAGTTTTCTTAATTTTATTATTACATTTCATGTGAAGCTATCATGCTAGTTCTATAATTCATCATATTTGTGTAATTCTATATTCTATTTTTATGAGTTCCTAATTATTTATAAGTTTAATTTTAAATGTCACAAACAATTAATTACAATTTGAAAGTTACCTTTGGCTTTGTTAGCGACCTTGTTTTTGGGGCTGAGCTGAAAGTATCACAGTCTAAGAGGTGCGCGGGTTTAGTTCGGTCGATGTTGATAGATTGCTCTTTACCGTCCACACATATTTTCAACACTTTATCTTTCCTTGCTAAGATTTTATGTGGGCCTGTGTATGGTGGGTTCAAACTTCCCTTATATATTGCGTCTTTAATGAACACGTGAGTACAATTTTCCATTTTTTGAGGTAAAAAGATTTTGTTTTGCTTCCTAATTCGAAGAGGTATCGGTTTTATGTTACAAATATGCTGTTGTATTTCTTTCGCTATGGTACTTGTAATTTTGAAATCAGGGGGTGTCTGCTGAGTGATAAATTCTCCTGGTAAGCGTAAGGACTGTCCATATAGCAATTGTGCGGGAGAGAAACCTATGTCCTCTATCAAAGCGGAACGGAGTCCTAACAGTATCCGGGGTAGGTTGTTATACCAATGTTTTGGTTGCGCAGACGCACGAATAGCTACTTTGAGCTGCCTATGGAACCTTTCTACCATGCCGTTCGCTTGCGGATGGTAGCTGGTGGTTCTGATGCGATGGCACCCTAAAATGTCTGAGAGTTCTTTAAACAACAAGGACTCAAATTGTTTTCCTTGGTCCGTAGTCAAGGTTTGGCATACACCGAATCGCGCGACCCAGTTGTAGATGAAAGCGTTACAAACTGTTTTGGTTTCTATGTTTCGAATAGGTATGGCTTCCGCCCAATGTGAGAAACGATCTTTCATAGTTAATAAATATGTATATCCGTTAGAGGGAGGTAACGGTCCGACTATATCCAAGTGTACGTGCTGAAATCTTCCGGATGGTGTATTGAATATACCATGTTGTGTCGTCGTATGACGGATGACCTTTGATTTTTGACAAGAGATACATGATTTTGACCACCAGTTTATTTCTTTATTCATCTTAGGCCAGAAGTATTTTGATGTGAGCAGCTTGTTAGTACAGCTAATGCTCGGATGCGACAGGTTGTGTATCGTATTGAAAATAGTACGGCGTAGCTTTTCTGGCACATAGGGCCGGTCGGTACCAGTTGACGTTTCACACCAAATGTGCAAATTCTCGAATGGTATTTTTATTTTTTTTAAAACGAAAGAGTGGGATTTATTCTCGTCCAGTTTATTTATGAGAGCTTGCAGTTCTTCATCGGATTGCTGTCCTTGGTATAAGGTCTCCAGATCTATTTTCTGCAGGTCTTCGACTACATCAATGTGCGCTCTTGAAAGGGTATCGGAAACTACGTTTTGGCAACCTTTGACGTATCTAATATCATTGGTAAATTCAGAAATGAATGATAAGTGGTTGGTCTGCCGAGGGGATTTGTCTGCTTTTGAGGCAATAGCTGTCGTCAGGGGCTTATGATCGGTGCATACGGTAAAATCTTTGCCCTCCAGAAAATATTTGAAATGTTTAATGGTTAGGTACAGGGCTAGTAGTTCACGGTCGAAAGCAGAAAATCTTTTTTCGGCTGGCTGTAGTTTGCGGGAGAAAAAACTGAGTGGTTCCCACTGATTTTCGGTGGCCTGTTGAATGACGCCTCCCACGGCGTCGCCAGATGCATCTACCCAGACACTCAGCTTAGCGTTGGGGTCTGGATGTGCAAGTAACGCGCTATTTTGTAGTTTCTTTTTGAGTTCACTGAAAGCTTCTTCGTGGATTGTTTCCCATTTAAATTCGTTAGGCTGTTTTTTATTCGAATCTGTTTCTTTGATAAGAGCATATAGCGGACTGGCTAGTGTCGAGAAACGCGGGATGAAGCGATGATAGAAGTTGGCCATTCCTAAAAATCTTTGCAGGTTTTTTTTGGTATGTGGACGTGGGTATTCGCTAATGGCTTTGATTTTCTCTTCGGATGGAAGTATACCTTTCTCGCTGATTTGGTGTCCTAGATAGTCCAGCTCTGCTTGGGCTAGGAGACATTTTTCTGGGTTAACGTTCATACCGTGTTCGTCTAATCTCTTGAAGAGGGTTCGCAAATGTTCCTTATGTTCGATAGGTGATCTACTACCGATCAGTATATCGTCGATGTAACAGAATATAAAATCAAGGCCTGCCAACACTTCGTTGATGAAGCGTTGAAAGGTTTGGGCTCCGTTTTTAACACTGAATGGCATTCTAAGAAATTCGAAAAGCCCAAAAGGGTTAATTACTGCGGTTTTGTAAATATCTTCCGGAGCTACAGGAATTTGGTGGTATGCTCGGACCAGATCGATTTTAGAAAAAATGGTGCTACCATGTAACCGTGTTGTGAAATCCTGGATATTGGGCAGTGGATACTTGTCGAATTCGGTGATGTTATTGAGTTGGCGGTAGTCGCCGCACGGGCGCCAGCTGGCGTCTTTTTTGGGCACCATATGTAAAGGCGAGGCAACGGACGACGATGACGGGCGGCAAATGCCTAGTCTTACCATCATTTCGAATTCCCCTTTAGCTATGTTATACTTTTCGGGATGAAGTCTTCTCGGACGAGAAGCAGGTAAGGGGCCCTGGGTGTTAATGCGGTGCACGACCGGGTGTTTGACATTTAGGTTGAAGTTTGGGGGTGCTTTTAACAATGGGAATTCATTCAGGATAGCTCCGTATTCCCCTTCAATTACTAAGAGTTTGGGCGAACTTGTGTTGCATCTGCGTGATACGCAGCTAACCGAAAAGAAGGTTGTTTGATCAAGGAGTCTTCTGTGTCGAAGATCAACTACTAGATTGAATTTATGCAGAAAGTCTGCGCCAATAATGGCGTAATCGAGTGCTGCAATTATAAAAGTATGATCTAAAGTACGGCGAAGTCCGAGATTTAAGGTTAAATGCTTGTACCCGAAAGTTTTGATGGGCGTGCCATTGGCCGAAGTTAGGTGGGGACTGCTATGGGTGGATGCTCTGGGGAAAACCTTTTTGGGAATAATTGACACGTCAGCTCCGGTATCGATGAGAAAACTGATTTTACTGTTTTTGTCAAGAAGAAAGAGGCGGCGGGAATAGTTACTTGCTTTCGTTGCCGCACACGAATTAGCCTTTTTTAGTTTTTTGGGTCGTTGTTTGTTGAATTTTCCCGTCTAGCGGTTGCATTGTTATCGCATGGAGATATGCACCTTTTGGCTTGCGCGCCGAATTTTTTATGATACCAACAATAGTTGCTTTTATCAATCACAATGCCCTGAATTCTCTATCCCTTAAATTTGAAAGTGTCTGGGATAGAACAAACTCTCCCCCAATGGTGGCAGTATCTGATGGGGCCGCGCAGGTAGGGGAGCAGCTTCTTTCTGCACCCTGCTCCACAGCTGTTTCTCTTGGGGTAAATGATACTGATACTGACCCGGCCATATTATCTGATGAGGGCCTCCCGGTGGAGGCTGCCCCTAGACTGGCTCCTGACCACCCGAAAACCCGTGGCAAGCATCGGAAACGCAGATGCAGTCGTAAAGCCACCAATTGGGATGCTATCACTGCGAACCCCTCTACTAGTTCGTCTATCCCCGCCCCCCACTCCCAATGGGCTCAAACCATATCTCAGAACCTGATGCAGCATCAACCTCACCTATTAGAGTCGTTGGACCCTCGGGCACTGAGAATACCGAGTCTTCGGTAACCGTCGCCAATTTGATAACGGTACCCAGACCACGTAATATTTTTATTTCGCGTTTCTCACCTGAAACTACTTCCGAGGCAATTAAAGAATACCTAAGGGGAAATGTTGTTGATCCTGCGACAGTCTCGTGCAGAAAAATCAGCAACGCTTCCAAGCCGGTTGCGTCTTTTGTTCTGATTGCACCGCCAAATACCGCTGAACAGCTTCTTAACCCCACGTTCTGGCCTCCTGGTGCCTTTTCTAAGTGTTTTGTTCCTCGCACACGCGTGCATCGCAATCCTGACACTCGACAGGTCCCAAAAAACTTAAGACGATTTCCCTCTATTACCAAAACGTGAGGGGAATCAGATCCAAAACCCATGATGTGTTTCTGTCGACTTCGGCCAGTGACTTCGATATAATCGCTTTTACAGAAACATGGTTACACAGTGGAATTCTTAATGCCGAACTTTTCGATACATCCTTCCAAGTATTTCGGAGGGATAGATATATTGACTCGGAGGCTCGTGGAGGAGGTGTACTACTTGCCTGTAGCAACCTTCTCAACTGTTGCTTAATAACGCTTCCTAGTTTTTCCAACTCTTTGGACATTGAGCTCCTCGCTCTTAAAGTCTCCCTTGTCCATAAGAACCTATTTTTAATTTGCTGTTACATTCCACCAGGTATGTTCAGCACTCTTGACGATAGAGGTCAAAACCTCTATGATATTCTAATCTCTTGCACTAATCATATCCAGGATATGATGGACTCCAAAGACGAACTCCTACTTTTAGGAGATATTAACTTAATGATAGGGAATCCGACTTTCTGAATTCCTTATTCTCATGCGGTTTGAACCAAATGAACGGTGTGTATAACAGTTTAGGAGGGTGGTTAGATCTTATATTCTTCTCCGACTCAGACAACATATATGTTGAGCCTAGCTCAATTGTCTTGTCGCCTGTTGATAATCATCACCCTCCTCTCCTACTCAGCTATTGTTTTGCCTTTAACAATAAGCTAAGCCCGGAGGAGTCAACCTTTACTTTTAACTTTAAAAAGGCCAACCTTGAATTACTGTCATCCAAGCTCACTTCGATCGATTTCAATAGCTTGCTTTCCTCTAATGAATTGGATGACGACGTAACAAGATTTTACTCCGTCCTGTATGAAACCTTCGCATCCTGTGTACCTATTGAGCCTCTAAAGTTGACCAGATCATCCCCGCCCTGGTACAATAATGAGTTGAGACACACCAAAAACCAGAAGAATAAACTGTGGAAAACCTACCTGAAGAGAAAAGACACTGCGAGCTTCTATGCTTTTCTCAACTGCTATGACCAATTCCATGCTCTGCCCGAGGCTCTCTATAAGGAGTACCTTAGCAACATGGAAGGTAAACTGTATGGGGATCCCAGAGCATTCTTTCAATTTATCAACTCTAAGAAAAAAGTTGATAATTACCCTAACACCATGCAATACGAGAACTCTGTTAGTTCTAATTCATCCGAGATTTGTGACAAGTTCGCATCGTTCTTCCTCAAATCTTTCTCGTCTCCTGTCTTCCAACCTCATGAAGACAATTTTCGACATATCAACGCAATACAAACGGCTCAAAATTTATCTCTGTCTATAACCAGGGAAGATATCTCGAAACATATAAATGATCTTCCACAAGATTTTTCGTCCGGCCCTGATGGTGTCCCTCCTGCTGTTCTAAAATCCTGTGCAGGGGCCCTACTGTCTCCTATCCTATGTTTATTTCAGAAATCCCTCAATACAGGGCGCTTCCCAACCTTATGGAAGAACTCTTTTATAATCCCTGTTCATAAAAAGGGTTGTAAGAACGAAATATCTAATTATAGACCGATTGCGAAGTTATCACGTATACCAAAACTTTTCGAATCCATTATTTATTCTCCTGTTGCCCCTATCTGCAAGAGACTTATCTCAACTAACCAACATGGCTTTCTTGCAGCTCGTTCCACTACTACTAATTTACTAGAGTTCTCTTCTTACACTGTTCGAGGCTTTGTCACTGGCTGTCAAACTGACTGTGTTTATACAGACTTCAGTAAAGCTTTCGACATGCTCTCTCACTCTATTATAGTTCTAAAACTAAAAAAATTAGGCTTTCCGCATGCCCTGGTTATGTGGTTCCAGTCGTACTTAGCCGACAGAACCTACCAGGTTCTATTCCGCGGAGCCAAATCTAAAAACATCGAGGCGTCCTCTGGTGTCCCGCAAGGAAGTCATCTTGGTCCTCTTCTTTTTATTTTATCAATCGATGACATTATTACCCTGCTGAGGCACTGTAAAATCCTTATTTATGCCGATGACATCAAATTGTACCGCCACATAAGGAGTATCGAGGATTGCAAACTTCTGCAAGCAGACCTAAACACCTTCTATTCTTGGTGTTCCAACAACAACCTGGTCCTTAACATTAGTAAATGTGAGGTCATGACTTTTTGTAGAAAACGTGGCGTTATAACTTACGACTATACTTTTCTTGATAACAAGATCTCCCGCACTAACTCTGTTATCGATCTTGGGGTTAGATTAGAAAGTAAGTTGGATTTCTCCACCCACATCAATTATATCTCTTCCAAGGGCAATTCAGTCCTGGGATTTATAAAAAGATGGTCCAAGGAATTCAACAACCCCCTTATCACAAAGCACTTGTACATATCTTTAGTTAGGCCTTTACTTGAATACGCCTCCCAGGTATGGTCTCCTTACTACTCCTCCCATGTCGATAAAATCGAATCGGTTCAAAGGAAGTTCGTCCGTTTTGCACTCAGTCACCTCCCGTGGGATGACCCACTTATTCTTCCGCCTTATGTGAACAGACTTAAATTGCTCAACTTGAGCTCTCTCCATAAGCGTCGCGAGGTCGCTGACGTTATATTCGTTCATCGTTTGTTGAATGACAAAGTTGACTCAGGCTTCCTACGAACCCGTACGTCATTTAGAGTGAACAACTACAACCTGAGAGGTCCACCTCTCTTGTACATTAATTCCTCTAATACCAATTATGGGATGTACGAACCAGTTAACCGCATGCTTGTAAATGTTAACAAAAATGCGAGTGTTTTTAGCATGCAAACTAGCGAAGATGTCCTTAAAAGGACTCTTTTTAATGTGGCGTGACTCCTTGTGTGTCCCACGTTTTCATTGTCTTTGCACGCTTCTCTGTTTGATGTTTTGTGCTCTTAAATGTTGCATTGTTTTTTGTTTTGTGTTTGCATGTCTTAGCCGAGCCACTGTGCAGTGGTAAATGTGACCGCGTTTGTGTGCAGGGACCGGACCGGCTCGGTACAGGAGTGCCGGGGAGGGTTGAGAAGGAACCCGCATTTTCGGTCGCATGCTCGTTTTTGCGGTGTTTTTTCTTCTTATACCTTTTTTGGTGCTTTCGGCCGGATTCGGTCCCTGCACATAAGCGTGGCCCGTTTCTCAGCCCCGCTGAGAAGTGTACTTCTGAGCTAGAAGATTAACTCGATTTTATGCTTGGGTGACGGACTCCTGTATTTGAAACGACTTCGTGACGTAGAGCGTTCTCTTGGTCGATTTGCCTTTTTGATTTCCAAGCGATTAATTCTTTCCGACAATTCTTGCAGTTTATCGATAATCTGGTTATCGTTTAAAGTTTTAGAAGTATTCGCTTGTATCACTGAGACACTGCCCAGTGGGAAAAATTGGGAGCGCTGTTCAGGGGAGCTTACTTTGAGCGCTGTTAAATATGCTCCCGACGGAGCATACCGGAGCTTTCATAAATTTTATAGAACGAAGAAAATGAGCGATTATCTTGAAGACCATAAAAGGTGGCATTAGCATTCTCAATGGCTCTCGTTCGATACGAAGGAGAAGCAGCTTTAAAAGTGGTTAGAATTTAGTTGGGGGACTGCTTTGAAAAAACCACACTCGCGCTTGGAAAGGAAAAGACAATTTGCAAAAGATAAACAAAATAAAAGCTTTCGATACCAGGATCACATATCCACAGGCGCCAAGAAAATTCTTTATTAAAAAGCTTTTTTATAATGCTCCTAGAACGCTTTTGAAGGAGCATAAAAACGTATGCTCCCCTGCAATGACATGCAATGTTAAAAAGTATATGGAACTGGAGCGTAACGGGAGCGCTGTAAGCTTTTTAAGGAGTGCTAAAACAGCGCTATTGGAGCCCTCCATTTCCCGCTGGGTGGAGATAGTGGTAGAATCGTATATTTTATCCGCGGTCCTGATCAGCTCGTCTAAAGTGTGGGAGCTTTCTGTTGCAATTATATATGTTTGGAGTGTTTGCGGAAGTTTATTCATCCACAATTTTTTTAATAGGGAAGGGTTAACTAAACTGTTTCCTCCAGCTAGGGCCTCCATGTTTCGGTACAGCTCCGACGGTTTGTAGTCTCCTAGTTGGACTCTATGTAGGAGGGTGTCAAGCCTGCGTTCTTCCGAGTCTGTTGAACGGGCGAGTAGATATTTTTTAAGGTTTTCGTATTTATCTTGGTTGGGTGGATGCAGCAGAATGTCGGCTACGATTTCCATCGTTTCCTGTGGAAGCGATGCCAATAGATGGTCATATTTGGTTTCTGAAGATGTGATCCTCTTTACCCTGAATTGGGTCTCCACTTAGAGGAACCATAAATCTGGCCGATTATGCCAGAATGGTGGTATCTTAATGCTGTTGATGCATGTGTTAATGGTCAGCTGATTCGGCAGTTCGGCAGATTCGGTTTCTGCCGACGTAGTACCTGTTTCGGATTTCCCTTGCGGGGTGGACATGTCGTTGGTAATGTAATAAGTTTGCTTTAGGACTGTTATAATACTCTACTTTTCTGAAATTTTCGCGTTGCGGGAATGACCTGTGAAGTCGAATTTGGCGCAATAAACTTTTTGTTATCTGTTTTGGATACTAGAAGTAACAGTCGGGGGCTAAAACTGTAAATAGAAAACCAACTTTTGCGAACTATTTCCAGATATGTGTGATGAAGTGAATAGCAGGCTAGTTAATCAACAGCGACGAAATACAACAGCAATCATAGCGAATGACGGAATGAAAATAATAGAAATATAATAAACCGTAATGATAATCAAGCTAGCAACATACTAAAATCAGTAAACACCGATAATAATAAGCAATAAATGTTTTCGAATATAATTATTCTTATAATTTTTTGTCAGTCGCAAATATTTTCAAAAAGAAAGAAATAAAAGTAATCTTGTATAAAAAAAATTTTTTTAACCATGCGTCGTCCTGAGTAGGTGCGATAAGTTTTACGACAACAGACGCTCGAGCTCGGGGTCAGGTAGCCTGCTTAAGACCCCTGTCACCCGAGGGATCATAAATCTTAATAAGGTAATCTGTGCAATTCGTGCGCCACCCTTAACGTGCTTATTCGATAGGAAATTCGATTCTCTACAAAAAATCTTATTATGTTTTTTTTATAAAAATGCATAGTTTTTGAGTTATTGTTGAAAAACTAAACAATGGACCAATCTTCTCCGTTCTCAAAAGTCCAAGCCTAGATTTAGTAGCACTTTTGGATTTATCATATCTTAACCATTAACGAAAAACCAACTATTCCTATAAAAGTTGGAGTCATTAGATTCAAAATACATTTATTTGAACTATGACCAAAATTGCCTGTGTATTTGTTAAAACCATGAACCTTAAAAGATTTAAAAATAATGCAAATAGCAGCATCCAGCACTCGAAATTCGAGGGCCATTTTCTATAGCTTTTTTTAATTTAAATCTAGAAGTCTGCAATAACAAAATTTTTCGAGAACAATAAAACTAAATTTAAAAATGAAGCAAATTTTTTATAGTTGGAAAAAGCAATGCCAAAAAACCAACTTTTATTATCTCTTAATGTCACATATTGCAAAATTGCGTTCATATATTCGAATTAAATGTAACAGATGCCATACGTTTCATAGGGGAATTAATTGTACAATTATTTTCTAATGTTTAGCGTTCTTTTGTGCCATGTATAAATAAAATTGCGATTCTGCACTTCTTTGAGCTCAGGGCTACACGGTGAAACAGTTTTCAATATTGTTTGAGAGTTTAAACTCTGTAAAATGGTGCCACAAAATAAGTGCTTGTCGCTTCATTATATGATTTTAAAAATTAAATCCTTCATAACCAATAACGAAAAACCAAGTATTCCTATAAATGTTCGAGACATTAGATTCAAAATGCATGAAGTGTGACCAAAATTACCTATATGTGTTTTATTAAAACCACGAACGTTAAAACATTTAAAATAAATCTGCAATTGCTTCTCCCCTGGGTTTTCATCTGCAATGTCACTGACTCAGGTTTTATTTGTTTACCCGGATGCCAGCCTCTTCCCGTATTGCAGAATCCTAGACTTATACCTAAAAATTCAGGGGTGATGGGTTTCTTTCCTTCTTATCCATTATACATAAATCATCCCACATTTCCGTTTCTCCTTACCATCTTTCCAAAAAGATCAATTCTGAACCGATTACTTAGAGAGCTTCAGGATACACTATATTCAATGTTTTTTCGCTTGTAGGTAGAATGTCAAGATTTTCCTATTTTCCAACTCTTGAACAACATACATACAGCTAACCGCGAAATGACACTTATTTGGCAAAACTCTTCCGCCATATTGGCCCTACAATTTTGAATAAGTTTTGATCATAAATTCGTTATTTACTACCTTAAAAACTCCCATATGCCGATTTTAATTGGAATTGGAATACAATTCGCAAACTCGTCGGTCATATTGGTGCGGCCATTTTGAATTTAAATTTTGGTCATAACGTCGTTATTTGCTACCTTAAAAAACCTCAGATATAGATTTTCATTGGAATCGGAGCACAATTTGCAAATTCGTCGGCCATTTTGAATTTATAAGTTTTGACCACAAATTCGTTATTTGCGACCTTAAAAACCCCTAGATATCCACTTTCATTGGAATCGGAATAAAATTGGCAAATTCAACCACATTTCTGCGGCAATTTTGAATTTCGGTCATATTTCGGCGGCCATTTTGAATTTTGAAAATCGGGCTTCGAGATGCACCATAGGAGACCTCCACGGACCTTCATGCAAAAATTCAAAGCTCTGCGATGATTTTCAACGAAACTCTCCATGACAGCGCCATCTAGGAGTGGCTTTAGCAAGTAATAAAATAGCCTATGTTCTAAGTTTTAATGTAAATAGCACATGATTAAAATTTCATTAAGATTGGTTGCACGGTGTAGGTCACTCCGTAGGCGATAGACTAAAATATAGAAAATAAAAAATATATAGTTTAAAAGAACTAAAAAATACGCTTTGATTTTAAAATGAACTAAAAAGTAAAAAATAATTTTGAATGTAAAGTTTTTATTGCTCCAGCCAGAATATGGAAACAACCTACCTTTTGAAATGTAAAAAAGCGTGGGCCGCTAGCGAAAATTTCCGGTGTTAATAAATATAGGAAGAGAGTCCCACGCTGTTTTACATTTCGAAAGGTAGGTTGTTTCCATATTCTGGCTGGAGCAATAAAAACTTTACATTCAAATTATTTTTTACTTTTTAGTTCATTTTAAAATCAAAGCGTATTTTTATATATATAGATTGCATGGTTCTATATTAGGGTGGGTCAAAAAAATTCTCTTAATTTTAATAGGAAGATCTTCCGCATCGCAGTTTTTTATTTTTTTCTCAGTCCAATAGAAAAAAATTCATACCTCATCATTGTACAGAAAAATGTTTTCGGAGAATTTTGTAGGAAAAATGAATGCTCTACAAAAAAGGTATCTTATATTTTTTCTGTAAACCTCACAATTTGGAAGATATTGAACATTTAAGTTTGATTATTTTAAGACAAATTTCATTTTTCCTATTAAAATTAAGAGCTCATGTTGAATGACAATTTTTGTAAGGTGTCCAGCAACCCATTTTTCCGTGTCACTTGTAAAAAAAAATAATTGATTTTTTTGACCCACCCTATTCTATATTGTAGCCAACCCAGCTAGAAAATACATTCGCCAGGAAAAAGCCCTCCTTTAAGGCGACAAAGAGAAGTACACGATCATAAAGATCCTAGTGTTTTCGCATATCCGTGTGTAATAATGTCGGCATCTCAAGGGAACCGAAGAATCTATTCCTAGAAACTTTTATTAGGGGTATGCATGTTCTTTGTAGGTTTATGGCCGGCCTAATTAGTGTTAGACTAAGGGATGAATGATTGTCTGAGTGAAGGGTAAAAGAATGAAGTGCAAAGGTTTCGATAACGAGATACTTAAGATGCAAGTCTAGTTTACTGTCGGGCACGGATGTGGGTTGACGCGCATAGAAGTAAATTTCTCTAGTGAGTTCGAAAATTCGTTAAAGTTTCAGGTGTGGGGTAAGCTACTGCTACCCTTGAATTTCTAATTAATAAATATCTTGAGAACAGTGGTTTGTGACTAACAGTGATTGATAACTCTGTATAAAACAGAAATAGATTGTGAGGTGAGTGAATAATTATCTAACATGGATCCAGACCCAACCGAAAATCAAGTTGATGAAAGCGGCGGAATCTCAGGTGAAGAAAGTGAAGCAACTGCAGAGGTAAGTTCACTTTCTGAATTAGATTTATTAAGATGGGAGAATCAGTTGCTAAGACGGGAAAAGGGACGTGATTCGTCGCAACTTAGCGCACATACATCGAGCACTTCTCAACTTTTTCGTATCCCAATGGGACAAAGTGAAATAAATAAACTCATTGCGGAGTTTAACCGCTCAGCAAAATCAGGGAATGACTCTAAAAATTGGATAAATGCCATCGAGGGCCGCAGGAATATCTATGGATGGGACGATCGCAGCACTTTATTTTATGCTTCTCTGCGTCTTGCAGGCGCAGCTACTTTTTGGTATCAAAGGAAACAGGACTCTATTAAAACGTTTACGGAATTCAAAGAAGAACTGTTGAAAAGCTTTCCCAGTGGGCAGGATGACGCTTCCATTTTAATGGAAATAATGGAAAGGAAAAGACTCCCTGGAGAAGCTATCGAAGATTATTTGTATCAAGTTGCAGCCCTAGGAAAAAAAATCAACCTAAGTGAAGCATCCATTATAAGATACTTCATATCAGGGTTATCTGATCAAAACCTGATTATTGTGTTGTTGCAAGGCCCTCGTAAGTACAGGCCTGGAAGCAGACTTTTTGGTTGTGTCTGTGCGCGGCCAAAATCGTCTGACAGTTGTGGAATTAACATGGCCGAAGCCGTACGAAGCAATTTTTTAACTTTGGTTTTGTAATAAAAAGTGGTAAAATATTGTATTTTATCACTTTTTAGTGCACACGGATTATCAGTGATAAGTTATTTAGTGATCTGAGTCCATAAATTAAAAAAAAATTAGTGGTTAAGTGTATTTTAAGAGTGTTAATTGATTAGGTGACCAGTTTTGTTTACAATCGCGGTGGTTTTATCGTGTTAATTTAGGGAAAAGGTGTTGAATTTGTGTAGTAATGGAATTAAAAGTGAATTTAAAGTAGTTAAAAATTATTATAGAAGAGTTATTAAAAACATAAGTGCAAGTACTACCACACAGCATGAATAACAATAACTTTTTCACTTTTCCTTCACATTTTTCTGCACTTATGTTTTTAATAACTATCCTATAATAATCTTTAATCACTTAAAAAGCACTTTTTATTATGTTACTACACAAATTCAACATTTTTTCCCTAAATTAACACGAAAAAACCACCGCGATTGTAAACAAAAATGGTCACCTAATCAATTAACACTCTTAAAATACACTTAACCACTCACTTCATTTTAATTTTTTTTATTAAATCACTAAAGCACTAATCACTGATAATCCATGTGCAGCAAAAAGTGAAAATATACAATATTTTACCACTTTTTAGTGCAAAAACAAACTTAAAAAATTGCTTCTTATGGCTTCGGCCATGTTAATTCCACAACTGTCAGAAATTTTTGGCCACTTTTCAGCTATGTTAGTATTAGTTGGCCTGTCTGCTTCCAGGCCTGTACTTACGAGGGTCTTGGTTGTTGGCATCCAAGTGCGGTAGTATTTCGGAAATACTAATACAAGTCAAGAATTTTGAAGAGATTCAACGGCAAGGGCAGAATCGGTATAGGTTTATTAATAATGCACGGGATGCAGGACCTTCAAGACAAAATATGCAAAGACATTATTACCGCTATGACCCTTTAGGAAAACCTGAAAAACATTATCGTTACGGAAAAGAGAAAAACTTCAAAGGGCAAGGTTCAGGAACACGTCATGGAGAAGAAATAAAGGACATGGCAATGAATCAAAAACAGGCAAAATGCTTCAAATGCAACGAGACTGGTCATTATGCTAGAGCCTGTACCTTAAACAGTACCATAAAACGATGCTTCAATTGCCAAGAAACTAATCACTTAGCAAGAGATTGTAAGAACAAGCATGTTGCAAGCCTTTACGAAGCCGACAAAATAGAAAAATCTTCAGTTCCAGATGAATATCATAAAATTGTTGATGTCGAAGGAAAGCCGGTATTAGCATTTTTTGATTTAGGTAGCGAATGCTCCAAAATGAGATACGACATTATGATCGAACACCGCTGGACTATGACGCATTCAGATGTAAAACTGGTAGGATTTGGTGGACAGAGCACAATTGTTTTGGGACGTATGGAAAAGAATGTATCAATTGGCGATGTAAGCATTTTAATAGATATAATGATAGTGAATGAAGAAGCTCAGCGCGTCCCAATGATAGTCGGAAGAAATTTGATGGATCGGCCAGATATACAAATAGTGAAGCGTTGGGGAGTTTTAGAAATAAGTAAATTAAATGTAGGAAATGATAGACAAATAGAAAATAGTATTAGTGATTCAAATGTACGAGTTCTTCCGCAGCTTGATCTACCGGATATTAACATCGGAAGTAAAATCAGCCACCATGAGGAAAACTTGTTGTTAGATTTGATAAATAAATTTAGGAGTTGTTTCGCGAAGGACACAAGAGACCTTTTTTTTTTTTTTTGCGAGGGGTGGTGAGAATCTTCAAAAGACACCGCTGAGGATCCGCACTCAGACGGTAGTGTCAGATTTTTACTGACTAAACTCACCACCCCTTTCGGTGACGTTTGGTCCCGCCCGGCACCGCCGCGAGGCATTACTTCGGGCGGGCGTCACCAACTAGACGATTACGCGTCCCTCCCGTTGCGCGTGAAGCTGCCAGAGCTCCGTGGCGACAGATTAACGACCTTCCGTCTCCCTCTTCTTCGTTTTTAGGACAGTCTGGACGAAACGCGCCACCGTCGACCATTCCTGGGGGCCTCGTAGCATGATCCCAACAATTGTGTCCGGGGTCACGCTTCCGAGCCCCTCCTCCATGAAGGACACAAGAGACCTGGGTAAGACTAATTTAGTGGAAATGAAAATTAAGTTAAAGGAGCATAATGTTATTAGATATCATCCTTACAAAGTACCTTATGGACTTAAATCTGTGTTGCGGAAAAATATCAACGAGTTGCTAGAATCTGATATAATTACAACATCCGAGTCAGAATACGCCAGCCCTGTAATTTTAGTGCCTAAGAAAAGCGGGGAGTATCGCATGTGTATTGATTATAGGAAGCTTAATGCAATTACACAAAGGGAAACTTTTCCGGTTCCCAACATAGAAGAGACGCTTAATTCACTCGCAAATAAAAAGATTTTCACGGTATTAGATTTGTTAAGTGGATATCATCAAGTACCAATAGAGGAAAAGAGTAGGCATCTTACAGCGTTTGTAACTCCAGAAGGACATTACGAGTTTAAACGAGTCCCATTCGGATTAACAAATTCCCCAGCAATATTTTTGAAACTAATGTCCAAAGTAACACAACCTTTAGCGGAGAACAAAATTATCGTTTACATGGACGACATCTTAATTCCATCGTCAACAATTGAAGAAAATATGGAAATATTAACACAATTTTTAACTGAACTTGAAAAATCCGGTTTAATTTTGAATGTGAAAAAGTGTGTTTTCTTTAAAAATTAAATAGAATTTCTAGGACATGAAATATCCTCAGAGGGCATAAAACCAGGAGCAAATAAAATAGCAGCAGTAAAAGACTATAAGAGACCCGAGAATGTGCGTGAAATTAGACAATTCCTGGGACTAGCGGGATATTTTCGTCGTTTCATTCAAGGATTTTCGAATATATCGCAACCACTTAACAAGCTGCTTAGAAAGGATGCCGAGTTTGTATGGTGTGAGAAGACGGAGGCAGCCTTTAATAAATTAAAAGAATTACTCAGTCAAAGGCCTTTATTGGCCTTGTACAATGAAAAAGATAACCATGAAGTACACACCGACGCTAGTAGTCACGGAATCGCTGGTATACTATTGCAAGAAAAATCTGGGAGTTTACGGCCAGTGTCATATTTTAGTCGAGCTACAACTTCTGCCGAAGCAAAATATCACAGCTACGAATTGGAGGCAGTAGATAAGCAAGGGGGATTCTGGGCACCCCCTCATATTTGCCTTTCCCGCTCCCCCTCAGATACCATCACTTTGAGGTTTGTATGTATGCGTGTATAGCACACATACACAACCATACCCACACATACATCCATACCCACACGCCCACCCATACCCACACGCACACCCTCACCAGGGGGAGGAGCCACACACGCCTTCTATGGAAAACACCCCTCATATTTACCTCCCCGCCCGATCTATACATAACACACACCCCGCCTTGTATGGTATACCCCTTCATATTTACCTTCCCCCGCAGGCATACCCCATCATATTTACCTTCCCCCCACGCTGAACGAGCGCAAAGCTTCCCAACCAAAGCTTTCTACCCCTTATATTTACCTACCCGCCCGATCTATACATAACACACACCACCTTGTATGGCATACCCCTTCATATTTACACCCTCACACACAGGGCATACCCCTTCATATTTACTTTCGCCCCAGACATACCCCTTTTCTGGTTTGTTTATACCCAGTGGGAAAAATTGGGAGCGCTGTTCAGAGGAGCTTACTTTGAGCGCTGTTAAATATGCTCCCGAGGGAGCATTAGCGGAGCTTTCATAAATTTTATAGAACGAAGAAATGAGCGATTATCTTGATGACCACAAAGGGTGGCATTGGCATCCTCAATGGACCGGCTCTCGTTCGATACGAAGGACAAGCAGCTTTTAAAGTGGTTAGAACTTAGTTGGGGGACTGCTTTGATAAAATCACACTCGCGCTTGAAAAGGAAAAGGCAATTGCAAAAGATAAACAAAATAAAAGCTTTTCGATACCCGGATTACATATCCACAGGCGTCCATGAAAATTTTTATTAAAAAGCTTTTTTATAATGCTCCTAGAACGCGCTTGAAAAACGTATGCTCCCCTGCAATGACATACAATGTTAAAAAATATATGGAACTGGAGCGGAACGGGAGCGCTGCAAGCTTTCTAAGGAGTGCTCAAACAGCGCTATTGGAGCCCTCCATTTCCCGCTGGGTACGGTTACCGTGGCGCCACACACACCCTCACACACACATGGCATCGCTGTTGTGCGCAAAGCATCCCGCCCAAAGCCTTCTATATTGGAGATTTGAAATCCTATTGTTTATACGGCGCTGAACGATCCCGCCCGATCGATCTATGCATCACACATCACACCGGATGAATAGAGATGTATACCCCCCCCTGGCATAAAGTTTATTTATGTTTTATTTTCATTTCCCCACATGCGCGAAGAAACATCAACCAAATGAATACAGATATGCACAGGCACCCCCTTCACATTTGCCTTCACCGATCCCCACATATACCAGCAGTATATTTCGCAACATCAGCTTTTACACAAGGTTATCGTGTATCTCTTCTTCTCAACTTCTCGTCTCGTTTATCGTGTGCATATTTACTCTATGCTGTAAGCTATGCTATAGAAAATTTGGCTCTCAAAATATAAAATCGAAATTGTTGTTGTTGTTGAATTTCTACATTAGGCCACTGTGTGAAGTCACATTTTCACCGATATTCGATATACCAACAATATATTTCGCAAAATCAGCTTTTATCGAGGCTTTCTGGATTTGTTTATAAAAGCGCTGAACATGCGATCGAAGAATAGAATTTTTATCTTTCTTTCGGCCAATATGAGGGTGTGTATGTGTGAATGGAATAAGCAGAGAAGCAGATATCGACTTCTCGTTGAGTGCAGATATGATTGATTGATAAGAACTCTTTGCTATATTCTTACACGATGGGTCCATGAAAATTTTATCTGGTTGCTGATCTGTGTGTGTGTTGGTTTAATGTTGATGTTTTTTCATCCACCTGTTCAGGATACCTTTTTTATAAAATAAAAACACCGAAATATTGTATTTATGGAAAATCTTTATTTTAAAAATTATTAACAGTAATTACAAAACAGTTTTTTAGAATGATTTTTCTCTTGTATTGATAATGATCTTAAGACTGACTTATGATATTTATTTTTCTTAGATTCTAAAATTTTATTTTTTTGCTAATGAGTTGGTTCTCACCAGCTCGTTGAGATTTTAAATTCTTTTCCCATAGGAAGTGAAGCTTCATATTTAGTGAGGGAATTTATTCACTGTTTTACAGTTTGAATTGTAAAACAAAAAATATTATGTGACCCTGAGCATAGTAGAATTTGTATGAGAATCATGTCTAAGACTGATCGGGCTAAAGAGGAGACAAGAATCAAGAATTTTTGGATGACCGAAATTAGAATTGTCCCTTGCGAAGGCCCGGGTTGTTTGTAGGTAAAAGCTTTTGCTGTTGTTGTTGTAAAGATCGAAAACGAATGTTGAGGCAGACCTGGGGTTTTTTGTTAAGGCGAAAGACGAGGTAGAATTTTTATTGGAACAAGCGCCTTGCTGCTACTGTTTTATGATCGCCAGTTGGAATATCCTGAAAAATGTTAGAATTGATGATATTGATTCAAATAATCAATAATAATTTCATAAATGCTTATCCATCTACTTATATTCAAATTTCTATTCATGATATAATTCACATGTGAGAAGGTGAGCATCTAGTATAAAATCTGGGCTAATCACCATCTTAGGAATATTTTGCTCAAACCATATATGTTATGTATTAATATCAATGTTTCGGTATATGGGGGGGGATCATTCATTGTGTTCATGTATGTACTTGAATTCAAATACCTCAAACATTCAAGGCGATTCCTTATCTACTATATTAAACATATTTGGCTTTATTTCGTCATTTGTATTTATTCTGATTTTTAGTTAACTGGTATTGCACAACTACTGAAATTGTTTACACAAATCTCGAAAGCACTGAAACGTGTTTAGACATATCGTTATTGAGTCGGCTAAAACCCCCCTTTCGGAACCATAAAGTAGTAATCTGCGGCACTAGTAAGCCGTAACCTTGAAAAAAGTAGTTGAAATTAGGTATCTGAAACTGGCCATGCTCCTTTTTTAAAGCGATTTTTACAGCAATCGCCTCTAATTGTGTATATTGCTTCACATGCTACAAGTGTTTCGATATGCTCATGTATGTATGTGTTCATGTGACTTGTCTTAAGGGGCATAGTAGAAATTGTCCACATGGGGTTATCATTTTAGAATTTTGGTGTGGAAATACAGTTTTATATTTATATAGAACTTTTATTTATGGTTCGGTTGGTGCACCAACACCATCACCGGTGCACCAACACCAACACTGGTGCACCAATATTGGCGTCACACCAACACCGGTGCACCAACATTGGTGTCACACCAACACCGGTGCACCGGTGTTGGTGTGACGCCAATATTGGTGCACCAGTGTTGGTGTTGGTGCACCGGTGATGGTGTTGGTGCACCGGTGTTGGTGTGACATCAATGTTGGTGCACCGGTGTTGGTGTGACGCCAATATTGGTGCACCAGTGTTGGTGTTGGTGCACCGGTGATGGTGTTGGTGCACCGGTGTTGGTGCACCGGTGTTGGTGTGACACCAATGTTGGTGCACCGGTGTTGGTGTGACGCCAATATTGGTGCACCAGTGTTGGTGTTGGTGCACCGGTGATGGTGTTGGTGCACCGGTGTTGGTGTGACATCAATGTTGGTGCACCGGTGTTGGTGTGACGCCAATATTGGTGCACCAGTGTTGGTGTTGGTGCACCGGTGATGGTGTTGGTGCACCGGTGTTGGTGCACCGGTGTTGGTGTGACACCAATGTTGGTGCACCGGTGTTGGTGTGACGCCAATATTGGTGCACCAGTGTTGGTGTTGGTGCACCGGTGATGGTGTTGGTGCACCGGTGTTGGTGCACCGGTGTTGGTGTGACACCAATGTTGGTGCACCGGTGTTGGTGTGACGCCAATATTGGTGCACCAGTGTTGGTGTTGGTGTACCGGTGATGGTGTTGGTGCACCAACCGAACCATAAATAAAAGTTCCATATAAATATAAAACTGTATTTCCACACCAAAATTCTAAAATTACAACCCCATGTGGACAATTTCTACTATGCCCCTTAAGACAAGTCACATGAACACATACATACATGAGCATATCGAAACACTTGTAGCATGTGAAGCAATATACACAATTAGAGGCGATTGCTGTAAAAATCGCTTTAAAAAAGGAGCATGGCCAGTTTCAGATACCTAATTTCAACTACTTTTTTCAAGGTTACGGCTTACTAGTGCCGCAGATTACTACTTTATGGTTCCGAAAGGGGGGTTTTAGCCGACTCAATAACGATATGTCTAAACACGTTTCAGTGCTTTCGAGATTTGTGTAAACAATTTCAGTAGTTGTGCAATACCAGTTAACTAAAAATCAGAATAAATACAAATGACGAAATAAAGCCAACTATGTTTAATATAGTAGATAAGGAATCGCCTTGAATGTTTGAGGTATTTGAATTCAAGTACATACATGAACACAATGAATGATCCCCCCCATATACCGAAACATTGATATTAATACATAACATATATGGTTTGAGCAAAATATTCCTAAGATGGTGATTAGCCCAGATTTTATACTAGATGCTCACCTTCTCACATGTGAATTATATCATGAATAGAAATTTGAATATAAGTAGATGGATAAGCATTTATGAAATTATTATTGATTATTTGAATCAATATCATCAATTCTAACATTTTTCAGGATATTCCAACTGGCGATCATAAAACAGTAGCAGCAGCAAGGCGCTTGTTCCAATAAAAATTCTACCTCGTCGTTCGCCTTAACAAAAAACCGCAGGTCTGCCTCAACATTCGTTTTCGATCTTTACAACAACAACAGCAAAAGCTTTTACCTACAAACAACCCGGGCCTTCGCAAGGGACAATTCTAATTTCGGTCATCCAAAAATTCTTGATTCTTATCGCCTCTTTAGCCCGATCAGTCTTAGACATGATTCTCATACAAATTCTACTATGCTCAGGGTCACATACTATTTTTTGTTTTACAATTCAAACTGTAAAACAGTGAATAAATTCCCTCACTAAATATGAAGCTTCACTTCCTATGGGAAAAGAATCTCGAATGTCGTAGAAAATGTGACTTCACCCAGTGGCCTAATGTAGAAATTCAACAACAACAACAATTTCGATTTTATATTTTGAGAGCCAAATTTTCTATAGCATAGCTTACAGCATAGAGTAAATATGCACACGATCAACGAGAAGTTGAGAAGAAGAGATACACGATAACCTTGTGTAAAAGCTGATGTTGCGAAATATACTGCTGGTATATGTGGGGATCGGTGAAGGCAAATGTGAAGGGTGTGCCTGTGCATATCTGTATTCATTTGGTTGATGTTTCTTCGCGCATGTGGGGAAATGAAAATAAAACATAAATAAACTTTATGCCAAGGGAGGTGTACATCTCTACTCATCCGGTGTGATGTGTGATGCATAGATCGATCGGGCGGGATCGTTCAGCGCCGTATAAACAATAGGATTTCAAATCTCCAATATAGAAGGCTTTGGGCGGGATGCTTTGCGCACAACAGCGATGCCATGTGTGTGAGGGTGTGTGTGGCGCCACGGTAACCGTATAAACAAACCAGAAAAGGGGTATGCCTGGGGCGAAAGTAAATATGAAGGGGTATGCCCTGTGTGTGAGGGTGTAAATATGAAGGGGTACCCAGCGGGAAATGTAATGGCTAGGTAAGCGAGGTGGTAATCAGCTGCACCCATTACCTTTGTGATGAAATAATAGGTTACTTTTATATAGGGATGTCCTAGGGCGGTAAGTGCTTACAGTAGGCATTACAGACGAGGACTTATTTCAGAGGTGAAATGTATTAGGTGAATACATAGATTACCATGTAAACATGCAGAATAAATTACTGGCTACCCTTTTCATCATTAAAAACATAGCTTTCCGAAATTACCATTCCATTTCTGCTACATTTGGTGAGAGATTACTCGCAAGATATCCTTTTTTTATTGCTCATTGTTTGTGGTATAAATTAATCTTATAAAATTTAACGCCATTCTAAAGAAATTTTGAAGACGGAATAAACTCAAGAAGAGAGGCTTCGACAAGTCAAACACAAAAAATTATAAAAGCACATCACATTTCCAACGAAAGTATTTCACAAGTCATTACCTAGTCGCTTACCTAGTCCTTACAATTTAAAGACCTTCATTTTCCTAAATTTCCAGTAGAATTTGTCGATTACCATGTAGGTGGTTACACAAATAATTAAAGAATTCTTGGGTTACCAGAGTAACCACTCGCTACTTTTCCCGCTGGGTATGCCATAAAAGGTGGTGTGTGTGTGTGTTATGTATAGATCGGGCGGGTAGGTAAATATAAGGGGTAGAAAGCTTTGGTTGGGAAGCTTTGCGCTCGTTCAGCGTGGGGGGAAGGTAAATATGATGGGGTATGCCTGCGGGGGAAGGTAAATATGAAGGGGTATACCATACAAGGTGAGGTGTGTGTTATGTATAGATCGGGCGGGGAGGTAAATATGAAGGGTGTTTTCCATAGAAGGCGTGTGTGGCTCCTCCCCCTGGTGAGGGTGTGCGTGTGGGTATGGGTGGGCGTGTGGGTATGGATGTATGTGTGGGTATGGTTGTGTGTGTGTGCTATACACGCATACATACAAACCTCAAAGTGACGGTATCTGAGGCGGGAGCGGGAAAGGCAAATATGAGGGGGGCCCAGAATCCCCTTGCTTATGTACTGGAGGCTTTAGCCGTTGTTGAGTCTCTAGAACGATTCAAACATTATCTTCTACATCGGAAATTTAAGGTAGTGACCGACTGCAATTCTTTGCGTCTGACAGAAGAGAAAAAGGATCTGATACCTAGGATTGCGAGATGGTGGCTTAAGATATCAGAATACGATTTTGAATTAGTTTTCCGCCCTGGAAGCAAATTAGCTCATGCCGACGCGTTAAGCCGTTGTCCAATAGAAAATGGAAAGGAAGCAGAAGATGTCACAGGGAAAATGTTAATGATAGGGGTCCCGGAAGAGGATTGGTTAACTGTATTACAAAATCAAGATCCTAGAATAGTAGAAATTAAAAAAGTGTTAACAGGCGAATTAGCCGAACATGTGGACAAGGATGGAATAAAAGGAAATTACAAATTGGAAAACGAAAGGCTTTATAAAAAGACAAGAAATGGAAATCGATTTGTGATACCGAATGGAATCAGGTGGAGAGTTATAAAATCAGCCCACGATAACATGGTGTCGTGGGTTGTATTTGTGAACCCAGCCGTGAGTTACGATATTCAGTCATTTGTCATTCTAGCAGTCGTGCTCGCCGTCTCGCTTCTAGTTTCTTTCTCTTCCGCCAGTCGGCACCTTACTGTTAAGACTTCCTGAATTATATATTGAATTGTCGGTACAAACTAAAATAAAGAATAAAGAACATAACATTTTTGGCGACGAGGTAAAGTTACGGTGCGTGGATTTTTAAATTATTATAATAAAAATATTAAAGTGTCAAAAAACCGGAAAATAAGTAAAAGTGGATCGTCGAAGACACTCGTCAAGGGCACGCGTGTATAACCTAAAAGTGCATAGTGCATGTGTACATATAACCTAAAACCACGTGTGTAACCTATAGTAATAAAATTTTTATGTCTAATACTAAAAGTCCAGAAGATAGTAAGGAAGGATTCGAGTCAAAAGTAAATATCACACTAAGTACAACCAAAAAAATGAGTTATATTGGGTCAATTGAGCATTTCGTACCAGGTGATAATATAAGTGAATACATCGACAGAATAGAAGAATTCTTCAAGTGTAACGACATAAAAGAAGAAAAAAAAGCTTCGTTACTAATTACCCTAATAGGACCAGATGCATATAAAACCCTCAAAACAGTTCTAGCACCGGAGGCGCCATCAACAAAACCATATGCGGAGTTAGTAAAAGCTTTAAAAGCTGTATATGCCCCCAAAAAGCTAGTGCTAGCCGAACGCTTTAAATTCTACAATAGAAAACAACATGCGAATGAGACAGTCACCGAATACATTGTCAGTTTAAAATTGCTTTCAGCAGAATGTGATTTTGATACATTTCTGGATCAAGCCTTAAGGGATAAATTTATCATGGGTTTATACAATCCCAAATGGCAAGAAAAACTATTGGAAGAAGAGTCAGCAACCTTCCAAGCGGTGTGCAACAAAGCCCTAAATTTCGAAACGTTAAGCACTCAGTCGATAAATATCAAGTCCGCGCATTTGCATTTAGTCACAAATGGCAAGTCTAGAACAACGTCGTCAAGTACACGCACACAACACCCGTCTAGCAGCAGTCAAAGCTATGGTCAGAATTTTAAATTCAACAATAGCGCATTGTCTAGTAAACAAAGTCAGCAAAGTAAAATAAAAGCAGGCAACCCGAAATTTATATGCAATCGTTGTGGTAATATGTATCACAAAACTAAATGTCCAGCCCTCGCCATTACGTGTAATATATGTCAAAAGAAGGGTCATTTCGCAAAAATGTGTCAACAAGCAGCTAATAAAAGACCGGATAGCAGTGTTCATCAAGTGTCCATCAGAAACTCAAGTATAAACAACGTAGAGGAGATAGAGTTCACCAACAATAATGTCAACAGTGTCAACGCAGATGATTCCCTAATACTTCCAGTGCATGTCAGTGACAAAGTGATTCAAATGGAAATTGATACAGGCGCATGCCGTTCGATCATAAGTTATTCTGATTATATTAAATATTTTAGAAATTTAAAAATTAACTCATTTACAAATGTCTTGCAGGTTGTAACAGGAGATAATGTACATACAATAGGACGTATTAATGTAAAAGTTAGAAGACTGGATGATGGAGAACCCGGTGTGTCTTTAAGGTTGGTTGTCATTCACGGAGACAAAGAGTTTATACCAATCATGGGCAGACCATGGTTGAATGTTCTTATACCCAATTGGAAGGAATATATGGCAAATAGTCTCACGTCATGTAAGTCAAGTAGTCCAAATATTTATAGTCATAGTAATATGAACTCCTTCAACTGGAGGCCACGATTGTACGATTTACAAAAAGTCGAAATAATAGCACAACTAAAATTACAATTCCCACAGGCATTTTCAGATAATTTGAATGATCCAATAAAAGATTTTACCGCGGAAATTTGTGTAAACGAATCGTATAGACCGATCTTTCATAAATGTTATCCAGTACCATTTCATTTACGTGACAAAGTAGAAAAAGAACTAGAGAGGTTATGTCAAGCGGGTATAATTACGTCAGTAAATCACGCGGAGAATGCTAGTCCGGTCGTAGTCGTTCCAAAAAAGGATAATAGTATCAGGTTATGTGTAGATTTTAAAAGGACGGTCAATAAATACATAAAATTAGAACATTACCCCTTACCACGCAGTGACGATCTATTTGCAAACCTATACAACTGTAAATATTTTTGTGTTTTAGATTTAAAGGGTGCATACCAACAAGTCGCCGTATCTGAGGAGTCAAAAAAAATATCTTATAATTAATACTCATAAAGGCCTTTTTACTTATAACAGACTCCCTTTCGGTATTGCAAACGCACCATCCGCTTTCCAAAGTATAGTCGATCGCATTCTATTAGGACTCAATAAGGTAGCAGGGTATTTAGATGACATTATAATTGCCGGCGAAACCAAACAAGAATGTGAATCCAAATTATTAGAAGTCTTGTCTCGGCTAAATTCATACAACGTCCGTATTAATATTCAAAAATGCATATTTTTTTCTACGGAAGTAGAATATCTAGGACATGTCCTATCCTATAATGAAATTCGTCCAAATCCCAAAAAAGTAGAGGCGGTTGTGTCAGCGCCCTCACCACAAAATATAAACCAATTACAAGCATATTTAGGTCTGCTAAACTATTATAGTCGGTTTATCCCTAACTTGTCGTCAGAACTTAAAGATTTATATAAGTTACTGCAAAAGGGTGTCCGTTTTATATGGTCTCAAGAGTGTGAAAATGCGTTTAAGAAAAGCAAGGAATTGCTTCTACAGAATTCTATTCTAGAATTATATGATCCAAACAAGACTATAATCATTTCAGCAGATGCATCACCCTACGGAGTAGGCGCAGTCTTGGCTCATCTAAGCAATGGCATAGAAAAGCCCGTCTTGTTTGCATCGCGTACTCTGTCAGCGGCTGAGAGAAATTATTCTCAACTTCACAGAGAGGCATTAGCCATTATTTTCGCAATTAAAAAATTCCATAAGTATATATATATGGTAAAGACATAATTATTCATAGCGATCATCAGCCATTACGCGAAATCTTTAACCCAAACAAAGCAACACCGTCAGTGGCTGCAGCACGGTTACAACGTTGGGCCATAATCTTATCAATGTATAATTACAAAATTGTCTATAAGAAAAAAACGCAAATGTGTCATGCAGACGCACTCTCGCGCTTGCCTATGCAGGAAGAAACGTCTGAAGATGATGAGCTAATAATAAACTCATTCAATTTGTCAGACAGTCATTTTATAAACTTCAGTCAAATAAAGAGGTATACAGAAGCCGACCCAATATTGTCAAAAGTAGTTAACTATGTCCGTGTAGGCTGGCCACCAAAAAATCAAATAGCAGATTCGAATATCTTTTTTTTCTATAATAAAATGAATTCTTTGTCTACTGAAGAAAATTGTCTTTTCTATGGTAATAGACTAGTCATTCCCAGGGAAGCGCAAAAAGAAATTCTTAGTCTTATTCACTCAGATCACATAGGCGTAAATAGAATGAAGTCCATTGCAAGGTCATATATATATTTTAAAGGTATGGACAAAGAAATTGAGCAAGTAGTAAAAAACTGTTTGACATGTCAACAAACTCAGAATAATCCAAAACCGATTACCATAAGCTGGCCGAAGCCCGGTCAACCATTCGAAAGAATACACGTTGATATTTTTTACTTCGGAAAGTTCGAATTCCTAATTGTCGTAGACGCTTTTAGCAAATGGTTAGAGGTTCATCTGTTAAGTAAGTCGAATGCGAACGCCATAATTAAAAAATTAAAAATCATTATGTCTACTTTTGGATTTCCAAATGAAATTTGTAGTGACAACGGCCCACCATTTTCGTCGTCACAATTCATAACATTTTGCGAGCAAAACGGTATTAAAGTAAGTAAATCGCCACCATACCACCCACAGAGTAATGGTCTGGCAGAAAGATACGTAGGCGAAGCGAAAAGGACACTTAAAAAATTTCTAGCTGATAGCAAATATAGTCGTCTGGACATCGAAGAAAAAATTTCGCAGCTCACCTTCACTTTTAGACACACGCCGACGTCCTCCAGCAGCCAGTCGCCAGCAGAAATATTATTTAGTTTCAAGCCAAATAGACCATTAGATTTAGTAAATCCTTTTTTTAAAAAAATTAGTCAATATAGTCAAAATAATAATAAACATAGAGTTAAGGATAAAGAAATATGTAACCTTGAATGTACAGGAAGAGTAAAACAAGAAAAAATAGCTAAGATAAGTCAGTTCGAAGAGGGGGAAAAGGTACTACTCGCCATACACAACGGTAATCACCTTAAATGGGCACCTGCACGGGTATCAAAAAGAATAAGCCCTTGTCTATATGAAATACTTATAAACGGCCGTAGACGAGTAGTACAGTTTTCTCAAATTCGCAGGTCATTTTTATCAGATAAGTATCATCCATCTATCACAGTAACAACCATAGAGCAAAACCAAAACAAGTCAGAAAAGAAAGAGAAAAAAATTGTAAAACCACGTAAGCCTTATACTAAAAAGATTTATGCAAAAGTTAGGGCATCACCTAGATATAACAAGATTTAAGATTAACGATAGTCATACTATGTATTAGCGGGAAAGAAACTAAAAGGGGGAGAAGTGTCATTCAGATATTCAGTCATTTGTCATTCTAGCAGTCGTGCTCGCCGTCTCGCTTCTAGTTTCTTTCTCTTCCGCCAGTCGGCACCTTACTGTTAAGACTTCCTGAATTATATATTGAATTGTCGGTACAAACTAAAATAAAGAATAAAGAACATAACACATGGGTCATCCAGGACTGCAGAGAACATTAGAATCTGTCAAGAAATATGCTTGGTTTCCCAGCATGAAGCAAGTAATAACTAAGTATGGAAATTCATGTGTCGACTGTCTTTATAATAAACGAGGCACAGGTGAAAGCAGATACCACATCCATATTCCAGAGAGGCAACCGATACCATTTCATACAGTTCACGTAGACCACTTAGGACCCTACCCCAGAAGTAAAAGCGGGAATCTTTATGTCATCGGACTGGTGGATGCATTCACCAAATATGTAATTCTCAAACCCACCAGAACGACCACAAGCAGAGGTGTAATTAGAATGTTGGAAGAAGCAACACAATATTTCGGAGTCCCAACAAGACTAGTAACGGATAGGGGAACAGCATTTACGTCGAGCGAATTTCAAAAATTCTGTCAGGATCATGCGATAAGACATGTTTTAACCGCAGTAAAGACACCGAGAGCTAACGGACAAGTGGAACGATACTTCCGAACAACGAAAACGGCCATCTCTACTATGACACAAGATCCTGAAGGACGAGACTGGGACAAACACATTCGAGCAATTCAGTGGACCCTAAATTCAACTACACAAGTGGCACCACATAAGTTAGTCATAACATACGAACCACGAGACATATTGAAAAACAAATTACTACTTGCGCTACATGAAACTCTCGAACAAGAGGAAGAAGAAAATATTCCGCTTTCGGAACTGAGAGAGAGAGTTTTAAGTAGAATACAAGAGAAACAGAAGAAGCAAGCAGACAAGTTTAACGATGTGCACAAACGTCCATGCGTTTACAAGGAGGGAGATCTCATTCTTATCAGACAGGAACCTATTTCTTCAGGACAATCTCGAAAACTTCAACCTAGATATAAGGGACCTTACATTGTTAAGGCGGTCCTGCCAAATGATCGTTATGTAGTTACCGATACCAAAGAGCTACGGGTTTCAAGGAAGCCATATGAATCGGTGCAATCCGCCGAAAGAATGAAACCTTGGTGCGACTTAGAGGGACTAAATTTCGACGAAGAGTGGCTAGATGAAGAAGATGAAAGACAAAACAGTACAAGTGAAGATGCATGAAAAGGTATTTTACGTCATTATGTGTTTTAAAAAAAAAGATATATAAAAGAATAAAATAAAGAATAATAAGTAATTGCCAATCTTTGTATTCAATACTTCAAGTATTTAAAGAATTTCCCCGTAATGCATTCCGCTGGGAATTGATTGGTTAAATTTGTGTGTATATGAGGTAATTTCAGCTTAGCTTACAACAGGTAACTACAGCTTAGGCTTGATTATTTAGCTGGAAGTGGTGTTAAAGTCGTAGCTGAAAGTTCTTAATGTGAACGTATTCAGACCAAGGCGCATGTCAGTAAGTAAGATGAACAAAGAGAAGTAAGTTAAAAACATTCGACTGTAAGTCGAAGGGTTTGATAATCGGTTGGGAATCGATTGGTTAAAATATCTGTAAGTCGTCTAGAAGTATTGACTGGAAGACCTTGACTTATAGTCGGGTGTTCTGACTAAGGCTAAAGCGCATGCTAAAAAAAAAGAAGAAGTAACTTAAAGACATTCGGCTGGGAGTAGAAGTGTCCAAGCAATCGGTTGGGAACCAATTGGTTAAAATATCTGTAAGTCGCTTAGAAGTCTTAACTGGAAGATCCCGACTTGTAGTCGACTATCTCAACTAAGGCTAAGGCGCATGCTGAAAAAAAAGAAGTGGAATAAGAACACTTGGCTGGGAGTCGGAGTGTTCTGGTAATCGGTTGGGAACTGATTGATTACTATGGCTACCCCTGACATCAATGCAATCACTGAGGGCAGTGATATCGTAGGTTGGCCGAACTGTAGCCAACGCAGGTAGAAAATACATTCGCCAGGAAAAAGCCCTCCTTTAAGGCGACAAAGAGAAGTACACGATCATAAAGATCCTAGTGTTTTCCCATATCCGTGTGTAATAATGTCGGCATCTCAAGGGAACCGAAGAATCTATTCCTAGAAACTTTTATTAGGGGTATGCATGTTCTTTGTTGGTTTATGGCCGGCCTAATTAGTGTTAGACTAAGGGATGAATGATTGTCTGAGTGAAGGGTAAAAGAATGAAGTGCAAAGGTTTCGATAACGAGTTACTGCAAGTCTAGTTTACTGTCGGGCACGGATGTGGGTTGACGCGCATAGAAGTAAATTTCTCTAGTGAGTTCGACAATTCGTTAAAATATATATTTTCGTTTAAGATTTGTTTTTGACATTTGGATTTTGAACTATTTTCATACATATAAATTATATCATTCCGTATACATTTTTTTAAGAGTCTGAATATTGATCTCAATTACTTTAGATACAATTCTTTAATTCCATATTTTCTTCGCTATTTTGTCTGTTTAAATTTTATTTTTCGTTTTTATTGGGCATTGAATACATTTTATATTTCTTTAGAGTGATTTATATATGTACATATTACATTGTATATTTATTTTTCTCCTGGGTTCGTGGTTTCACTCCTATTATAAATTGGTTTCTTTTTATTTTAAAATAATTTCACATAATGTCAAGACTTGAGGAAATAGATATGGACGCGGTGGCCTCACATGCAGAGGAGACAAAACCCGGAACTTTGGAAGTCGACGGCGTCAAACTGACGAAACTCGATATTCCGAAGTTCTGGGTACACCAGCCCGCCTCCTGGTTCTACCAGGCGGACATCATGTTTAAAATGACAGGCTGCAAGTCAGATTCCACAAAGGTCTACAATGTTATGGCCGCATTACCGGAAGAGGCGGTAACGGCAATGCGGATTAGCACCGTGGATTATTCCTACTCCTGTGAAGCAGCATCTGCTCGAGAAATACGCGACTTCGGAGAAGTGCCGGCTCGAGCAGTTGCTGACAGTGCAAGAGCCTGGAGACCGAAAACCTTCGGAGTTCCTGCAGACTCTCAAGGCACTAGCCGGTGGATCGACGGCGTTCAATGATGACCTGATCCGGACCCTGTGGGAGAGGAGACTTCCACAGGCCATCCAGGTAGCATTGGCTACCGCTGCCGACCAAACGCTAGCCGGGCTGGCTGCCACGGCAGACAAGGTATAGGCATAGGTGGGCAAAGTTAATCCAAAATTTAACTTCGTTAATCGTTATTCCGTTACACAAAAAGTTAACATCGTTAATCGTTGGTTAAAGTTAATCGTTACGTTAACCCATTAGAAGTCACCGTACTCAATCGAGTACAGACATATCGATAGGTATAAATTATAGATTTCCAAGAATTAACAATCGTTTAACATTTGTTTTAGTCGCACACTAACACTGTCTAAAGCTATTTATAAGCGGAATGCGGATAGTTGTATTTTGTTAAGTGAGAATATCAGTTAAAGTAGTGTCACGGAGGTGCTGCCTGCCTATTGTGAATGATTTTAGAAATATTTATATAATTAGTGATTTGTAATTTGTTTTTACGTTTCATTTGTATAAAATATATGTCAAAGTAAGTTATAAACCATAATATTTCAAATAGTTACGCTTACAATAAAACTACAGTTACATAAAGCTTGCTGTACTTGATTGAGTACAGTGACAACATTCATAAGTAAAACAACTTTTTTTTCTTCAGACTCCAAAAAATGAGCAAACGAAAATTTACGGCTCATAACAACTACAAAGGTCTTGATGAAGCTATTCAAGCTATTTTACGTGATAGTGACGATGACGAAATTGATATTGCTATCATACCACCTGATGCAAGTGCATTGACTGATGAAGAGGAAGGGAACGAGGAGGATATGGTGTCGTCATCCTTACCGCATGACGTTCCTGGTACCGTTGAAGTATTTAGAAATCACGAGGGTGGTGATAACGAAGACAGCAGTAGTGATGATGAACCGCTGGCTTCGAAAAAAGGACGACAAGAATTTACCCGTCGACTATACCCAATCTGGAGCAAGACTTCCCCTTCATACACCTCTACTTCTCAGCGTACTTCTGAAGTCTATGATAGGCTAAATACCATTCGTGAAGAACTAAGGGGCCTAAACCCTGTACAAATATTTGAAAAACTTTTCGATGACGATATTATGGATTTGATTATATCCAATAGTAAACTTTATGCAAATCAAAACAACAGGCATGATTTTCAATTGGATTCCTCTGATTTGAAAAAATTTCTAGGAGTCTTGATATTGTCTGGCTACCATAAACTCCCTCGAGAACCAATGTATTGGTCATTAGATGAAGACATTGCCGTGGAATTGGTTGCCAAAGCCATGTCGAGGCATAGGTTTCGAGATATAAAAAGGAACCTTCATCTTGTAGACAACAACTTAGCAGCAACGTCGAATGATAAAATGTTCAAAATAAGACCATTAGCAGACAACCTTATGCAGAAATTTTTACAATGGGGAGTGTTCCATGATAGTATCTCCGTAGACGAATCAATGGTAAAATATTATGGCCACCACCCTGCTAAACAATTCATTCGCGGAAAACCAGTCCGGTTTGGATACAAAAATTGGGTAGCGGCCAGTTCTACAGGGTATTGTTACTCATTTGATTTCTATTGTGGAAAATCACAGACAACGACTACCGATCCATTGGGTTCCCGAGTTGTCAAAAGTTTATTGGAGAAATTGAATTGTACCCCATCAAATCACGAAGTGTTTTTTGACAATTTTTTTACCAGCTGCGATCTTTTAGTTGATTTGAAAAACCTAGGCTACCGTGCTACAGGTACGGTACGAGAAAACAGGACAAAAAAATGTCCACTGACTAGCACGAAGGACATGAAAAAGAAAGACCGTGCCTCGTATGACTACAGGTTTAACAAGGAAAGTGAGCTTTTATTGGTAAGGTGGAAAGACAACAGTGTATGTACAATGGCAACCAACTACGACACTATTGAACCAGTAGGAACTATCAAGCGATGGTGTCCAGTAAAAAGGGAGAAAACAGATGTGGCGATACCTCGTTTGTTCCAAAATTATAATAAAAACATGGGTGGGGTTGATGTACTGGATCAGTCTATATCGCTATATAGGATTGCTGTTCATGGCAAAAAGTGGTGGTGGGTGTTATTTACATACATGCTGGACATGGTTATTGCTAATGCCTGGCGTTTACATGTAATGAGTAATGATACTCACATGGATCAACTCATGTTCCGCCGTTGTATCGCGCGATATTATCTACGCCAAGGTAAACAAAAAAAATGGCGCCAGTCGGCCTCAGTGGTTGAAGGCCTGCCTCAAGACGGAATTGGTCACTTTCCTGCCAAAATTGAAAAACAGCTGCGATGTGCCGTATGTCATTCAAGAGTACGCTGGCAATGTAAGAAATGCCTAAAAACGCTTTGTGTCGAAAAAGCCTGTTTCGAAAATTTTCATACTTAGGCAGTCAGTGTACTCATTTGAGTACACCCTTCTAATTGGCTGAAAGAACATTTTTTTTAATTTTTTCTTTGATTTTATATTTGTTTGGTCTTATTTCAATACCTAAATAAAGAAAGCCCCAAAAAATTGCTGGTAGTTTTTATTTGACCTCTAATGGGTTAACTATCGAATATTTTTAACTTCCCAGTAGGAAGTTATTCTAATCGGTCCGAAAATCGGATTCGAAATTTTCAATGTATTTACACGTTTCAAGGTCCCAATAGTATTTTAAGCAATCATTTGAGAAGAAATATGTGTGTGGGGATGTGTGTGTCTGTGCGTACGTATGTGGTCATTTTTTCCTGCACGATTTCGCGCGAACCAAAAAAGATATCGACTTCGTTGAGATGCCATTCGAAGCGTATTCAAGGAAATATGATCTGAAAATTTTTTGTTTGAACGACTTATGTGATTTTTGTACCAGTACGATTTCGCGAGAACCAACATAGATGTCGACTTCGTTAAGGTGCCATTCGAAGCGTGTTAAAGGACATATGATCTGAAAACATTTTCATAAAAATCGGTCGAACCGTTTTTTTGTTTGAACGACGTAAGTGATTTTTGTACCAGCACGATTTCGCGCGAACCAAAAAAGATATCGACTTCGTTGAGGTGCCGTTCAAAGCGTGTTAAAGGAAATTTGATCTTAGAAGATTTTCATAAAAATCGGTCGAGTCGTTTTTTTGTTTGAACGAAGTTCGTGATTTTTGTACATGCCCAATATCGTGCGAACCAAATATGATACTGACTTCGTTGAGGTGCCGATCGAAGTGTATTAACGAAGATATGATCTAAAAAATTATCATAACATTCGGTCAAGGCGTTTTTTGTGTTTAAATGAAGAGACTTCGGCAAGTGTGCCAAGTAACTTAAATTAATTAGTTTTGCTACTGTCTAATATACACGTTGGAATGAAACCCGTTCCAAATGAGGTTAACTTTAATGGATTCAGCCGAGCAATGGCTTCCCACGAAATTTTCAATCATTTGTCCATTTTCTGCCATACACCTGCATACACACACTTCAGGAATAGGTGATTTATCGTGACTAAGTATTTTGTAACGTAACGCCGGCATGAGTTTTTAAAGAATTAGCAGAGTGGTCATTATTTTGGTAGATCGTAACTTCAATAGTTGCAACTTCAGGTCCCTTAAATTTAACAATATACTTTTTAAATAAATTTTGGAATAACAACATATTCTTCGTTTTTCATCCAAGTGTCAGTGTTCAAAATAATACATTAAATTTATTTACAACTTCGTCATCCTTATCTTGTAAATACGCACATATCATTTGACAACCTAGCGAAAGTATTGATAAACAAATGTGACAAATGTTAGTTATTATATGTTTGATGTTTGATGACTCATTACTCTGGAAATTGTTAGGCTAGACCCTGATTTTGACAGTTTTAGATAGGCGGGAGTATTCTGCGTACACTGATACCTTATTCATGAAAATAAATCACAGGGTTACAAAAATACAGGGTGATATGTAAAACTCTAAACAAAAAACTTTAAAACGCCCTAGCTTACGATCGTTACGATTTCACCCCACCCCCCACCGTTACGATTTCACCCCCCCCTTCTCCGAAACGATTTTTTGTTCGTCTATTCAAAACCTATCCACAGCCGGCCGTTTTGTAACTTTATGCAATACACCCTGTATATTGATTATTGTTTATTTATTATTAAAATATCAGTTGATAACATTCCACATTCATAATACTGGTTTTGATGTGAAATCAGTGAGTCAACCTAATTTTGCAAATTTCCAGCTTCATTCAAATGGGTATGTTGTCGAGGCCACTAGCTCTTAAGCAGGGTACACACGACAGACTTGGTTGGCAACAAAGTTGACAACATTTTGTGTTGGTGTCAGAATTGAAAGTGTGTGGATTGGTTGACAACTTAAAATTAAGTTTGCCAAACGGTTGGAATGAAATCAATTTTTTTTGTTTTTTAGTAGAAGTTGGCAACCATGTTGTATGTTTGTAGTGGTGTTGCGAACTTAGTTGAGAATTGTATAGTGAAAATGACAGAAAATAACGAATTTTGAACGAATGTTGGCAATCTAGTTGGAGTGCCTGTATATTTAATGGTGCCAACTTGGTTGTCAACCAAGTTTGTCGTGTGTACGCTGCTTTAGACTATAAGCTAAAACAGAAAAGTACATTTCTTCTGCCATCCACCAAAATCTAATTTTCTTCATGGGCAGACGACTTTGATATTTTTCTTCAAATACGCATAAAAGGAAAAAAACGCAATCCACGCATAGCAGACGACTGGGACCCCTCCCCCTGACATATAGAATGGACCCCGCTCATCAGGAAATTTTCATGGCACCAATTTGTTCCATAGGTGGCAAACCTTTTTTCACTGACCAGCATCATTTTTTCATAAAACTACCCAAGAAAAACTGAGCGTGTACAAAAGTTGGGTAGAAATATTTTCGCATTTTAGACTAGAGCTATGCCCCACGAAAATTTAAAATTATTGGTTGAATGTGCACTATGTTGTCCCGTTAGATAGTTTCCCTTAGTAATGGTTACTGAAGCAGTGAAAAATCGCCACTACCCGTAAGGACACTAGCTGCAACAAGGGTGGTGCAAGTTGTCCTGACGTTTGGGCTCCATTGGAAGAAAATTCAGAATTATCCAGGAAAATTCATGCAAACAAAAGTATGATTTTAAGAATTAGAAGTTATATTTAAAATGTTAGTATTAACTAAAAATTTTATATCGTTTTAAAAATATATAGTCGGGTGAAGACTCAGTTCTTTCACAACCCCAATCACTATATCCAACGAAACTCCATTTGTACTCATTTTGTACAAAAAATAGTTGGTCACCTTAATAAACTGATATATAATTTATTATGATAGTTTTGACTCATTCATTTTATTTGGTTAACATCGCCACTTTTGTTTCCTTTTGTTTATTTTCATTTTCATGTTGGTTTCAAATAATTGTAACATTTATCACCATAGCAGCGTTTAAGCTGAACGTACATAATGTTATATCACTCCTAACTTAGCACCGTTCACAAAATGGTTTTGTACAAATTAAATTATTGGTCAAAGGAGATTTAAACCTGGCGCTCACTGACATGCAATATAGAATGGACTGCCCATCAGAATATTTTCATGTCAACAATTCGTTCCATAGGTGGCAAACCTTTTTTCACTGACATGACATGTATACACGTCAGTGACTTTTCTAAATTAAAATTTCTCATAATCGTATTTGGAAGATTGAAACAAAACAAATTTTTGTTTAAAAAAAACAAATTCAATTTTGATGATTTTTCCCTTGTAAAATGCTTTTTTTCATCAATTGCAATGCTTTATGTTAAAACATGTGAGGTTCTCTACCCCTGTTTCAACAAATTCCGGGGCTTATGGGGGAAAGAGAAAGAAATAAAAAATCACTATACCCATCTTTTTTTTGTAAATATTCTGACATCAGTTCAAAAGAAAAAAATGAAATCAGATATGTAATACCGTTCAACCGTTTTGGGGCGGTTTTATTTTAAATTTCTCTTAAAATCATTCCAGAATTTTATTTACCGTTCTTATTTTACTGCAAAGATAAAAAAATTCTCCTATTTTGTACTTTATTCAAAGTGAAGAGTAAAAATATTTAAGAAAATGGAAAAGTGTGCAGTTTTAGAATGTCAAATTTTATTTTATCAATTGTGGCCCTATCCGGGGCCAGTTCACGCAATTGGACGTCGACTGAAAAGACACGTTAAATGTCGTTTTGGGTTCACGCAAGTCGACGTTTTATGTTTGTCGAGTGGTGGTGCCAATTAACTGAAATATTAAATTCAAATGGACCACCGATAATAAATTCTAATGGATGGAAAAAAGTATTTGAAATATAAAGTACAATAATTGTATTAAACATATTTTAGGTATGGCGAGGTTTTAAATAAAACATCAAAAGAAAATTAGTGTCAAATAAGAATTCAATTGCCAAGACTGGTTGTGGATTGTATGACGCTATTCATATAACTCCACTAGAACAAAGTGTTATATCAGCAGCTGGTTTGGAAGCCTCTGTTTCCAGGCGCCTACATGCGAGATCATTTGGACCTGGTAGCAGTAATACAGAATGTTCTTCTTCGATAAATAGAAATTGTGACAGTTAAGATGAAGCAAATTTCATTAGCTTATTAAAAGATTTAAATTCTGAGGGTGGAAACGAAAATATTCCATCTAAGCATACGGAGTAAGCAGCTACTGCAAGAGTATGTAAGGCGGCGGTCACAGTATGTAGTACTTACTGCATTGCGACTGAAATCGCGTTGTATAATACATTTTATTTTAACGCGCGGAAAAGTGGTCACATTGACGCCGTAGCAGTAAAAATGTCGGTGTTGCAGTAGCTACTAGTACAGTATGTGTACCCATATTTATTCGTTTTTATTCGAATCTCCAAAATCAAAAAATGCACTGATAGATTTGTGATAACTAAAGTAGGATATAAAAGTAGGTGATTTGAGTTTATCAAAATATCTACAAAATACAGCGACAATCGTTGTTCCAAGTCTTCCTGCTATTATTTTATCATTAATCACCTTCAATTTGAATTTATTATCTATGAAGTCCATCAGTGGTTGTGCTTCTTACTTACTTAAATATTCCTCTTTAAACCCTCTGGCAGCTCTGTTTGTGCAACAGCTCCCAGTTCCGTCCTGGATCTCCTCCACGTTGCTCTTGGTCTTCCAGCTCGACAGCCAAGGGCCCGTTTGGCTTGATTTTCGTTTTCGCATCGCAAGGTGTGGCCAATCCAATTCTATTTCCATCGCCTAATTTGGTCGTCGTTTGCACGTGGGGGCGTTCAAGTATTACATAACGCAATTTGGTAGGAGCGGGAGTCTGTAAAACGTTACAATGCGCTACAGGGGCGGGTTCGAAGAACGCGTTACGTAACATTGCTTTTTTATTTAAATAAAAAACTAGGGAATTAAAATCTCCCAACTTGGCGAGTTAGAAATCTCTTGTTTTATTAAAACAATAACAGAGGTATTTTAGCGCCTTTCCGGCACTTTTCGCAACATAGTTGTGACTTTTAGGTAAAAATGGTCACTTGGGTATTACGTAATGTAACGTTACGGCGCGTTACTTGGGGGGAGGGTAAAACATCTTCAAAAATTGCGTTACGTAATACTTCAACACCCCGTCGCCACAGTCCTTTATTTGTGATTCTATCTTGCCAGCGAATTTTTAGGATACGGCGTAGGCATCTGTTGATGAAAACTTGTAGGCGCCTTCTGATGAATTGGGTAACTTTCCATGTTTCGCAGCAATACAAAAGAACTGCCTTAACCTTAACGTTGGAGTTGAACAGCCGCAATTTGGTGTTAGTTGAGATCTCCATTGATCTTCATATGAGGAACAGGCATGCATATGCGCTTCGTGCTTTATTTCTTCTGGAACTGACATCTTCTTCTGCCCCGCCATTTTTGCGTAACGGAATTGATCTAACAGTTCTAAGTCGCGGTTATTCATCGCTGTGCGTTCAATGGGATTTGCATTTATACGCCTTTCTTTAGTTTTCATCGGATTTAGCCTTAAGCCCGCTGAACTACTTTCTGACAAATTTTTAACAGGTTTGCTGGTGTCTATGGGCCATCTGCATAGTCCAGAGCGTACAGGTAGTCTAGCAAACTTCATTATATGCCCCAAAAATGCAAATTTTTCCTACAACACCAGCTTTTGCCCTAACTAGAACCCCAAAGTGAATTTGGCAACTAAACCGCCTTTTGCCCAATCTAAAAATTCCCAAAGGCAAATTCTTCATTAACTCATAAGCAAATTTTTCATATAAAGAGATTGATGAAAGACATCTCAGATGTTTTTCTTGATGGTCATGAAAAATTCATGGATCGTTTGAACTCCTTCTCCGGCAACATCTCACATTTTCAGATGTTAGCCGATGACGTCCAGTCGATCAACGTCCGTCTTGGCAGGTTGTCCGACACCCTTACTTCTGTTGCGACCAACTCGGGTTCCCTGATGAATAAGTTCCGAGAATTTTCTTGCCGGGTTGCAACGACCTTTAACTCGATCGACGACATACATTCGGCGATCCTAAATCCTGTCGCCACTTCCGCTTCCACTGTGAACTCCTTGCCTTCTCTTTATCCCATATTAGATGATATTAAAAGGAGTACGAAACGTGTTCGGGCTGATATTGAATCACTGTCACTAGCAGTGGTACAAAATCACAATGCCCTGAGTTCTCTATCACTAAAATTTGTAGGTGTCTGTGATAGAATAAACTCCCCGTCAGCGGCGGCAGTATCTGATGGTGCCACGCAGGTAGGGGAGCAGCTTCCCTCTACACCTTGCTCCGCAGCGGTTTCTCTTGAAGATAAAGATACTGTTACTCAAAACTACACAGCCTTGAGTGACCCGGCCATACTTGTTGAGGGCCCTTCGGGGAAGACTGCCTCTAGGCTGGCTCTTGACCACCCGAAAACCGGAGGTAAGCTTCATAAACGCAGACGCAGTCGTAAAGTTACCATTACGGATGCTGTCACTGCAAATCCCTCGACTAGTTCGTCAGTCCCCGCCCCCTCACTCCCAATGGACTCAAACAATATCCCAGAACTGTTTGCGACATCAAACTCTTCCGTTAGTATCGTTAGACCCTCGGGTACTGGGGATACGGACTCTTCCGTAACTTGCGCCAATTTGGTAACGGTACCCAGACCGCAGTGTATTTTCATTTCGCTTTTCTCCCCCGAAACTACGTCCGAGGCAATTAAAGAATACCTCAGGGGAAAAGCTGTTAATCCTGAGACAGTCACTTGCAAGAAAATCAGCAGTGTTTCCAAACCGTTTGTGTCTTTTGTTCTGATGGCACCGCCAAATACTGCTGAAAAGCTTTTGGACCCCACGTTCTGGCCTCCCGGTGCCTTTTCAAAGCGTTTTGTTCCCCGTACACGTGGGCATCGTATTCCTGACACTGTACAGGCCTCAAAAAACTCAAGACGCTTTCCTCTATTACCAAAACGTGAGGGGAATCAGATCCAAAAACCATGATGTGTTTCTGTCGACTTCGGCCAGTGATTTCGATATAATCGCTTTTACAGAAACATGGTTACATAGTGGGATTCTTAATGCCGAACTTTTCGATTCCTCCTTCCAAGTTTTTAGGAAGGATAGATATATTGACTCGGTGGCTCGTGGAGGTGGTGTACTACTTGCCTGTAGTAACCTTCTCAACTGTTGCTTAATAACGCTTCCTAGTTTTTCCAACTCTTTGGACATTGAGCTCCTCGCTCTTAAAGTCTCCCTTGTCCATAAGAACCTATTTTTAATTTGCTGTTACATCCCACCAGGTATGTCCAGCACTCTTGCCGATAGAGGTCAAAACCTCTATGATATTTCAATTATTTGCACTAATCATATCCAGGATATGATGGACTCCAAAGACGAACTCCTACTTTTAGGAGATCTTAACTTACCCAATGTTCAACGGGTATCTTCCGATGAGGACGATAACTACCTTCCTGAAAACAACCTTAATTTTATGGAATCCAGCTTTCTGAATTCCTTATTCTCATGCGGTTTGTACCAAATGAGCGGTGTGAATAATATTTTAGGAAGGCGGTTAGATCTCGTATTCTTTTCCGACTTAGACAACATGTATGTTGAGCCTAGCTCAATTGTCTTGTCGCCTGTTGATAATCATCACCCCCCTCTCCTACTGAGATATTGTTTTGCCTTTTCCGATAAGCTAATCCCGGAGGAGTCAACCTTTTCCTTCAACTTCAAAAAAGGCAACCTTAAAGTACTGTCATCTAAGCTCACTTCCATCGATTTCAATACCTTGCTTTCCTCTAATGAGCTGGATGACGACGTATCAATTCAATTTTACTCCGTCTTGTATGAAACCTTTGCATCCTGTATACCTATTGAGCCTCTTAAGTCATCCAGATCATCCCCACGTTGGTACAACAATGAGTTGAGACATACCAAAAACTTGAAGAATAAACTCTGGAAAACCTACCTGAAGAGGAAAGACACTGCGAGTTTCTCCGCATTTCTCAATTGCTATGACCAATTCCATGCTCTCTCCGAAGCTCTCTATAAAGAAGTACCTCAGTAGCATTAAAGGTAAACTGTATGGTGATCCCAGAACATTTTTTCAATTTATAAACTCTAAGAAAAAGGTTGATAATTACCCTAACACCATGCAATACGAGAACTCTGTTAGCTCTAATACATCCGAAATTTGCGACAAGTTTGCATCGTTCTTCCGCAAATCTTTCTCGTCCCCTGTCTTTCAACCTGATGAAGGCAATTCTCGACATATCAACGCAATACAAACGGCTCAAAACTTATCTCTGTCTATAACCAGGGAAGATATCTTGAAACATATAAATGATCTTCCACAAGATTTTTCGTCCGGCCCTGACATGTCCCTCCTGCTGTTCTCAAATCCTGTGCCGGGGCCCTACTATCTCCTCTCCTATGTTTATTTCAAAAATCCCTAAGTAAGGGGTGCTTCCCAACCTTATGGAAGAACTCTTATAATCCCCGTCCATATAAAGGGTTGTAGAACGAAATATCTAATTATAGACCTATTGCGAAGTTATCGTGCTATCGCCCCTATTCTGCTATCGCCCCTATCTGTAAGAGACTTATCTCAACTAACCAACATGGCTTTCTTGCTGCTCGTTCCACTACTACTAATTTACTAGAGTTCTCTTCTCACACTGTTCAAGGCTTTGTCACTGGCTGTCAAACTGACTGTGTTTATACAGACTTCAGTAAAGCTTTCGACATGCTCTCTCACTCTATTATAGTTCTAAAACTAAAAAAATTAGGCTTTCCGCATGCCCTGGTGGTATGGTTCCAGTCGTACTTAGCCGACAGAACCTACCAGGTTCTATTTCGCGTTACATCGAAGCGTCCTCTAGTGTCCCGCAAGGAAGTCATCTTGGTCTTCTTCTTTTTATTTTATCAATCGATGACATTGTTACCCTGCTAAGGCACTGTAAAATCCTTATTTATGCCGATGACATCAAACTGTACCGCCACATAAGGGGTATTGAGGATTGCAAACTTCTGCAAGCAGACCTAAACACCTTCTATTCTTGGTGTTCCAACAACAACCTGGTCCTTAACATTAGTAAATGTGACGTCATGACTTTTTGTAGGAAACGTGGCGTTATTACCTATGACTATACTTTTCTCGACAACAGTCTCCCGCACTAACTCTGTTATCGATCTAGGGGTTAGGTTAGAAAGTAAGTTGGATTTTTCCACCCACATCAATTATATCTCTTCCAAGGGCAATTCAGTCCTGGGATTTATAAAAAGATGGTCCAAGGAATTCAACAACCCCCTCATCACCCAACACTTATACATATCTTTAGTTAGGCTCTGCTTGAATACGCCTCCCAGGTATGGTCTCCTTACTACTCCTCCCATGTCGGTAAAATCGAATCGGTTCAAAGAAAGTTCGTCCGTTTTGCACTCAGTCACCTCCCGTGGAATGACCCACTTATTCTTCCGCCTTATGAGAACAGACGTTATATTCGTTCATCGTTTGTTGAATGACAAAGTTGACTCAGGCTTCCTACGAACCCGTACGTCATTTAGAGTGAACAACTACAACCTGAGAGGTCAACCTCTCTTGTACATTAATTCCTCTAATACCAATTATGGTATGTACGAACCAGTTAACCGCATGCTTATAAATGTTAACAAAAATGTGAGTGTTTTTAGTATGCAAACTAGCGAAGATGTCCTTAAAAGGACTCTTTTTAATGTGGCGTGACTAGCTGTGTGTCCCACTTTTTCACTGTTTTTGCACGCTTCTCTGTTTGAGGTTTTGTGCTCTTAAATTTTGCATTGTTTTTTTTGTGTTTGCATGGCTTAGCTGAGCCACTGTGCGTGCAGTGGTAAATGTGACCGCGTTTGTGTGCAGGGACCGGACCGGCTCGGTACCGGAGTGCCGGGGAGGGTCGAGAAGGAGCCCGCATTTTCGGTCGCATGCTCGTTATGCGGTGTTTTCTCTTCTTATACCTTTTTTGGTGCCTTCGGCCGGTTCGGTCCCTGCACTTAAGCGTGGCCCGTTTCTCAGCCCAGCTGAGAAATGTACCTTCTGAGCTAGAAGGATAAACTCTATATTAAAACCAGCTTTTCCCTAACTAAAATTCTAAAGTGGATTTGACGTACTTCCCCATCCTGCTTACTGGGTCAATTCCCCTTCATTCCTTACATTTTTCGTGACCGTCCCATATCAAAACACAGAAAGTTACTCTAGCATGCCAAAAAAAGTTTCACTTCAAAAAAATAAAAAAAAAACAAGAAAACAAATTATTTCGTAATTTTCCGTGTGAAAATGGCTGAAGATATTTCTTTTAATATAAAGTTTGTGGAAGTGGTGGAAAAATATGATTGTGTGTGGGATTACACAAAAAAGGACTATAGCAAAACTAATATAAAGGCACAAGCATGGTAGAAAATAGGAATTGAATTGGGACAAAGTGGTAATTCAAGGCCCAATTACAATGAGAGGAACAAACTTTTGCCAGGCAAGAAACTTAATTAGAACCTACAGAAGTAAATGAGAGTGGACACAATAAAGCTGCGGCAACAAAAGTTTAAATCGAAATGAACTTTTGTTTCTTGCTGTTCCATTTTCGTTACACTCTCGTTAAATTCCTTAATAAAAAGGGTATGTGTACAGAAAGAATTGGAACACTTTTGATTGTCAATTGTTTTTGTTCAAATTTAATTTTTATTAAAATTTTACCGGGGAATGGGCGCATTAAATATTGTTTCAAAGCAAAGGCGTTGTCCGCTACAAAAAAGTAGGGAAATTTAAGTTGGAATTTGGTAATACTGGATACTCCGGAATATTCATTTCATTATTTCCTAATTTCTTGCCAAACAAACTATATTAAAAATGGCGCCATCGCTTTGACTTCCGAACGCCCCATGTCCACAACGGTAAAAATATAATTTGCATCGCAAGCTGATAATAAAACAATACTAATTCGCTTCTTATAATTAAAAAAGGCAGACCCAGTTGCTTATTTTTATTATTAATATTAGGAGCCTTTTATTTAACTTTTCTTCTTGTGCCACCCACTTTTGGAATATCATATGACAGTCCTGGACAGATAAATGTTTCTGTTGCTGTTACTCTCATTGTAACCACTTCCTAAACGTTCCGCAGTAAATTTCTTGCTCAAGAAAGTTTCTCGCTCAAGAAAGTTTCTTGCTCTCATTGTAATTGGGCCTTCAGTAAATATTTATACATTCTTTGTTAATCTATCATTATCGTTCTTTAAATTTTTTCACATTTTCGTTAAATATACCTCCATTGGATAGGTATTGATCCTGCGGGTGTAATAAAATAGTTAGCGAGATAGTTTCTTAAACGATGCCCTTCAGTGTTTCCAGTGTAATATGTCGATGGGAGAACCATAGTGATCCAAGCGACATTTTTGTCAATATTTACTTTTTGAATTGAATGCACAGAAAAAAATTAAATCTTTCGTGCCATACTAATCCAAGCACATAAATAACATCCCATTAATAAATTTTATGTGTTTGGATTAGTATGGCACAAACAATTTAATGTTTTTCTGTGCAATCAATTCAAAAAATAAGAAGTTTTTAAAATGTCACTTGGATCACTATGGTTCTCCCATCGACAATTATCCTCTTCCATTTGGATGTTCGGAAGTTCTTGAATTTTAAACTCTTTGAGGAAACGGTCGCATGAAGCTTGGCTTCAAAGGAGAAGCTTCATCTCCACAAAAATAGAAGTTCATGTTTGTATTGTCATTAGGCAATGTGGCAGGTTTGGGAAGATTTAGTTGGCCTTTTTGAAATAATTTTCCTAGTTGTGACTGTCTAAACACCGTCACCGCAAACACCGCATCACTATTTCGGCCTAGATAGATCTCCTACGTCAATGGTTGTAAATCAGCCAAACGGATCCACGCATGCCATAAGAACAATAGAAAAGTATCCTTTATAATTAATGTAAGCTGATCCAGAATTATCGATTTTTTAAATTCTAATATGCTTGCCATTCACTACGCCAACGCAATTTGCAAATTGCATATGTCATGGAATCCCCATGCATTTATTCCAAGTGTTCACTGTATTGGCATGAATTGTGGCTGCAAGCGTTCTCAGTTAGCGGCGCAGGTTTCGCTTAAAATTAAAGATATTGTATTGTGTCCTCGGTGAAACTGATAAGAGAGATCGCGATAACTTCTTCCCAAATGCCTGCAATTAAAAAAATTATCATTTTTATGTTAGTTTAAAGTTGTCAGGAACGCTGGAGGAATATACGAAATACATTTTATAGAAGTTTGAAAAAACCTAAAAGTGGATCTGGTGCCAATAGCAAAAAGGACTATTATTTAGCTTTCCACTTACAATTTCTTGTACGGTTCCTGAAATCAAAATCAACGTACGGCAACCAGAGCTCAGTAACAACTGGAATTGAAGAAAACAAGGGGGAGAAGCATCGACTGCGGAAGCACAGGAAAGAGACAATGATGTTCAAATGTAGTTTGAATCGCATATTCCAGAAGTGGTTGAAAAACCATATAACTTTCAAACTTCGGCACCCACTTCGACAAAAACAAGAGACCAGATCACCTCCAAAAGATACCAACGAAGTCCAAATAAAAACATTACTGCTTCTGCATATTTAGCTTTTATCAATTGGATGGAAAACAAGAAAAAAAGGAAGATAAAGATGCCAATCACTTATTTTTAAAAAGTTTGTTACCAGATATAAGAAAAATGAACGACACGCAAAATAGAAAATTTCGTCAACAAGCCATCCCGAGTAAAAATAATTATATAGAAAAATATATAATCATATATGTATATTTATATCAAATTATATAAAATCTTATATAAAAGGTTTCAACAGTTTTAGACGATTTTATATAATTGTATGTATGTAATAATATATAATAATACAGAATTATATATTGTATCATTTACAGTTCAACATGGGATGATATATAACTCTATATCATTATATAAAACTGTATATAAAGTCTACAAATGAATTTGTGCAATTATATCTGATCATATATAGCGATATAAAATAATATATAATGTCTTACAATAATTTGGATGAAATAAATATTATCAATTGGTAGATGGAGATTTTCGGGAAAATCACATACTTAAATGCACATTCTCCAGTCGTACTCCCAAAGCTCAATCAAGGGTGCAGAAAGACCTCAAGAAAAAGGTATGTGGCTGAAAAATGATAGGAAAAAAGTTATTATAGGTATGCTGTCAAAAATATCTCATTATCTGTTTTAGAGTTTAGCCAGGATCACGCTCTTAAAAATAACTGGCCCTACCACGATAAAAAGCATATAGAACATTCCATGTCTGAGAAAATCGGCGAAATAAAAGATATAATTGCATATATACAATTCTATACAATTGTATATGATTTTCCTTATAAAAACTGCGTGTCACAATGTTTTTACACGCTAATCTCCGAAACCGTCCAACAGATTTAAATGAAAATTTGGGAATGTGTAGGGTTGGTTCCGGATTGAAAGATAGGATAATTTTGGTCCAGATAAGTGAAGCTGTTGTCGAAATATAGAGATAATAATTATGTTTCACTGATTATATTTAAGTTGGTGGGGCGAAAAAATATTTAATTTTAATTGTCATGTACATACATATAAAAAACCGTTAGCTTTAAAAAAGCACTCCGATTTTTACGAGTGACAACGTATGAATTAGTATATTGAGTGTACTGAGTGTACAGTGTGTACAGTGGGAGGAGTGAATAAAAACTAAGTGTACCCTTAAAGGGAACACTCCTGAGTGGAGTGATTCGTTAAAAGTGAACACTCGATTTGGTGTGAATAAAAATTCTCTCATTCAAATACTATTCACTCATGGGAAATTTTAGTTCACTCATGGGAAATTTGGGATTAAAGGGAAACGTTATTTTTGTGAAATTAGTAGGCTAGTAAACGTGGATGGATTTATATGGAGTTTTACTTTGGTAAAAGTATTTAGGGCTAAATGAGGTTCTGTGGGAAAAACCTTTGCGGGATTTAGTTTGGGCAAAAGGTGGTTTTATTGCGAGATCAAGCATTTATCTAACGCTGAGTAGATTAAGATCTTTAAACGGATTGAAAATTGAAAATATAAAACCAGTACAATTAACGGGCTAAAAACCATGCAATACTGATGCTCTTGAGGAAATGGAGCGCACTTACTTACCTGCTGCTTTTTAAAATGGATCAATTTAAAAATTTCTTAGTTATTTATAGTTGTGACTAAAAAGTAAAAAATATTTTTTTCTTTGGCAGTGATGGTATATACAAGAAGAGTTTCATTGCAAAATAAGAAATGCTAGAACTCAGGCTTATCTTAAAGTTTAATGTTTATTAACAATTTTAAAATTATATTCTCGTTTGACTTTAAATGTTTGAACTCTTCTCAATGAATTGTGTAAATTTACAGCTTTTCAAATGCATTAATAAAAGTTTGGACATCCAGAACTATAATCACAATTGTCTAACTGCAACTCATGCCCAAACTTTTATTAATGCCCTTGAAATGCTGTAAATTTACACAATTCATTGATAAGAGTTCAAACATTTAAAGTCAAACGAGAATATAATTTTAAAATTGTTAATACACATTCAACTTCTTATTTTGCAATGAAACCCTTCGTGTGTATACCTATAACTGCCAAAGAAAAAATAATTTTTTTACTTTTTAGTGCATTTCATTTATAAAAGTTATTTATTTTAAAAGTTTTTTAAATTTATTTTATTAAAATGAATGAAAAAGGTCCTCGCAACCAGCCTCAAATTTTACAAGTGTTCACTCACAGGCAAACGTTAAAACTTTGTTTTATTCACATCAAAATGAAATGTTCACTCTAGATGGAGAAATGACAGAGTGAAGTACTTAACGAAACCTAACGAAGGTTATTTTTATTCACGCCAAAATAAGTGTTCACTCCAAAAAATGGAGTGAACACTTGCACTCAGTTTTTATTCACACCACCCAGTATGTACAGTGTTTACAGTGTACTGTGCTATATACTATGTACTATGGACTGTATACTATAACTACCGGAGCCCGCAAAAGCACACCAGTGAAGAAACATATAATTTATATACAAAACAAAAATATTTTTGAACATTGGGAAACCTGTAAAATACTAGCATCCATTGTTCTTTATATACTTCCACTGAAAAATGCTTAAAAGCTTTTAATTGGTGCGATTAAATAAAGTGTTAATAAGAAAATATATAAATGTCGAGTTTTTGCATTATGCCTCAGATTGCGGTACATCTTGAAAACGGTCAACGTGTATATTTCACTGAAGAAAATGGTCTCCAACGAGCTTTCCAGCCACCAAAAACTACACTTACTGACTTTTTCACACTGTGCCAAAAACCTGATATTTTCGGACAATTCGCAACAACATTGTTATATACCGACGTCCCTCGCTATTATATATGGAACAAATCAGGTAAAAAATGGAAGCCACGTAGACAAGGCGAACCACATCCAACTATCGCACGCGTATTGAAAGCAAAGGCATTGGGACGACTTTGCACAGTACATCCAAAACAACGTGAATGTTTCTGGAATGGACCAACGTCTTTCGAATTTTTACGAACAGTCAATGGTCAAATATTCAATACATTTCAAGATGCATGTCGCGAGTTACAATTGCTGGAAGACGACAATCATTGGGATCTGACACTTACTGATGCAGCATTTGCATCCACCCCGAATAACATTCGTCAACTGTTCGCAATTATATTGACGACATGATACCCAACAGAACCAGTGGTTTTGTGGGAGAAATACAGGAACAACATGACTGAAGACATACTTCGCAGAATTAGACAAACAAACCAATATCCAAACTCTCGAACTTTTATAGGAATAATTGGTTTTTCGTTAATGGTTATAAATATTCGTTGAAGAGTTGAATTTTGAAGATTTGGATTAATTTTAAATGTCTTAAGGTTGGGAGCAGCTAGTCAGAAAGGCATCATCTTTGTTTATTTACGCGCCGGAAAACAAAACCAAAAACCTAGTTTACCAGCAAGTTTTGTAAAAGAATACATACATAGGTAATTTTGGTCACATTTAATATGAAAGCATATTGAATCTAATGCCTCCAAATTTTACAGAAATAAATATTGGTTCTCTCCTTAGATATTGCGAATAGTTTGATTTTCAAATTTGCATTAATTTCACATGTTTTGACGAACACAATTTCGCAATATAAGAGAAAGAGTTTTGGCATTGCTTTTTCCAACTATAAAATATTTGTGTCATTGTTCGATTTTGTTTTATTGTTCTCGAAAAATTTTGTTATTGAAGACTTCTAGATTTAAAGTAAAAAAAGCTATAGAAAATGGCCCTCGAATTTCGAGCGCTGAATGCTGCTATTTGCATTAATTTTAAATCTTTTAACGTTCATGGTTTTAACAGAATACACAGGCAATTTTGGTCATAGTTCAAATAAATGTATTTTGAATCTAATGCCTCCAACTTTTATAGGAATAGTTTTTCGTTAATGATTAAGAAGAGTTGAATCTTGAAGGTTTGGATTGATTTTAAATATTTAAGGTACTATTAGTGAGTTAAAAAAATTTTTTTTCGATTTTTTTTTGTTTTCATAAAAGGGTCTATAAATGTGCCGAGAATATGTATTTAAAATTTCAGGTCAAAATTCACAATAGAAAAAAAGTTATACCGATTTTTGTATAGTCATGTTTTGACTGTGCTGCGTAAATTTCTTGTAATTCTATTTTATTTTATGATTATACTGTAGCAATATCCCTATCCCTCTCTTTTTTCGTTATTGAAGTTTAGTATACGTTTCGTTGTCGTCTGTGAAGCGCGTTTAATTTTAAAGTAAACCTTTTTTTTTATTAAAATGCCTTCAAATAGGAAAGGAAGTGGAACTAAAAAAACTCCTTACACAAAAAAACTTATATTTCACGGCAATCAATATACAGCAGAACAATCTACAAGTTTTTGTAGTACTTCAGCTGAAAAATTATCAAAGTCCGGTGACTTTGACGTTTCAGAAGATCCGTCTTCGTCGTATTGCATTATTGCATTTACACATTTTTTTTAACTCTATCGACTCTTGTTAAGTGTAAAAAGTGTGATGGTGACATTTCTTTTTCTAAAAGTAATAGTAGAGGACTTGGTTTCAAGACGATGGTTCAATGTAAATGTGGAACGGAGAAAATAAATTCCTGTAAACTAATTAATAATGCTTATGAAATCAATCGTAGAATTGTGTTTGTAATGAGAATAATTGGTATTGGCTCAAATGCTTTACAAGTTTTTTGTTCTTTGATGGATTTATGCCCTATGTTTTATTCGAGTCTTTATTACAATTGTCTAAAAAAAGCAAAAATTGCAGCAAAATCGGTCGCTGATATAGTTATAAAAAAAAAAGCGGGAGAAGAAGAAAAACAAAAACAAAAGAAAACGGTTTTCCGGAGGATCAGTTGACAGTGTCGGGTGATGGGACATGGTCGAAGAGGGGATTTTCTTCCTTGATTGGTATATGCTCAGTTATTGGGAAATTCTCGAAAAAAATTTTGGACGTATTTGTTTCTTCCAAGGTATGCAAACTTTGTGAAATTAAAAAAAAAGAACTTAGTTCTCCAGATTTTAAAATATGGTTTGAAAGTGTTCATCAATCAGATTGTAACATCAATTATGAAGGCAGCAGTGGTGGGATGGAGGTGCAAGGAATTAAAGAGATTTTTCGGAATTCTATACCCTTTCCAAGTACGCGTTTTACATAGGAGACGGGGATTCGAAAACATTTACGAACTTGAATGACGCTAAACCATATGGTGATTTTGTCATTAAAAACTGGAATGCGTGTTGCACGTCGGGAAGCGTATGTTTAGACACTTGAAGGACGTTAAGAAAACTCTAACAGAAGTAAAAAAATATAAGAGAAAGGAGGAAAAAAAAATAATAATAAAAGATGTGGAGACTGCAACAAAAAAAACTTAATAAATCCGCAACTCCAGCTGTAAAAACCACCGATCTCACAGGCGTTGTAATAAAAAAAATGGCATTGTTTTATCGTCTAGCGATTCAGAGATATCCGGAATCTTTGGAGAAAATGAAAAATGAAATATGGTCCACATATTATCACATGATTTCGACTGATGATATGCCACAGCATGATAAATGCAATATCGAGTGGTGCAAATATTTACAATCTCAAAGGGATAAGACAAATTTCAAACATAAACCAGCCCTTAGCCAGCATATTCAAGAATATATCAAACCAGTTTATGAACAATTAACTGAAGACAACTTGTTACGACGTTGCTTAGGAGGAAATACTCAAAATAATAATGAGTCTTATAATAACACGATATGGAGTATTATTCCTAAGCGTAATTTTACTGGCAAAGAAGTTGCTGATTTTGCAACCCATGTATCTTTGTGCATTTTTAACGAAGGTCGAAAAACGGTCTTAAAAATAATGGAAGTTATGTTGGCACCTCAGCTCGATCATTTATGATTTACAAAGACCAACAGCGGATAAAGATTGCAAATAAAGACTAAAGAAGGCCGGACAAAGAAAAAGCAAGATAAGGAACTACAGGAGAAAGATTTTGAGATTGCTTATGGATTACTATACGGTCCCGGATTGGCTGATTAGTTATTAGTAAGTTTATAAATATTTTATAAAATAAAACTAAAATTTCATATTAAAAAAACTTTAAACGCGTTTTTCTCGAAATTACTTTTTTCAAATTTGCGCAAATTCTAGCTCAAAAACTTCTTAGTCGATTTTGATAAAACTTGGCTCATTTTGTTTATTATTATGCCTATTGTGCATCCCACCACAGACCTGGTGAATTTTTTCTTTTTTTTTCGTTTAGAGACATAAAAGCGCGGGAAAATGAGGCTATTTTTAAAACTTTTTTTTCAAATAAGCGCAATTTTTCGAAAAAACGCTTTACTTTCGGTTTTGGTGGTGGGATGCACAACTAAATAAGTCTACATTAAAATGCCAATTGATTTTTTTTTCGGTAGCACTGGAGAGGCTCTATCATTTGCGCAGATTTGTGCCCTTTTTTTTACGTCAACTTCAACGCCCTCTATACGAGAGAAAAAAAAATATAATTAAAAAATACATTTTTTTAATAAAATCTAGATCCTTAGTTATCATATGTAAAAAAAGTAGTTCTAAAAATCAATTTTTCACTTAAAAAACAAATATTTAAAAAGGGTCTCTTTTTTTAACTTCACTCGATAATAGTACCTTAAACGTTGGGTGCAGCGAGGCGCACCGGGTCCCAGCTATCCAAAATACAGAAAACAAGCTGTTCATTGAGACACTTCATCTGTGTATGAAAATTCATATCTCGAAAAATGCCATGTACCCTGTATTTTATTGGATAGTGGAGATAGCCCCCTCTCTAGAACAATTTTTTTCTCCAAATACATCCAGAAATCACTCCTGAAAATATTAGCCGCGTAGGCCCACAAAAGATTTATTGAGCGTCTGATGACCTTATACAAGCCGCGAATGAGTGCATATGAGTATTTTAAATCTTTAAAACGGCGATATCTCTTGAATGGCAATTCGTACGGGAAAATGTATAATAACTTTTTTTGTAGATAATCGCATAATCTACAAACTTTGTGAACACTATTTTATGATAGGACTTACCGTTTAAGAGATATTTGCAAAAAACTGATATTTTGACGCTTTGACCTTGAATAAAAAGTTTTCCCGGCGGCCAATCGCGTGTCAGTCTCGACATTTTATTTATAATGATGTTTTTAAGGTGTGTACCAATTTTCATCAACTTCCGAATTGTCTTCACTCAAAAATCTATTTTGACTGGACTATAGAAGGGTTTATTCTATTATCAAAGCTTCGAATTTTCCTTAGAACTAGAATATGAAAAGTTATATTGGGCGCTTTCCGTTTAAACGCAGCGAGACGCAGTGTATCTCACACGGTGTTCCATCACCGACCGTGTTCAAGTATACATATAAGTCACCCGGCTGTGCACATCTGTGTCGCTGATGAAATACCCTGTATGACACACTGTGCCTCGCTCGCTGTGTTGTAAATAGAAAGCAGCCATATAATATAATACATTCTAATATATTTAAATAACAATTCAGATAAATATATTGAAGATATTTTGTATCAGAAGGTTCACGATTGCGCCAAGCTTTAAGTTAAGAAAGCAAAAGATAGAAAAGAGACGGAGCATACATGATCCGCACCGCATGTGTTAGTTTTCGCCTTTTTCGTTTTGTGTGAGCAATGTTTCATCAAGCTCTTTCATTCCCTTCCATTTCAGTTATTTAAAACTGGTTTCTTGCGGAAGCCAAATGTAGTCGAAAAGGTAGCGGCAGCACTGCAGCCCCGGTCATGTGATCAGGAGCGCGTTCAAAAACCTTACTATGGTTAACCATCGTTAACTATGGTAAACTTGTGTCGTTCAAAAACTCCGTGGTTAACTACACATAACCAGGAGCATAACTTTTTGGCGTTCAAAAACTCCCGTGGTTAACCATGGTGTAGTTAAATTTTAACCCTGCTCGGGAGCTTGGTTAGCGATAGTTAAGAATAAGAAGAATAAAAACCACTCTGACAGTTATTTAATCTTAAGCACGTGAACAAATTAAAGTGCGATTTGTGGGATTATTGTAAATAAATAATAAATGAAATAATTGAAGCAATTAGCGGGGAGACTATTTTATGGAAAATTTTGTTTTTATTTTTTTTTATTTTTCTTTAGCCTGTTGTTAACCACGGTGCGTTCAAAACCTCAATGGTTAAACATAAACTTTCGTGGTTAAGTGAAGTGATGCAGCATAACCACAGTTTACCTCGTGGTTTACCATAGTAAGGTTTTTGAACGCGCTCCAGGTTAAGCCAGTAGAAACTATTCGCTAGCGATGTTTCTTCTTGGCTGCTTTGGATTCGATACGGAAATACTGTGAATACATTGCACTGCAGGAGGAAACAAATTTATCTCAAAATTTTTTTCTCTAATTTAAAATTACTACTAATTATGTTTGACGCCAGCGATTGCGATATGTACGAGTTGCATAAATTTATTTTTCTCCGAAAACGTGAAACGACTTTTCCACTTCAGAAATTTTCCATTTCGGTGGCCTCGGAGCGGAGCGTTGTGGGTTCGATTCATTTAATACAAACAGCATTTGTGGTTATTAATAAAATTGAAGAATCACTCAAATGTGAAATTGTTAACGAGCACTAATAGCATTGCATTTTCTTATTTCTTTTAGCTTGCAGGAATTGAGGATTGATCGAAATGAAATCAGTGAACTACCCAACACTCTTCGCTTCTTACGAAATTTAAAGAGTCTACAAGCATCTCAAAACCGGATATCCAGACTTCCAGCATTTCTAGTGAAAATGCGTACCATGGGTTTGGTGGACATGTATGCACAGAAAACTGAACCCAAGTTACTAAATAATCATCAGAACAATGACCGAAACAATTTAAACCCGCCCTTGAGTAAAGTCAGCTTGAGGGGTAATCAGTTGAAAGGGAATATTATTTTAGGCAATTATGGCGTAAGTTGATAAAACCTTCTTTGCAAATTTTTAATTAATGCATTTATAGAACCTAACGCAGCTAGATGTGAGTGAAAATGAAATTGAAATATTGGACTTAAGTGCTTTGGGTCAGTTAGAGTCACTGCAGTGTTGCCGAAATAAACTGGTGGAGCTCACTGTAAATGGTAGTGCCTTGACATCTGTTATAGCAGGAAACAATAGTAAGATAACTTTTTATATAATTATTATAAAATTGAATTTATATAATTATTATCACAATTGAAAATATTGGTAATTTTTTGACAAGTGAACAAAAGAAAGTGGAAACATATAAAATCTGAAATACTAATTTCAAGCTATTCTTTAATAAAATAAATTGCTATTCAAGCAAGCTACTTATTCTTAAATAAATAAATTACTGCGATAATATCAAAACTCATGAACTAATATGGACATCATATAAACGATTGGAGTCATCGATGGGAGGCTTGAATCAAATGCTAGGGTGTACTAAATAATTAAATCGTTTAATTTTTTTGAATTTTCTCTTCAAAAAGTCCTGGTACTAAATCGAGGAACTATCAACAAGTTATGTAACTATCAACAAGTTTATTTAAGTAGTACATATCTTTTTAGTATTATCAATTCTCCTTCATAGTCTTTCACCCCTCGTAGTTGATCAATTTCAATTAAACCATCCATTGATGACTTGGTATAAAAATGATCCTAATTTGTTTAAAACAATCAAGGCAAACGGTAGTTTGCCGAGTTCGTAACGGTAGACTACTAAAGCCTTATTTACTCCTAAACATGGCGAACAAGGTGTTTTTGATAAACTTTATGCGATTTATCACCTTTTTCAAATCACTATAAGTATATTTTTTGACAGAAAGAAAAGATGGTTTCGATGATAAAACTAATAAAAGTGCAAGGGTTTGCTAACATAAATCAAACTGAATCGATTTCAAATTTATTTAACACCCCTATTTTCGACATGTCACATGGAAAAAGCCGTTGAGTTACTTCATGTAACATATCTCTAAATGTGGATTAGGCCTACACCCATACATATAAAAAAACGCACCTTATACTCTACCCCCGCGGTGGTGTGGAAAGGAGTATTCATTTTATACAAAAATACTAATAGTGGAGTCGGACAAGCAAAACATAAGGAATTATATCCAGTTTCAATTTTGTTTTTCTTAATATGTTAGTTGCATCGAATACTTTACGAAATGGACATTTTCTACCATTGGCAACCGCCGCTACGTAAGTTATGGGCCATTTTGTGGAAAATCTACCATTTTGGTCGTGGTATGTGTAGGTCAAAAGAAAGCGAAAAAAATTGAGGCTGTTCATTAAGATATTACCTCTCAGCGGTTACAAAATGAAATTTTAATCTGCACACATAATCTCAAAAAAAATTAAAAACTTAAGAAACTGCTAAATTTTGGTTTTTTGGTTATATTTTCGGATGTTTTAAGTAAAATTTGATGAAATTTTCAGAAATTATACTTTATAATGACCTCAAAATCTATAGTGTCATTAAAGCCCAAACTGATGTTTCCTTCATGCAGACAAAACTCAATGCCTTACAAGACTGGTGTACTACGAACAAACTGCAACTTAACACCAGCAAATGTCATGCAATTACTTTCTCCCGTAGTAGAAACCCACAGAGGCAGTACTATTATCTCAACGGCATGATGTTGAAACAGGTTGATCATATCGGAGATCTAGGCATGGTCCTAGACCAAAAACTTAATTTCAACCTGCACTACGATAGTATTACTGCCAGGGCCAACAAACTTCTTGGTTTCATCAAGAGGAGATCCAAAGAATTCAGTAATGTACGGGTCACGAAAACACTCTTCTGTTCTCTAGTCCGCCCTATCCTGGAATATGCGTGTCCTATCTGGGATCCTATATTCCAAGTAAGCAGTAGCAGGATTGAATCAGTTCAGAAGAGATTTCTCCTTTTTGCCTTGAGAAATCTACACGACCCGCATGACTACGAAAGCCTACCGCACTACTTGGACAGGCTCAAAGTGCTTGATCTCATGCCGTTATCTAGCAGGAGAAAACTGCTCATATCTTGCGTTGCCTTTGACGTCCTAAGTGGAAAACTTAAAGTGAAGTTTCTGTCGGACAAGATCAAATTCAATGATGAAGTCCGACACACACGTCATACTAAATTACTTCGGGAATACCGTCATCGCACCGATTACGCTAGGAACGAGCCCGCCAACAGATGTTGTATGGTCTTTAATACTCACAGCTCCTTTTTCTCCCCCTCACTCAACAAGGCATCCTATAAGAAAACACTCAGATCTCTACTAACATAACTCCCACCTCTCTTTACAATTAGTAGTAAGTTTCAGTAGTTGTCAATAGTTATTAATTATAGTTAATCAATTATTTTTATAATAAGGACTGTTGTACTACTGTGTTTTTTAATTTAAGTGTCAAGCTCTTCATTTATGGCGGTAGCACGACTTGCTCTTTCCATGACCGTTTTCGATTTCGCGATACCTTAATTAAGCCCGGTAATAATATTGCTTCGTTATTTTTATACCGACTAGTCCGAGGTCCCGGGTTTCGGCACCATAATTACTACTCGGTTAAATTTATATTCGGTCTATTTGTTAGTTTAATAAAACAACGTTCTACCGTGAGGTATAATTGCATAATAATCACAATTTACATTTTCGTATAATCTTTGTTGTTCATTATCAGAAACGTTCTGCTAAGTTCATTCTGTACAGTGTTTTCTTCCTGTAATTTTTCATAGGTAGAAAGCAGAACGTGACTCTCTTCTGGGTTCTCGGTCATAGGAACGTAGATGGGAACGAGAAAGCCGACTACCTAGTCAAGGAGGGAGTGTCTCTCCGTAGCTCGGAGGCCGATATGGGTGGCATCCCAATTAGTACAGGATCCGTAGAACAACGACCTTCACCGATCGAGTAACCGAATGAAATTTTTTTTCGTGATAAATAATATGCTAACAAAAGTATCGGTGATGGGTTGCCTAACGAAACATGTTCAAGGCTATATTTAATAGGCGTTTTTTCGCCATTTTCCGCCTTTTTATCTATTTTGATGAGAAACTATGCATTTTGGTGAAAATATCAAAAGAGCATAAAATTTCCTACAAACTTTGTCTTCACTGTTTTTTCGAATTCCGCATAGTTTCGCCGCTAGCGGCCGTTTTGCACCTTTTTTTAGATTTTGAGCTAAAATTATGCATTTGTATGAAAAATTAAATGAGATCAAAGTTTCAACGGCTTTTCTTTGGGCGCTTTGATTTATCAACAGAATATAAAAAAAGGCGCAAAACGACCGCTAGTGGCGAAACTATGCGGAATTCGAAAAAACAGTGAAGAATGAAATCTACTAATAACAAGAGGTAAACAGAACAATATATAATTTAAAAAATCTAAAAATACGCTTTTTATAATTTATTAATAAAAAACAAAACATAATTTTAAAATTAAACGACTTAAATGTAAAATGCCTGGGCACAATTGCCGAAATTAGTCCGTCATTTTTAATTCACGAATTTCTACCACAAATCCGTTATTTGCCACCTTAAAAACTCCAAGATACCCATTTTCAGTGCAATCTGAACACAATTGCCAAATTAATCCGCTATTTTGAATTTTCAAATTTTTACCACAAATTCGTCATTTGGAAACCTTAAAGCCCCCAGATACTGATTTTCGGTCCAATCGGAACACAATTGCCAAAATTAGTCCGCCATTTTGAATTTTCAAATTTTAACCACAATTTACTCATTTGGAACCCTTAAAGCTCCCGATACTGATTTTCAGTACAATCGGAACACAATTACCAAAATTAGTCCGCCATTTTTAATTTTCAAATTTTAACCACAAATTCGTCATTTGGAACCCTTAAGGCCCCCGATACTGATTTTCAGCCCGTTCGGAAGAGGATTAATTGTTAGTTTTAATTGTCTTTTAGAGCGATTGATAAAATTAATTGCAATTGATTTAGTTGCAATATACAATTAACACGGATTAATCCAAATAATAATTGTGGGCTGCAATAAATAGTTCAATTGCAATTAATTTTAACTGCAATTAAATTAATCGCAATTATTCTTTTAATTAATTAATTAATTGATTGAAAATTTAATTGATTAATGCCCAATACTGTGCACCACCCAAAGCCACCCCTAGATGAAGTTGTTTCAATGTTACAAATACGATTATAAAAAATTTTAATTTGCAAAAGTCACTGACGTGTATACATGTCAGTGAAAAAAGGTTTGCGACCTATGGAACGAATTGGTGCCAGTGCCATGAAAATTTTCTGCTGATTTTCTTATCTTACTAATATTTTTTAATAAATTTCATTTCTTTTCGCTTTCGATAGGGAAATTTTATTTTATTTTTATTCTTTTTTTACTTCCGTAACAATGTCCGAGATATCAACGGGCAATTTTGTGGCATCCGAAAATATTAACAACGCAGCAATTGCTGCATAAGTCTTAATTTTTGAAATCTAGATGGCGACAAGGTGTTTTGGCATCGTACATTTTGTTTATGTTCATCGTACATGAACAAATCTTGAAAATTGCATCCATCTTTAAGTATAAAAAGTTTTATAAATTACAAAGTTTAAACATACATTGACTCTTTTGTTTTGATTTTACATCTTTTGTCAAAATAATTTTGCGCCACAAAAATAGACATTTTAAAATCATCAAAAACAGCAAAACATTTTGGATAAAAAGAAAATTAGAATTATAATCGGATAAAAACGTTGAAACCTTGCGTTTCCGCGTCAGTTTTTACACTTTTTGAAGTAATTTATAATAGTCATATTAAGTACAACAAAATTGCCTTGGCATGTTCAAATTGATTTCTCGTCTTTTTTTGAACATATTTTAGTACAGTTATGTAAAGTACAAAATTACCTTGGCATGTTCATTGATTTCTCGACTTTTGTTGAAAATATTTTAGTATAGTTATATTAAGTACAATAAAATTACCTTGGCATGTTCAAATTGATTTCTCATCTTGTGTTGAAAATATTTTGGTATAGTAAATAGAACTCAGAAAAATATACAATCAGTGCGAAAAATTCGGGATAAGACACCTTACCACGTAATTGTTTTACCTTTTTAAGGTAATTTTTTTAAAACATTTAATATTCAATATTTAATTAATATTCAATATTTAATAGAGTACAGAAAAATTTTACACGCTCAAATTGGTTTCACATTTTTTGTTACAAATAATTTAGCATTGTAAACATAAAACTCGGAAGTAAATATACAATAAAGGCGAAAAAATTGTGGTGGTATACCTTGGCACGTAATTATTTTATCTTTTTAAGGTGATTTCATTTTTTTTGAGATTATTTGAGTTTTAATAATGGGCCCCATCCAACGCCCAAAATTGTGAGACGCAGCCAAATACGTTTTCGTCTCCCCATATTATTATGATTTTGACTTTAGTTTTACAGTTGCATCGAGGTGAGCTCATGAAAGCAGATAAAATCGCTGGTTCTAAATGAGTAACGGATCACGTTCCGTCGAATTTATTTTTTACTATTTTTATATATGTTGAATTAAGATGAATCAAGGGTCGCGCAAGCGACCCGACCGTGGTAAGGTTTAAAAAAAATAAAAAAAAAGAATAAAAAAAAAATAAAAAAGATAAAAAAAAAATTTAAAAAAGAATAAAAAAAAAAAGAAAAATGAAAGAAATGTGGAAAGCGCTGCGCGACTGCCTTTACCGGAGTTTGGGCTCAGGCAGAAGACCAGAGAGAGGTAGGGTCGCTCTGAATCTCGCTTCGTTGCCACAGCTGAGAGCGACACCTTGCTTCGGACTGATGCAAAGTAGGGATGGACGATATGCATCGATGTATCGGAAACATTCGATGTATAGACACGATGCATCGAACTGAACCGATGTTTTATTAATGCTTCGATATATTCAATGCATCGATGTTTTTTATCCGATGCATCGAATGGGAATATGCTTTGATTTCGTTCAGTATTCATGTACGCGAGTCGAAAATTCAACTCAATCTCAACTCAATTTTTCAAGGTAACTGCTAGAGTATCACGCTCACGTATAAATCTGGATACAGAATTGAGCGGTCATAAGAGCGCATCAGCACCGGGAAATGCCAAATGATACAAAATGGTAGAGCGTGCACTCTGTTCAGCATAATCAGGTTGTGTGTAATCTAATTAATTTTGACGTTTATGCCAGGTTTATATTTGTAAGTACTTTCACGAACGCCGCTTTCATGTGTCTCTACTTGCAACGAAATACAGTGTTTACATGGCGTAAGTGAAGACGAAAGTTCTACTTTCGTGTCAAAAACGCCTTACTTTCTCGTAAGTTCTTGCAAATGTAAACCTTACATTATCAGCGCTGATGTACTTTCATGGCCGCTCAATTCTGTTTGCAGCTTAAGTTGGAAGGTGCGCGGGAACTGTACTGCAAGTACCCTCACGGATTTCTTGTCACGGTCACTGTCGTAAACATGCGCGAGCATGTTCGTATAACGTGAGTTTGTTTAACTGTATGACCTGTGACTGCATAAACTTTCATATTTGCGTATTTTTAAGACATAAAACTTGTGGGTAGAAGACATCGATGTATTTTGCGATGCATCATCGTAACATCGATGCCACAGAACGATGCATTGCATCGAAAAAAACATCGATGTTTTTTCTTAATGTCCACCCCTAATGCAAAGTACACCATGGGTCGCCTCTTGTCTTATGTGTATCGAGCGCGTGTATTCGCCCCGAGGTGAAATGTGGTGTAAGCCTTGTTTATTTTTCTTATAATTTCTTACGTTAATTGGATTTCGAGTTTAATTAGATTAAACGGAATTAATTTATTTAACGAAAGTGTGCTTAATAGTATAAATAACAATAAAAGGAGATAATAGTGAAAAATATTTGTTTTGTGGCTGTAATTTGTGTTTTGTTACCTTCTCTTACACTGGCCCAAAGGACTCCCACAATTTCTTATATTACTCAAGAACAAATTAAAGATATTGGCGACACCGTTGTCCTAGAATGCTCTGTACAATACGCAAGTGATTACTCAGTTTTATGGATAAAAGTTGGTTCTGATCCAGTGTTTTTGTCCACGAGTAGTACCCTAGTCATTAGGGATTCTCGCTTCGCCTTAAGAGATGATCGTAGCTCATCAACATATAAGCTACAAATTAAAGATATCCAAGAAACGGATGCGGGTGTTTATCAGTGTCAAGTGGTTATTTCAGTGGTCCATAAAGTAACAGCTGAGGTCAAATTATCCGCTAGATGGCCACCTGGCCGTTGCTTTTTGATCCAGAACCTACAGTTACTTTCTAAAAAATAATGTTTGTTGCAAATAAATTGATTTCAAAATTTTTCTAGAAAGGTCTAGTGGCTGATTGAGTTGACTGGAATATTGCTTTTTACAATCCACCAAAGGTCATTAAATTCTAAAGTCACAGAAGATTTTTAAATTTCACGTTGTGTTTAAAAGGTAAGGTAAGTTTTTTTAATATTTTATTTTTTTTATTTGTTAACTATGGCGCAAAAACAAGAACAAAACATGAATCGTCTGAAAAGTGAAATAATTGGCGATACTTAGAAGATGAACATATCAATTTTTTTGCAGACCTTTTGAGAAAAGTGTCTCATTATGACATACAACCTCCAAGTTTACGATACTGGCCTGAGACCATTATCCCTTGTAAATCGTATGAAAATCATATTCAGATAATACATTCTAATAATCATTGGATATGTGCTTATTACTATAATAATATTATATATTTATGATTCACTGAATTATAAAAAACTAGATGAAGTCCAGAAAGCATTTTTGATTAATTTGTACCCTCAAATGGACGTACTTAAAATTATAAAGTTCATAGCTGTACAGCATCAGCCCAATCTTAAGGTGAAACCCCAATGTAGGCTTGGCTTGCTTTAGTGCTTTGCTTTGCTTTGGCATATCAAATAAACCAGTGCTTTGTTAAGGGAAAAAACCAAATGACAAAGCGGCAAAGTCAAAGCAAAGCCAAAGCAAAGCAAAGCAAAGCTCGAAATGACCAATGTTCAATTTTTTGATGCTTTGTATGCTTTCGCGTTCGTTTAATATTTATTTTGCTTAGAGAAATAAATGTATGTAGAGGTTTGAGAAAATTTATTTCATAAAGAAGTTATTTTTTTGGGAATAACATTAACTATAAATATTTAAGAGTTCAAAATTAATCTGAGACAACAAATTTCTCGTAAATGTTTGAAGAGTTAATGCCATAAACCATTTGTGCTTCTTTATAACTCTACACAACAATAGATATTTACATTCGATCCTTTGTTCTTTTTATGAAACAATAATGTCCATTCCAAAGGAAAAATTCCGCAAAATTCATACCTCTTACCTCTTTCGTGTACTACTTCTATTTCCTGTGCTCATGAAAAGCAAACTGTAAAGTAACTCAAGCAAAGCGTGTATTTGGGTTTGTTTTGCTTTGGCTCGTTGGGCTTGTTTTGCTTTGGCACGTGGTGCCTGAAAAGCTCACCAAGTTCAAGCAAGCCAAGCCTACATTGGGGTTTCACCTTTAGAGATTGTGGGGTTTATGCTATTGCTTTTGCAACATCAATCGTGTATGGCATTAACCCCGACAAGGTAAGTTACGACCACAATCGAATGCGCCCTCATTTATTGAAAATGTTTGAAAATAAGAGTATAGAGCATTTTCCGCAAAATCCTCGGTATGTATTTCAAGACGTACCTCCATTGGCCGTTGCTCTTACTCGAACGCTGGAAAAAATTAGAATACGGAACTACAGAAAATCTCAGCAACAAAATGAAAACTTGAATAAAGCATCTGCACCTCGCGCTGCTGCTACGATCACAACAGTAGGCAATGCGACTGCCTCTTGCAATGCTAGTCAATGTGCCTGCCTCTCGCATTCCTTCTGCGATCAACAAAGTAGTTAATGCGTAATAAATTAGTCTATGCGTCTGCGTTTCGCGATGCTTCTACAAACAAGAAAGTAGTTTATGCGTCTGCCCCTAGCGATGTTTCTACGAATAAAAACGTAGTCAATGCCTCTGCCTATCGCGATGCTTCTACGAACAAACAAGTAGTTTATGCGTCTGCCCCTAGCGATGCTATTACAAACAAAACTGTAGTCATTGCTCCTGCTTCTGCCGATGATTCTAAGATCAAAAAACTTGATGCCTCTGCTCTGAACCATGATTTCACAAAGATAACACGAGGTAATACGTCTCCAGTTTGCAATACTCATTATACACAAGAAAACTTTTATTTTTCTGCATCAAATTCGATCGACTTTTCGAGCGATTTTGTGAATCAATACAATAAACCTTGTGCCGCTTCTCTTGAAAGAAATGAATTTACAGGCAAAGTTGAATGTGATGATAGCGATGGGGGCTCATCTGGAATTGTAATAGATGATGAATGCGATCCAAATTATATCCCTAGACCGATTGTCAATGGAGTTAGGCAGCTTCTTCCACAATATCTAGAAGTCATTTTAAACGGTGGAAAGTTATGCGATATGCAAATAAACAATTTTCATAGTATACTTCAGCACTGCTCCACATATTCGCCTCAAGGAAGTTATAAGTTACATCGACCATGGAAAATTAAGCCCATACTTCCTGAACAAAAACATATAGAGATTTTGTTCTGTAATTTTGGTGATGAAGCTAATTCCATCGGACATTGGGTGTGTAGTTATTATAATGGTGAACATTTATATATTTATGATTCCTTAAATTTGCAATGCTTACATGAAATGCTGCGAATATTTTTGGAACAGTTGTTTCCTTTCTATTTTCAGAATAATAAGTCCGTCCAGTTCCCAAAGGTTCAAAATCAGCCGAATGGTATTGACTGTGGAGTGTTTGCCATTGCATTTGCAGTCACACTATACTTTGGTAGAAAACCAGATGAAGTCAGATTTGACCTCTCTTTAATGCGACCACACTTACATAAAATATTGTCGACTCATGTACTGGAGCCGTTTCAATACACGGAAATTGGCAATGTATTACAAAATACAAAAATATCTCAAAATAAGCGAAAACCTGCTACTGCCCAATAGGAATTCTAGGTAGCACTTACCGACGGAGCACTGATATAAGTAGTCATCTGGTAAGGGGTACTCCTATTTTCGTAGGTGTTACAAGAGCCCTTATATAACGCATTACAAGAGAAGGCAGATGGTAAGGGGTAATCCAGAATTAGACCCAAAGAAGTTAGAAATTTGCCCGATGACTCAAATACTATTCCAAAAATACGAAAACAAATGAGTCATCGGGTAAATTTCTAACTTCGTTGGGTCGAATTCTGGATTACCCCTTACCATCTGCCTTCTCTTGTAATACCTTATATAAGGGCGCATCGATGTAGTAAAAAGTAAGGCCTTACCTCCTATGACATGGTGTGTAAAAATAAGCACTTCTGTAAGGGGGATGGTAAGGCCTTCCCCTTACCAGTAAGTGCTCTTTTCAGTACTTCTGTAAGCTTACAAGTCCTACTGGGTGAAATGTTTCCTTATTCTTCAAAAAAGCAAAAATTAGAAGTATTTGACACGGTTTCCGGATGCCCTTCATATGAATCTGATGTCAAACGTCAAATCGAAGATGATCATTTAAATTCGAGAAAAAAATGAAACTGTCATTACAAAGTAATATATTGGAAAATTCAATTCAAGATAAAGAATCGTTGTCTGACGATGAATCGGATCTGCTCAAACAAAGGGATGTTCGACGTAAAAGAATACACAATGATAAACGTAGAGATGAAATCAATAAAAAACGAAGGGAAAATTATCATGCCAAAAAAAGTGAGAAGACAGAAGATGACAATTACAAAAGATGTAAACATGACATAAAATTAAAAAAACGGAAGAAGAATACATACAGGTTATAACACAAGTCTTGGATAATATTAATGAAGAAGAAAGACGCTTGGAGGCAGAATCAATCACTAAGTGGTGTTTTATTGCTAGGCAAAATGTCATACGCGAAATGAAACCTGTATTAGCAACAGTAAAAACTAAATGTGAAGCTGCAGTGTCGCGATATGAAAGTGTTGCATGTGACATATTTGATAAGGATGCTATTGCCGCAATTTGTGGGCCATCTAAGCATACTGCTTGTTCTGAAGCATTTTTTTATGAAACAACATACAAAATGTTGAATTCATCTCAACCACCGATAATTTTGAATTCATTAGGCGCGAGTATAAATATTTTACCATTAGAACAAAATGAATTAGAGAAGAAAAAAAAATCCACATTAAAATGGAATTGCAGTTCACTTTGTAAGCTCGACAACGTAGAGTTGTTCGAAAATGTTATTCAGTTGTTCAAATCACTGGTATCTTGCACACTGGCTTAGGCTTATTCATATTGCGATGAATTTTTTTCATGCACCCGAGAATCTGCCTCTTCTAAACTTGGACATTATTCCGATTGTTATAATGATTTTCAGTGATGCAAGTCAAAAATGTTGTGTATCCAAATAACTAAGGTTTAACTTTAGGTGGGCCACAAAAAAATTAATTTTCATAGAAACTTAGGTTTAGATATTTAGAATAATACCCTGTAATGCCCAACGATCATCTCATCTTCGTTTTGTTTCATTTGCGGGAAGGGATTGGAGGGGTTTAAAAAAATTTATTTAACGTTCGAAAACAGGCGGAAATATATTTTGGCGCTGATGTTACAACAAAAAATGCACCCCTTTTGGGGAAGAGTATTGGTCGGTGGAGGAGTTGGTGGGGGTCGGAAGCGATATCCGACGCCACCATCATGCTCAGAACCCTCGAAAACGGAGAGAAAGTGTTTTTTCCGGGAACCTGTGTAAAGCACGTTTAACCCCTATTGGGGGTGGTTTTTGGCCGTTTTGAGGGGTTGCGCAACCCGAGTAAAAATAAATGATGGCCTTAAAACGGGCAAATGTCGACTGTGATTGAAACATAGTCCTCGGCCATCTGGCGGTTAACAGAAGGCTCGTTGCAGGACAGTACTGCCGTACAGGGGGCGATTGACGGTGAAACAACGGCCTTACAGTTCCAATAACGGCCATACGACGGCCGCCGTATTGCTATTATGGGTATACGACGATGGTACAGTGGCAGCAACGTGGATATTCGTCCTCCTATAAGAAAATATATTGCACTGGAATTAAATGTTTGATTTTTTTTCGGTTGTGTTTTTTTTCAAGCTTCTACAGCTCAGTACTTGGCCTTTTAAATCTTTTGGGCAAATTTGGCCGTCGTAGGGCCGTATGTGCTCCCATTAAAAATGGTTAAAAACTCTACGGCCATCATATGCCCCTTAAAAAGCCAAGCGGCCGGTGTTCGCCCTTTAGAAGGCCGTTTTTTATTTTTAATCGGGAACACCAAAAAAAATTCTAACAACGCCATCGTGTTCAGGAACCCCGAAAACGGGGGGGGTACTCTTGTTCCGGCTCAAAATATTTACATGTTCGTCCGACTCACACACGCCACTACGTTTGACAGGGTATGATTTAAAAAATTCTCCTTCCCAAGCGGTCTTCGATCATGAGACTCAGGTAACTTATCTTTAGTATTGCCAGTCAAACCATATAAAAATTTGGAGAAAATATCTCGTTGGCTTTTTGAGATCCACAACGATAAAAGATACTTAATATGTCCTTTGAATCATTTTTTCGTCGAATGTCCTTTTTGGAATTTTTATTTAATAGATAGCGCGCATAGCGAACAAATGGGCAGGGCACATTTTTATTAGGGTTTTCTTCGTCCTCTACAATTTTTTAAAGCAATACAGGCGATTTCGTGCATCCCTGTTGCGGGCGCGTGAGTTTTATTTTTACTCGGGAACAAAACGAGAACGCACACTCCCGCCACAGGGATAAACGCTTCCGCCACAGGGATGCACGAAATCGCCTGTATTGCTTTAAAAAATTGTAGAGGACGAAGAAAAGGGGCAACTATCTTGGTGACCAGAAAGGGTGCCAATTGCATACTCACTAAAAAGGTTCTCGTTTGATTGCGTAGGTCAAGCAGCATTGGAAGTGGTTAGTGTTTAGCTGGGGGACTGCTTGATAAAACAACACTCGCGTTTGGAATGGTTTGCCGATGCGGATGTATTTATAAATGTTCATGCCTGAATTTTTAGATTTTCGTGCCAGTGGATGCCTCTATCGAACAAATTTTTAGATTTTCGCACTTGGGGCGGGAGCGTGCATCCCTGGGGCGGGTGCGTGTATATTTTTGTGGCGTCCCTATTTGTTCGCTATGCGCGCTAGCAGCGGTCGCGTGCGTGCTAGTAAGAAAATTAACCAACTAAATTATTTTTACTCGGGCGTTGGTCGAATTTTCATGGAATGGCCCTTGTGCGACTTTCAACATTTTTCCAAGAATTAAATCGAAAGAGAATTTTTTCAGAAGCGAATTTCTTTATTTTCTCTTGTTTTGTTTGATCGGAAGAGAATTTTTTTACGAAGAGAATTTCGTTTTGCATTTGATATTTTTGCTGTATGTGTGTGTGCGTACGTATGTGGTCATTTTTTCCTGCACGATATCTTGCGAACCAAACAAGGTATCGACTTCGTTGAGATGTCGTTCGAAGCGTATGAACGTAAGAATGATCTGAAAAGATTTTCATGAAATTCGGTCGAGCCGCTTTTTTGTTTAAGCGAAGTATGTTATTTATATTTATTACTAAAATATCCAACCAAAATATTCTACATTCATCATACTGGTAATTTGATCGTGTGGACCGAAAGGGTCAAACCCACGACTGTAATGGTCGGTTATTTATTGCAAAATTCTTATTATTAATTATTCCCCCCATCTATCGGAAATTTCAGAAATTAATAGTCCAATCACTTCAGAAGCTTTTTGATGCGAAACTTTTTTGAATCACGTAGGCAAAGAAAAACAAAATTTTTCTTGGAAGAGAAAAAAATAGAATTTTTTGACAGTTCGATTTAGAATTTGGCCGAAAAAGGTTGATAGCCTGTATATTTAGTCTGGTTGTGAGAATTTTGAACTCGAGAGTCGATAAGCGAGTGAAGAAAATTATGTTCGTTTTTGAATCATTGACTGATATAATTAAAAGTGCAGAAAGATTGAGTATATTATCAAGGAAGTGCAATTTCGATTAATTTCCAACTGAGATGTTCAGTTCTTCATGACCAGAAACTAGTTTGATGATTTTAGGGCTACACTGGCCAAAGTTGGAAGTTTAACTGTAGGAGTGGACGTGCTAATATTTGCAGGAAAAAAATTGTGCCATTAAGAACTTACACGAAGATAGATGAAGAAAAAATATTAAGATAGGAGTCTGGATTGGTACATGAATAAGGAGAGTCTGGATTCTAGTGAAGTGGGATGTGATAGAAATTTGGTAACCAAGATAAACGAACATCCAAGAAAAACTTTACCACAGGAGAAAGTACCGTGTAAAAGGTTTAAGTTATTTTAACAATTCAATTGGGTTTTTTAAAAAAGGACTAACGTGAAAGGTTAACTCAGAAAATTTATTATTATTGTATTGATTGAGACTAGATATATTGTTGTGAACGATACAAAAAAATCATTTTTGTTGAGGTGTAGGTTGATGCAGAAACGCTGTTTTAAAAAAAAAATAGTAATTATTCAGAGCGGAAAAGGATCAATTTTTTTGGTTAGCGTTAGGAGTTAATGGATGCTATTCATGCTCAGCCAGCTACCGATGGTTGTGGCCAGTTTCAGGAAAATTGGATGCCGAAAACCTATCTTCCAAGTGATTTTGTTGGTGATTTAGCTGGTATGAGTGAACAATAACTTGTGCCTTGAACCGTTGGCGAATACCCGCATGGAGCTTGCAACAGCACAACAAGGAGAAGGTTTTTTTTTTTTTACACCATTATATATATAAATATGATATAGTTACAGTTCTTATGAAGTAATAACTATATACCTATCATTTTTTTAAAATATTTGCCCTATATTTACACTTATTTTACTAGAATTACAAATTATTTACAATTCTTGGAATCCTTATAATATATATTCACCCATATTTATAAGACACTAACCCCCTTCTCATAAGGTATTTTACAAATTATTTTAATCTAGTCGCTATTTCTTAAATTGTTACACTTACACATTCTACTTATATAATATAAATATATTTACATCCCAAGCGACTCACTTAAATTACCTTTATCAACATTTTTACACTGTCCATTTAGGGGTGCAAACAAACATTCGTCGGTTCTAGTTGAACAAATTGTCCTAAACATATCGTCCTGAAGCATCGTTTGGCCAAATCGACGTTGTCACTTCTCTTATGTTTTGGTTTTGGTTTTGGTTGGCCAAGTTTAATATTGGCTCAGAGTTTTTTTTGTATCCCTCCTTGCCCCCATTACATTCAACACACACCGGTTCACTATCAGTAGTATAGGTGGTAATAGTTGGTTGCATCCACATTACCTAGAGTATAAGTTTACTTTTGTTTTTGATTTACTATTACGTACTATTTAATTCAAACTTACCTTCATTTTGTTGTTAAATTAATTCTATTGTCTTGTGCTGTAAGTAATATATAATATATTTGTTATCCATTTCTTGAACTCAACGAGTATTAATAATTATGACAGCTTAAAGGGGTAATTTATCCAGGATGGTTGGGTGTTGCTTTCTCTCCAGGTTTCTCTCATCGTCGCGTTGAACAATTACAGGTCCACCAGGTCGTTGGTAACGTCCAGCGATGAATACCTTTGGCTAACCTAGGACAAGAACGATATGAAGAAAGCTCCTCTTTGAATAATAGGTAAGTGGTGAATCATATGTGTACATTTCCGGTCACACACCCCCACGACCCCTTCCGGCGAGCTAGCGTAAACCGTGTGGCCGGTTTAGCATCCCCTATAAATATTTAGGAAACTAGGGAGGATGTTGTCTTTAAAAATTTTTTTATGGTTACCCAAGCATGATGGCAGTAGCCTTGCTGTCACCAGCAAGGAGCTCCATTGTGCCGGTACATAAAATGGCGCCCAACGATATGCTTTCATGCCAACGTTTTCGGCAAACCAGTTTCGAGATTAAATTAAGGCGCCCATTTATTTCATAAATGGCGGCCAAATTCTGTTAACTTATTAAAATTATATTTGACTATGGTTCACCACCACTGCCTCTTTTTACAGATTCGTCTCTGTTGTCTAAATTCCGTGTGAATTTTATGTTGCTTTCACTTTTAGATTGTCCCGTCATATGTTATCTTCTTCGCTTTAGGCATTCTGGAACTAGGCTTACTTACCGGCACCGCTGGCTAACAAGCGTATGACCGCTTGGCCATGGGTGAAGGCTGAGTCTGGAGTTCTTTTGTCCTGTTTTTTGCTCGTCGTCCTGAGTATCAGGCGTCATACCGCCTGCCAGCGCTTCGTTCAGTGGACAGGATCCTTGTTACTTTTTTGCTGATGGACGTTTGAGTTGTAACTCGGGCTTAACCGTCTGAGGTAACAGGCGTGATATCGCCTGCCCACTGCGCCCCGTGGACATCTTTAATCCATTCAGTCCCCTCAAATTTTTTTTCTTTTCTTTCATTTTAGACAATTGGTCGAAATGTGTTAAGGGATGTGGTCACTTCAGGTGCACCTCTAGAAGGCCGCACAGGCTTAACCGTCTGGCTAATCACCTGCGCCCTGTGGACTTTTGTTGAGAGACACCCGGCTTCTTCCTTGTGCTTTTATTGTTTTTCTCTCCGGTCTGTCCCCACTGCTGATTGATTTTCCGTAGTGTAGCTCAGTTGTGGTTGGACAGCGGAATCAAACTAAATTTTTATTATTTGCGGAGAAGATTTCCTTGTCTTGTATGTTGAGGTATACGCTTCATGTCGTTCGAGTGGATGACGACGTGTGGTGCTTCCGGCGGTGTCGATGACACTCGATGTTGGCTGTGTTACATAGCTACCACCGACTGGCATCGATGTCCTCGGCCACCGAGGATCCTGGGGAGAGAGATTGTTTTGCTTCAACCATCCTGGAGAATTAACACACATTTACAGAAACAAACTTACACTATAGTACATATTAATCTGGTTCCTACAACGTATTGTGGTGGAATTACTTATCTTATATTGTTATCATTTTGGCGGTATATCAGTATTAACGGCCTAGTGACCATATACATAGCCTTTTAACTACAGCATCCTATTGTTGAATTCTTTTATTACTCACATATATTATACTTTCTCCTTTTTGTACTGTATATCCGGGTTACCGTCTCTGAGAAGATGGACGTGACCGGATCAGTAACTTTTTATGGACGTCCAGTAGTGCATAAGGTGTTGAGGAAACCGCACCGCTTATACTTTTTATCCCCGCACGCCCCCGAATTTGTTTCGTTCCGTACAGCCGTCAATGCCAGGAGATTGTCCACAACGATGGAGGGTGCCGCTATACGTTACACCCTAAACATTATTAAATGTTTGGAAGCACACCCAGGTGCTTTCGACACCATGGCGTCCAGATTATTGACCATGCTGGGTAATATTATTAACAAGCCGCTTACCCTGATCCACGTTGTTGAGATTATTTTCCACCATTCATTGAGCGAACCAAGCTTCTGCCATATGGGAGCTAGACTGTATGAGCTGGTTGATTCAATGAATCCTGTGGATGACAGCGTCTTGAGAAATTTGTTGCGACTGACCCTGGCTTATCAGCAGGAGATTATTAAACGGTATATTCCACCGGTTGGATATCAAGTACGCGGGATAACGTTGCTCGTGGCAGAAATGTATCGTCGTTTCCAGAAGGTTCGTTCACTGGGAAGCGAACTGGGGCAGATGCTGGATGGGCTGCTGAATCAGCTGCTCCAAGAGCCCACTCCGGACAATTTAGAATGCTTCTGCCAAGCGTGCCAAGCAGCAGGTTGGGAAATCTGGGAGGATTGTCCTTACCAAATTTCGCTTATCCTACGCGATTTATATAGGGAGTCACCCTGGTTGACCATCCTGGCTTAACTATTTTTAAGCGGTGTTAATTATTTCCTTGCTGTTGCTAACTTTTTTATTCTTGACTTCGTTGTTCACGTTTCGTTAATGTTAGTTATTGTTACGTTGTTGTTAACCAACCAGATGGTGAGTTAGTTACTTTTATGCGTTACAACAGTTAGGGGTTCACTCATGATATTCTTCATGGTATTTATATGGATATAGGTTTTAGTTATTTGAATTTCGGAGAGATGTTCCTTGGTTCGTTGGTTATGTTAAACCATCTCTAGTCCATACCGTATGGTTAGTGGCGTGTTAACTTTAGTTATAGTCTGGTAGTAGCAATCGACATTCGTTACGTATTATTGTTTTCATATCGTCTCAGTCGATAGTATTAAATTTTCTTCAAGACTATTCTCTTTGTCTACTGGTTCTTCGCTTGATCCATTCGGTTCGTTATAATCTCTGACAAGTTCACGAAGTACCATATACATACGACTTCGCGCACTGTTCATACCCACCTTTTTCCTCACTTTAATATCATCGTACGGGGACTGTTGGTGATTCTCGAGGAAGTTATTTCGAAATCGACATCATTTACGTAATATTCATATTTTACTCCATGCTGTTCGTCCGATCTTTTAAACATTTCTACTGTTGTCTCAGCATCGGTTCTTTCTATGGGTACTATGCATTTGATTACGGTACACCTCTTTGCTTTTCGTTCAGTCTGAAGAACAACTCTCGGCGAATGGTGGTCCTGGCGATCCATCGGGATTTGGTCAACGACAATGTGGTATTGCTGGAGACCGTCCCGATGGACCGACAGGTGACCTGTTCGACGTGGAGGTCTGGATGATGGTAGAGACCCGGAGGGGGACAATGTGGTATTGCCTGCCGCCGGATCCCTACAACTCCAGACTTATCCTCCGAGAGACTCGTCAGACTGTCCATCTCTCACAATTTTAATTTTGGCAGCACGAATAAATTCTCACCGATTTTCTTTTGCAAAGCATTGTTACTAAATGCCCGGCTATCCTTGCAGCTGGGGCTTGAGACTCTAAATCTCAGGGTGTGATACGAGCCACACATTGGCGCCAAACACTAAGCCTTACGACAGAAAAACCTTCCGTTTTTTTCGGCTCCTCACTGCCTCGCAAGTCGGCCTTGTGGACCCGAGGGTATGTAATGGTCGGTTATTTATTGCAAAATTCTTATTATTAATTATTCCCCCCATCTATCGGAAATTTCAGAAATTAATAGTCCAATCACTTCAGAAGCTCATTGATGCGAAACTTTTTTGAATCACGTAGGCAAAGAAAAACAAAATTTTTCTTGGAAGAGAAAAAAATAGAATTTTTTGACAGTTCGATTTAGAATTTGGCCGAAAAAGGTTGATAGCCTGTATATTTAGTCTGGTTGTGAGAATTTTGAACTCGAGAGTCGATAAGCGAGTGAAGAAAATTATGTTCGTTTTTGAATCATTGACTGATATAATTAAAAGTGCAGAAAGATTGAGTATATTATCAAGGAAGTGCAATTTCGATTAATTTCCAACTGAGATGTTCAGTTCTTCATGACCAGAAACTAGTTTGATGATTTTAGGGCTACACTGGCCAAAGTTGGAAGTTTAACTGTAGGAGTGGACGTGCTAATATTTGCAGGAAAAAAATTGTGCCATTAAGAACTTACACGAAGATAGATGAAGAAAAAATATTAAGATAGGAGTCTGGATTGGTACATGAATAAGGAGAGTCTGGATTCTAGTGAAGTGGGATGTGATAGAAATTTGGTAACCAAGATAAACGAACATCCAAGAAAAACTTTACCACAGGAGAAAGTACCGTGTAAAAGGTTTAAGTTATTTTAACAATTCAATTGGGTTTTTTAAAAAAGGACTAACGTGAAAGGTTAACTCAGAAAATTTATTATTATTGTATTGATTGAGACTAGATATATTGTTGTGAACGATACAAAAAAATCATTTTTGTTGAGGTGTAGGTTGATGCAGAAACGCTGTTTTAAAAAAAAAAAATAGTAATTATTCAGAGCGGAAAAGGATCAATTTTTTTGGTTAGCGTTAGGAGTTAATGGATGCTATTCATGCTCAGCCAGCTACCGATGGTTGTGGCCAGTTTCAGGAAAATTGGATGCCGAAAACCTATCTTCCAAGTGATTTTGTTGGTGATTTAGCTGGTATGAGTGAACAATAACTTGTGCCTTGAACCGTTGGCGAATACCCGCATGGAGCTTGCAACAGCACAACAAGGAGAAGGTTTTTTTTTTTTTTACACCATTATATATATAAATATGATATAGTTACAGTTCTTATGAAGTAATAACTATATACCTATCATTCTTTTAAAATATTTGCCCTATATTTACACTTATTTTACTAGAATTACAAATTATTTACAATTCTTGGAATCCTTATAATATATATTCACCCATATTTATAAGACACTAACCCCCTTCTCATAAGGTATTTTACAAATTATTTTAATCTAGTCGCTATTTCTTAAATTGTTACACTTACACATTCTACTTATATAATATAAATATATTTACATCCCAAGCGACTCACTTAAATTACCTTTATCAACATTTTTACACTGTCCATTTAGGGGTGCAAACAAACATTCGTCGGTTCTAGTTGAACAAATTGTCCTAAACATATCGTCCTGAAGCATCGTTTGGCCAAATCGACGTTGTCACTTCTCTTATGTTTTGGTTTTGGTTTTGGTTGGCCAAGTTTAATATTGGCTCAGAGTTTTTTTTGTATCCCTCCTTGCCCCCATTACATTCAACACACACCGGTTCACTATCAGTAGTATAGGTGGTAATAGTTGGTTGCATCCACATTACCTAGAGTATAAGTTTACTTTTGTTTTTGATTTACTATTACGTACTATTTAATTCAAACTTACCTTCATTTTGTTGTTAAATTAATTCTATTGTCTTGTGCTGTAAGTAATATATAATATATTTGTTATCCATTTCTTGAACTCAACGAGTATTAATAATTATGACAGCTTAAAGGGGTAATTTATCCAGGATGGTTGGGTGTTGCTTTCTCTCCAGGTTTCTCTCATCGTCGCGTTGAACAATTACAGGTCCACCAGGTCGTTGGTAACGTCCAGCGATGAATACCTTTGGCTAACCTAGGACAAGAACGATATGAAGAAAGCTCCTCTTTGAATAATAGGTAAGTGGTGAATCATATGTGTACATTTCCGGTCACACACCCCCACGACCCCTTCCGGCGAGCTAGCGTAAACCGTGTGGCCGGTTTAGCATCCCCTATAAATATTTAGGAAACTAGGGAGGATGTTGTCTTTAAAAAATTTTTTATGGTTACCCAAGCATGATGGCAGTAGCCTTGCTGTCACCAGCAAGGAGCTCCATTGTGCCGGTAAACGACCCAACTAATTTTTATTCTGCGTCGGTTTGTTATTTTATTATATATTACTGTGTGCCGAGCCGATACGGGCCGAGCCGCACAAATGTTCGTAGGGGCCGCATGCGGCCCGCGCGCCGCCAGTTTGACACCCCTGCTTTAAACGTTTAATTTACCGTTTTAAGCAAAAGAAAGGCGAGCTTAGTCATATTTATGTAGCCTTGAACAATGTACAAATCGAAGATCTGAAATTAATTGTGAACAACACTAAAAAAGATGTTAAAATGCTGGAAAAGGCTGATGCCGATAATCTTAAGGGAAGTAACAGATTATAAAATTACAGATTGTAATGATTACGATACGCAACAACTGTGGTATCATTTAATGGAATATCATAAAGACAAAATCGGTGAAACAATGTTTATATGCAATTTCTGTTACAATAAAGTGAAGTATAATGAGCTCCCGTCGACTTTCATACTTAATAGCCTTATTTTTGAAGAGATATCTAGTGTTATAAAAAACCTTAATGACTATGAAACAGTATTAATACAACGTGCGAAAGCATATCAAACAATTAAACGAATGGCTCCAGTAACGAAAAAAAAGATGCCACATAAACACATGCTGCAAAAAGCATGTGGTAGAACTTTTCATTTGCCTCTGCCGCTAGAAGAAACATTGAAAAAATTACGTCCCTCTACAGCACCTATAAACAAACATGCGGAACTTTATATTTTAGTTCGTTCACTTCCAAATAAATCTAAAATTGTTTGGGAGAATTTAGTTGACGTAAAGAAAGTATACAATGCTTTGGTATGGTTTAAAGAAAACAATCCTTTGTATAAAGATATCGAAATGCCAGAAGATGAAGCACAGCTGCTGCCTGATGACTTAATTGATGTTGAATATCAGGAAATGGCTGAAAACGGTGATGCTAACCGGCTAGACGAAAACGAACATATTTACTTAAATATTGATAATGAATATGAGGAAGTGACTGCAGCAGTTAATGTTGCAAATGAACAGAAAGGAAGTGATATCCGAAACAATGAAAACAAATTTTTAACTAAACAATGTAACGAAATAGATGGCATAGAATGGCAGCAAGACAAAGCACACCCGCTGCCTGTTGGTTTGGATGAAATTATTGAATTACAGAAAGTGTCAGACGAGAATATCATTCATAAACAAAGAAAGTGTACAAATAATATTGAATTAATACAAAACGATGTACGATCGTCACCCGGTTATTCTACTGACTATGATGGATACTGCAGAGCGATGGAGGAAAATTACGATCATTTTGAACAAAAAAAGTAGACCTTTCCTCACACACAGATAACAGTAGCAGTTGTTTAAGAGATGAAAAAGATGAAAATCAAAATGGTAAGGATATGAATGAGAAACACATTGGCATTGTGACGCAAATGTCACCAAATGACCCCTGGTATATTCCTTATACTATTTATCCGATGCACACAAAGAAAAAAAAACGCTTCTGATACAGAATTGTACCAGTTTGTAAAAAATCTTGAAGATTATTTAGACAATAGAACAATAGACCTCGACTTGAAATGTTTTCCGAATTTGTATCCATTTGGTAAAAATGGCAAAAATGAATCTAGGAAAACACGCTTAACAGACTTCCATTATACCAAACATTTACTCCTGTCAAAACATGCCAGATTTCGAACAAACATAAATTTCTTATTTCATTCATTATATGATCACAGCAAACAATCTGTCAATGCTGGCATATTTTCAAAAATGAACATAACAAATCCTCAAATAAGGTATACCGCGAAATCCTATCTTGAGAAATTAAACAACTTAGAATTGGAGTCGAACTTACACACCATTTTTGCCCGATTGCGAAACACGGAACAATATTGGAAAAAACCGAAAAATGATTAATTATGTATGTTGATGTTATAACATGGTTTCTTACGTTAAGCCCAAGCGAATTTGAATGGGAGGATTTAGAAAATTTTTTGAGATCAATAAATGATCCACCAAAAAAAATGTGTCCTAACGAATTGATTGCATACGACCCAGTATCAACTTCAAGATTTATTGATAATTATTTTCGAGGAATGTTAGATTTTATATGTTCCGCAGATAATCCTATAGGTAAAGTTATTCATTATTATTATCGTAGAGAATATCAAACAAGAGGAACACAACACTTCCACATGATATTATGGGTTGAAAACGCTCCTGTGATTAGCAAAAATTCTAATGAAGAAGTAATGTCTGTCATACAGAAATATGTCACTTGTAAAATCTCCTCTAAAAATGAATCTCCAGATTTACATCATAATGTCGTGAAATTTCAAAAGCATCGTCATAACGATTATTGTTCGCGTCGTAAAACTAATAAAGATGGGAAATCGTGGTTTGTTTGTAGGTTTGGTTTTCCCAGGCCTGTAACCAATACCATGGTAATGCGAGATGTTGCTGTCTCTATAGCAGTTAGACAAAAGTTAAAAACTAAGTCTCGTTTGTATGATTTACCTAGAGCAAATAATGAAGAATTAATCAATGATTACAATGCCCCAATCCTAACCGCTTGGAAAGGAAATATGGACATTCAATTCTGTGGAGAAGCATCAATAGCTCTCGTGCATTACATAATTAAATACATTTCTAAGCACGAAAAAAGTAATGATGCAAGTACATTTGATGCTATCAATGCAACAAAATCTTTAGCTAGTAATTTATGAAACATTGGAATGCGTATGTTGAACCACAGGGAATGTGGTGCTCTAGAAGCTGCAGACACACTAATAGGAATGCAATTGTAGATCCTAATACCACTATTCGTTGGATAGACGTGAATCAAGTGCTCAACAGAAAATTAAAACCACGTTCAGTAATTGAATCTTTACACGAAGATTCTGAAGATATTTTTTTTGCAAATCTACAAGACGTTTATTACCCTATGAGACCACAAGAAATGGAATCAATGAATTTATACAATTTTGCTGCTTCCTACGACGTAGTTAAAACTAAACCGAAGTTTAACAAAAACGAGTATATTGAATTAGCTAAAAATATATATCTTCGAAAAAGAAGACGTCCGTATTTGATTAACCACTTTCAGTATGATATAGATACAGAACCTGAGAAATATTATCATTCTCTCTTACTATTTTTTAAACCATGGAGAGACCGTAGCGACTTATTGGTTGGACAATGCAAAAAGTATGTAGATGCATTTTCTTCACTGAAACAAAAACTTACTGCTGCTGTTGAATACCATGAACAACTTTTAGAAGCTCGAATGAGATTGAAAAAATGAACGATAAAATCGAAAAACATAAAAATGAAGAATCAAGTACTGATAAACAGCAAGATCAGGCAGACCATCTTGATGCGTGTCCACAGTTGGAACTCAATGATGCCATGAATGATTTTGTAGACATAGTCAATATGCATAAGAATGAAAATCTCGACGATATGGTCAAAAAACTTAATCCTGATCAGAAACGTGTATTTGAAACCGTAACTACCACATTAAGTTCTAAAAATAAGAATGACATACTACGTTTGTATGTTAGTGGTGAAGGAGGCACTGGTAAAAGTTTCGTCATTAAGTCGATTCGATGTTGGGTGAAAGAGAATCTTAAAAAAGATACTATTGTCTGTGGGCCAACGGCCGTCGCAGCTTTAAATGTAGATGGTATGACATTGCATAGAGTATTTCGCCTTCCGGTTGAACATGGAGGTACAGCAAAGTATACACCTCTGTCAGATGCAGCGATAAAAATTATAAGAGAACAATTCAAAGAGGTCGCTCTCATTATAATTGACGAAATTTCGATGGTTTCGAATCTTACTCTTACATATATTCATCTGCGCCTCACAGAAATATTCAATACAGAAAATGATCCACTTGGATATTTTGGAAAAAAAACACCTCCTACTTTTTGGTGACTTGTTACAACTTCCACCCGTGCGTGAAAATCATCCTTTTATCAAAATTAAAAGTAGACAACTACCTTGGATCAGTTGGAATTATCAACTTGTGGGCGTTATTCAAGTATGATGAACTAACCATGAATATGAGACAACAAGGTGATACAACGTATCGTGATATTTTATCAAAAAATCGATTAGGAATTGTCTCTAATAATGATGTAGAAACTCTACTAACTCGCAAAATACAACTTGAAGGTTCCGATTATGCAGAACGATTGCAAAGTCTGTGTAACTATATCGAGAAACTACCCCAAGACACAGTCTGCTTACTTCCAACGAATGCTATGTGTGATGCATTGAATTCCGCTATGCTAGCTCGTATTGAATCAGATGAAATTAAATTAATTGCTAATGATTCAACAAACTGTTCACCATATTTAAAGAAAAAGGCCCTAAAAATGTTGGATAAATACGAAGATGATACCTCGCGTACTGCAGGTCTTAGTAAAACTATTACTGTTAAAATCGGAACGAAATTAATGATACGACGGAATATCGACATAACTTTAGGTTTAGCTAACGGTACAATTGTCACGTTAAAATCCGTTACGCGAAGTCCTACGAATAATGAAATTATTGAAAGTCTAACCGTTACATTGTCTGATGGTCGAGAACAGGAAATAAAACGTTGTAAAGTAAAATTTGAAGTAATGACTAATGCTTTCATCATACGAGATCAATAGTAGTAGTCGATGCGTCTGCGTTTCGCGATGCTCCTGCGATCAAAAAAGTAGTCAATGCGTCTGCCTATCGCGATGCTTCTACAAACAAGAAAGTAGTTTATGCGTCTGCCCCTAGCGATGCTATTACAAACAAAACTGTAGTCATTGCTCCTGCTTCTGCCGATGATTCTAAGATCAAAAAACTTGATGCCTCTGCTCTGAACCATGATTTCACAAAGATAACACGAGGTAATACGTCTCCAGTTTGCAATACTCATTATACACAAGAAAACTTTTATTTTTCTGCATCAAATTCGATCGACTTTTCGAGCGATTTTGTGAATCAATACAATAAACCTTGTGCCGCTTCTCTTGAAAGAAATGAATTTACAGGCAAAGTTGAATGTGATGATAGCGATGGGGGCTCATCTGGAATTGTAATAGATGATGAATGCGATCCAAATTATATCCCTAGACCGATTGTCAATGGAGTTAGGCAGCTTCTTCCACAATATCTAGAAGTCATTTTAAACGGTGGAAAGTTATGCGATATGCAAATAAACCATTTTCATAGTATACTTCAGCACTGCTCCACATATTCGCCTCAAGGAAGTTATAAGTTACATCGACCATGGAAAATTAAGCCCATACTTCCTGAACAAAAACATATAGAGATTTTGTTCTGTAATTTTGGTGATGAAGCTAATTCCATCGGACATTGGGTGTGTAGTTATTATAATGGTGAACATTTATATATTTATGATTCCTTAAATTTGCAATGCTTACATGAAATGCAGCGAATATTTTTGGAACATTTGTTTCCTTTCTATTTTCTGAATAATAAGTCCGTCCAGTTCCCAAAGGTTCAAAATCAGCCGAATGGTATTGACTGTGGAGTGTTTGCCATTGCATTTGCAGTCACACTATACTTTGGTAGAAAACCAGATGAAGTCAGATTTGACCTCTCTTTAATGCGACCACACTTACATAAAATATTGTCGACTCATGTACTGGAGCCGTTTCAATACACGGAAATTGGCAATGTATTACAAAATACAAAAATATCACAAAATAAGCGAAAACCTGCTACTGAAATGTTTCCTTATTCTTCAAAAAAGCAAAAATTAGAAGTATTTGACACGGTTTCCGGATGCCCTTCATATGATTCTGATGTCAAACGTCAAATCGAAGATGATCATTTAAATTCGAGAAAAAAAATGAAACTGTCATTACAAAGTAATATATTGGAAAATTCAATTCTAGATAAAGAATCGTTGTCTGACGATGGGTGGAGTGAATAAAAACTAAGTGTACACTTAAAGGTAAGACTTATGGGGTGCGACATCGAGGGAGCCCCAACCTCCGCTGGAAGGATGGCGTAGACCAGGACGCTCAGAGCATAGGCATGCCAAACTGGATGACATCGGCTCAGAATCGGGACCGGTGGAGAGAACAGTTGCGAGAGGCCAGGACCGGATCCCGGTTGTAGAGCCGTTAAAGAAGAAGAAGTACACTTAAAGGGAACACTCCTGAGTGGAGTGATTCGTTAAAAGTGAACACTCGATTTAGTGTGAATAAAAATTCTCTCATTCAAATACTATTCACTCACGGGAAATTTTAGTTCACTCATGGGAAATTTTGGGATTAAAGGGAAACGTCATTTTTGTGAAATTAATAGGCTAGTAAACGTGGATGTATTTAGGAGTTTTACTTTGGGAAAATTTATTTAAGGCTAAATGAGGTTCTGTGAGAAAAATTTACCTTTGCGGGATTTAGTTTGGGCAAAAGGTGGTTTTGTTGCGAGGTCAAGCATTTATCTAATGCTGAGTAGATTAAGATCTTCAAACGGATTGAAAATTGAAAATATAAAACCGGATCTCATGAGAAACTTACCTGCTGCTTTTTAAAATGGATTAATTTAAAAATTTAGTTTGTAATTATAGTTGTGAGTAAAAAGTAAAAAATATTTTTTTTCTTTGGCAGTGATAGGTATACACAAGAAAAGTTTCATTGCAAAATAAGAAATTCTAGAACTCAGGCTTATCTTAAAGTTTAATTTGTATTAACAATTTTAAAATTATATTCTCGTTTGACTTTAAATGTTTGATCTCTTATCAATGAATTGTATAAATTTACAGCTTTTCAAATGCATTAATAAAAGTTTGGACATCCATAACTGTTGCAGCGTCAACGAGCTGCAATATAAAAAGAGGATGGTCGAATTGGTTCACTTCTCAATGAAAGAGCTTGGGTCAGTTTTAAACAAATTTATTTTCCCTATATCGTACAAAGCTAACTTAATATCTAACGATTATAGCTACTCTACTTTACTTTATTCAAAAAAAATTCAATTCAAACTTAAATGCTCTCTTACAACTAAAATTCCTTAGTTGGAGCTGAAAATATACGTATTAGAAAAAAATACTGTCAAAATATTTAAATGTGGTTAGTATCATCGGCAAACTCCAATGGGAATTATTGGCAAACTCCAATTGTTAATAATTGACAAAATCCAATTTATTTTGAAATTCTATCAAAGTACCTTACCACTTGATAGAATTTGTCCACCACCAACTAAAACCCCCGAGCAGCAAATTCCTTCAAATTGTTCTTGCTCTCGAGAATTTTTTTTTTTACACGGATTCCTTCTAAGTCTCTAAAAAAATCGTAAATTCGTCAAAGTCTCAGAAAAAAACTTGGAAAAGAAGACAAAAATTTTATAAGTCCTGGAGATTTACAAAAAAATCTCCAAGTCCCCAAAAATTCAAACTTCCAAAAAAAACCCCAAGTCTTTTTTTAATATGTTTCTCAAAAAAATTATAAGTCCTAAGTAAACCTCTTGGAGCCAGCGGTGAAAACGCGCCAACTATCTAAATCCCTATCTAATGGTTGTAAACCCAACCAATCTACTGACCTGTCAATTCGAAACCGGCATTAACAAGTGCCAGTTCCGTGCTGTGCATCGATTTATATAGCCCTAACTGCTATACAAATGGCGGTTCTGTAGCTTTCTGCTGCTAGAAAGCTTTCTATACTGGAACACACTGGCGATAGTAGCTTTGGATAAAAACTTACTTGCGACTGCGTTCCATATTTTATTTTGTAAGCAATCAGCTGTTTGTCGCTGACATTTGCTGATTTCAAGTTTGTTGTGGTTGTTTAGAAGTTTGTTGCCATTAATGGTTTTTTTGTGTATTTTAGATTTATTTACGTTGCTGTGATTCGGGCGAAATTATGTGGTAATTGTTTTATAGTTTACTGGTTTTTATGCGTAATTATTATTATCTTTTTAGGTGTGTATTTCGAATTATGTGTATAGTGCAGTTTGTTTAAGGTTTTGTGTAGTTTTTTGTTTACATTGTCTATTGTTTGGTATAATGTATTTTTATATTATTGTTTAATTTAATTCGTGTTTTATATTAGTTTATCAATTATTGGTTAGTTTTATTTATCTTTTTGTATGTTTAAATAACCTGAGTTTTAGCATTTTTTTGTTGTTTCAGCTTAGGTACTTACTTCTTGTTGTTTCGCGCTGAAACATACTCCCCCCTCCTTGATGCCTTGCATCAAAATAAAATATTGCTAAATTTGGTTATCAATTCGAATTCTTTTTTATTTATTCATTTCATTTTAATTCATCTTAAAGCTATCAGTTCATTGTTGTTGGTTTTTTTTTTATCTCATGCTTAAATTTAAAGTTATCCTATTTGTCCTATTACTCGTTAGACCTTTTATTCAATATGGCGGTATATCCTTGCCACACTAACCTTTCGTCCTCATACTTGATTCGTACCTTATGTGTTCCGCCGAGGAATACCGTGTATCGTTTCCTTATACCTTCTCTTATCGCTTGGTAAGGAATTGTTCGCAGCTGCAAGTGAGAAATCTTAAAAATTGTCCCTTCCCTTGTCACGATATCGTACATCTTGTCGTCTAGACCGCTTGTTGCCTGGGCATCTTCCTTGGGGATGGATGGCCTGATGGTGCGGGTTGGGAATCGTCGCTTGGGTTTCTTGACTCGTTTGTTCCGCCTGGGTTTGGGTTTCGGCCCCTGTGAAGGTCCTTGCTTGGTTGAGCCGTGAGGATCCCTTTCCAGCCTGCTGGTGGTAACTTGTTCACCCTTGGACGTTGATGCCGTTGGTGATGGTCTTTGTTTGGTTGAACCGTGAGGCTCCTCTTCCAGCCTGCTGGTGGTAGCTTGTTCACCCTTGGACGTTGATACCGTTGTTCGTCTTGGAGAGGGCGTTGTTTCAAATATGGCCTTCCAATTGATATTTCGACCGGGCGTTGGTGGTGGTCCCTGTGATGGCCCTTGCCTGCTTGGGCTAGTATACTCATTTTCCCGCCTAGTGGTTGCTCTTAGAGGAGGTGTTGTTGGTGTCACTTCCTCTAAATTTAGATTTCGCCCAGGAGTTGGTGGCGGTCCTTGGACATCAATTGCTGGCCGTTGGGGACTTAGTCCGCCCAGGTCTAGATATTCTTCTTCCGTGATGCATAGGTCCAAACAATCGCTGACTTCACCCATTGCATATCTCGTTTTCGTTGTGTTTCGTTTCTGTAACGACATTACGCGAGTTAAGATTGGCTTATTAGTTATGACACATAGGACTTCACACACAGGACGCACAACATTGGTTATGTCTCATGCGGACAACGGACATAATTTTGTTATCGGCCTCTTGGTAGTTGAGGCCTTCATTCTGAGAGTGACTACTCTCACCCTGCCGTCAGGTCCCGGATGTAGTTCTTCGATTTTTCCTATTGGCCAGTGTGCCGGTGGTGTCTTGTCATCCTTAACGATCACTACTTGGCCGACTTCGAGATTGGGTTGATTGGATACCCATTTCTTTCGTTGCTGCAGTTGAGTTAAGTACTCGTTTACCCATAGTTTCCAGAATCGCTGCAATGCTTGTTGTACGTGTTTCCACCGATCCACATAGTTATGGTTCCCTTCCAGTAGGTCTGGTTCAGGTATGGCCGTCATGTTACGTCCTATCAGAAAATGTCCGGGCGTAAGTGCCTCTACGTTCTCTGGATCTGCTGAGAGTGCGCATAGCGGTCGTGAATTTAAGCACGATTCGATTTGTGTTAACAGTGTGTACAATTCTTCGAAAGTATACACTCTCCCATCGGTGGCTCGCTTTAAGTGGTGTTTGATGCTTTTCACTCCCGCCTCCCAAATTCCACCAAAATGTGGCGCTGTGGGTGGACTGAAGTGCCACTGTATTCCATTGTTAGCGAACTCGGCGGCGGCGCATTGTGAAGCGTCGGCTATCACCTGTTCCAGCTGTCTCCTTAGTACCCTGTTGGCTCCTACAAAGTTGGTGCCATTGTATGAATATACGTTGGTGCAGAGGCCTCTACGCCCTATAAATCTTCGGAATGCTGATAAGAATGCTTCGGTGGACATGTCCGAAGCCACTTCAATGTGGATGGCCTTGGTAGCCATACATATGAATACGCAAAAATATCCCTTGTACACCTTTGAACCCTTGTGTTTGGACATCTTCAGCTCGATGGGTCCTGCATAATCTACGCCAACGTTTTGGAATGGATGAGCTTGCGTGACCCTAACTTCTGGTAAGATTCCCATTAATTGCGTTGGTGCTGCCGCTCGATATCGCGTACATCTTGCACATTTATATATTCTTTCTTTAACGGCAGACATTCCGTTAATTATCCAAAATTGTCCTCTCAGTATGTTTAACACAAGTTGAGCTCCACCATGAAGACTAACCTTATGGTAATGGTCAATGATAATATTTGTAATATGATGTCCTCGTTGTAGAATCCAAGGATGTTTTTTATTGTACTGAAGTGTGGATGTTTGTAGTCTACCTCCTAATCTCAAGGTTCCGTCTTCGGCTAAAAACGGGCTGAGCTTCGCTAGCTGGCTTTGTGGGTTGACGGTTCTTGTATTCTGTAGTTGCTTATATTCCGTGGGAAACATCTGCTCTTGTGTCATCCCGATGATGGTTGTTCTGGCCTTATTTATTTCCGCTGCTGATAGATACTCGGTGGTTGGTTGTCGTTCGCGCTTGCAGTGATGTATAAAGCGATGGCAATAAGCTATTATGTGTAACATTTTTTGGTACGACGAGAATTTGCCAAGCCAGTCCAGATTAGTGGCTTGGAATGTCGTCAACGCCTTAGTGGTCGTTTTTTCCTCTAATTGTGTCGTGAACTCCACCTTTGAATGGTTGGGCCAATCCCTTTCATGTTTCCTGAGCCAATTTGGTCCTTCCCACCATAGTTGAGTGGGTTGAAGTTTTGATGGCATTGTTCCCCTGGAGGCGATATCCGCTGGGTTGTCCTTCGATGCAATGTAATGCCACGCCGCTTCTGCTGTGTTTTCTCTTATCTCGACTGTACGATTTGCTACGAACGTTTTCCATCTGTTCGGTAGCCCCCTTAGCCATGCAAGCACTATCTTGGAGTCGGTCCAGCAGTGTCCCTGAATGTGGTCTAGTTTCATGTCGATTTTCGTTTGTTTAAGCAATCTGCTTAGTAGCACGGCGCCACATAGCTCCAAACGGGGAAAGGATACGGGCTTTATGGGTGCTACTCGTGTTTTGGCTATCACTAGTTTCGAGATGATGCTACCATCTTCTTCTATCGTCCTAACATAAATGGCTGCTGCATAAGCTCGGGTGGACGCATCGCAAAATCCGTGCAGCTGGCACGAACGCATTGATTTGTGTATGTGGATCCAGCGTGGCAGCCTTATTACCTGGATATGAGGCAACTCATTCTTGAAGTTGTCCCATTCTACCTTGACGTCATCGCTAACCGCCTCATCCCAATCGCATCCGGACATCCATAATTTCTGCATTATGAGTTTGGCCGTTAGTACAGCTGGTGCTATCCATCCAAGTGGATCAAATAGCCTTGCCACTTCCGACAATATTCCTCTTTTCGTAGTAGTTGTTTTGTCGAACTCTGAGACTGTGATCTTAAATGTGAAGCAATCCTTCACTGGATGCCATAATATTCCCAAGGCCGTGATCTGATTGGATTCATTCAGATCCAAAGGCAGTTGTAGTTCACGGTCTCCGGCTGGTATTGACTCCAAAAGTGAATGATGGTTTGCTGCCCATTTCCTCAGGTGAAATCCTCCATCCTTCAATAAGTTGATTAATTCTCCTTGCACCGTTTGTGCCTCCTGTAAACTGTCTGCTCCAGTGAGAACGTCGTCAACATAAAACTCGGACAGGGCTATGTCAGATGCTCTGGGATAACGCGCCTTGTTGTCCGTTGCCAGTCTATGTAGCGTTTTGATGGCCAAGTATGGTGCTGACGCAGTACCGAATGTTACCGTGTTGAGTTCATATTCTTGTATAGGTTCGTTGGGATCGGCTCTCCAGAGTATGGTTTGATATCTTCTATGTACTGGGTCCATCGGGATCATCCTGTACATCTTTTCGATGTCGGCCGTCATTGCATATTTATATTTCCTCCAATTCATCAGAGTGGCGAATAGTTTCGGTTGTAGTGTAGGGCCTGTGAGAAGCTGTTCATTCAGGCTCTTTCCATTTGACGACTTTGCAGAGGCATCGAAGACCACTCTCACCTGGGTCGTTGAGCTTTCCTTAAACACTGCGTGGTGTGGTAAATAATATCGCTGTGTACTATTGTCTGTTACTGGTGTCATGTGGCTCATATCTGAGTACTCGCGTAGACATTGGGAATATGATTGATTTAATTCTGGAGTTTGTTTGAACCTTTTCTCCAAATGAGCAAACCTGATCGCTGCCTGTCTCCTAGAATCTCCTAAGCTCGGGGTTTCGCCATCCCTAAACGGCAATTTTACTTGATATTGGCCGCTTGGCAAACGAGTTGTTGATTCTTCATAATATTTTTCGCATTGCTCTTCTTCGGGTGTTAATCGCCTACTGGTCGGTAATTCCTCCCATTCCCAGAACTGCTTTACTTGTTCATTTAATTGCTGCATCATACCCTCGTGTGGTGTGGTTAATCCTGAGAAACTTATATTTTCAGATGGTCGAGATGGGGCTTCGTCTAATTCGTCAAACAATATCCAACCTAAACTTGTTTTCTGTGAGACTGGTGACTGTTCGGGTCCCTTCAGTAACCCATTATCCAAAATATTCGCGTATATGTTGACGCCCAGAAGTAAGTCGATCCGCCCTTGGTTCATAAATTTCGGGTCGGCTAACTCCAGCCCGTCAATATATGACCAATCTTGCCAAGTGGATCGTTTCAGCGGAGATACGGTTGTTATAGCCTTAACAACATATGCTTGCATGTTTAATTTGTAGGTTGAGTTGGTGTTTGATTCCAATGAGAAACAAGCTATTTTTCTTGAAGATGTTACCGGGGTTTCTCCCAATCCTGTCACTATTAGAGAAGTTGGAATAACGTTGGCTTGCAGCGTTTGATACGCTGATTCTGTCATGAAGGAGCTGTGAGAGCCTGGATCTATTAATGCTCGCAGATTAAGACATTTCCCCTTCTGATTTCTTACCTTCACAATAGCCGTTGCTAACATTGACTTTGTGCTGTTGTTGTTGTAATTGCAGTTTGTTACTGCTTGCTCAGGGCTAGTGGAAGCTGCATCCGCTTGGACAGGCGCCTTAGTTTCTTCGTCATGCAGCAGTGAGTGATGATGCTTGCCACACTTAAAGCACTTATTACTGCTGGTGCACATACGACTGTGATGTGGTCTCAAACAATTGTAGCATAAATTTTGATTACCTATGAAATTCCGTCTTGCAGTAGTGGCTAGACCTTTAAACTCACTGCATTGATACAATGGGTGCTTGTCCTTGCACATTGGGCAATTCGTTGTCAATTTGAATGGTCCACCACCATGATTACCCAAGCACTGGTTGCAGTGTCCGTACTTCTTTATAAGGTTGTTCCGTGATGCTGGATCCTTGCGCTGAAGCATGGTGCAGTATTGAAGGGTATGGTTTCCCTTGCACATTGGGCATCCCTTCTGTTCCTTGATGTGGTAGCTACTCGTTTTGTGTCGAGGCCTTTCTGTCCTGTTTCCTTCTGTTGAGGATTTGTTGCCGTGGATGTCCTTGGTGGCCTCCAGGCTTCGGTATCTGTTCTCGAGGAAGTTAAGTAGTTCCTTCAATGATGGCAGATTGTCCGATTCTGCTATCTTCTGTTCCCATTTATTCCTTGTGATGTCTGGCAACCGTTGCGCTGTCACACACACGAAAATAGGGTCCCAGTCGGCTGTGCTCACTTTCAACACCTGAAGTGAATGCCGAATATGATTTAATCCATCCAGCATTGTCCTTAAATCCCTGTAGGACTCCTGTTTAATCTTCGGTTGATTAAACAGAAGCTTGAGTTGCGCGTATATTAAGAGCCTTCTCTTATTATACCGTGTGCACAGAAGTTCCCAAGCTGCCAGATAGTTCGCGGAGATCATGTCGAAAGAGTCGAGATCCCTGCTTGCCTCTCCCGTGAGGCTTCCCTTTAAATAGTGTAGTTTATCGACGGGCGTCAAGCGATCATCGTTGTGGATTAATGCTACGAATCGGTCGTGAAAGGTTCTCCATGCCGAGTATTGGCCGTCGAATTTTGGAATTTCGGTTCCCTTCAGAAGTTCGGGTCCCTTCAGTAACCCATTATCCAAAATATTCACGTATATGTTGACGCCCAGAAGTAAGTCGATCCGCCCTTGGTTCATAAATTTCGGGTCGGCTAACTCCAGCCCGTCAATATATGACCAATCTTGCCAAGTGGATCGTTTCAGCGGAGATACGGTTGTTATAGCCTTAACAACATATGCTTGCATGTTTAATTTGTAGGTTGAGTTGGTGTTTGATTCCAATGAGAAACAAGCTATTTTTCTTGAAGATGTTACCGGGGTTTCTCCCAATCCTGTCACTATTAGAGAAGTTGGAATAACGTTGGCTTGCAGCGTTTGATACGCTGATTCTGTCATGAAGGAGCTGTGAGAGCCTGGATCTATTAATGCTCGCAGATTAAGACATTTCCCCTTCTGATTTCTTACCTTCACAATAGCCGTTGCTAACATTGACTTTGTGCTGTTGTTGTTGTAATTGCAGTTTGTTACTGCTTGCTCAGGGCTAGTGGAAGCTGCATCCGCTTGGACAGGCGCCTTAGTTTCTTCGTCATGCAGCAGTGAGTGATGATGCTTGCCACACTTAAAGCACTTATTACTGCTGGTGCACATACGACTGTGATGTGGTCTCAAACAATTGTAGCATAAATTTTGATTACCTATGAAATTCCGTCTTGCAGTAGTGGCTAGACCTTTAAACTCACTGCATTGATACAATGGGTGCTTGTCCTTGCACATTGGGCAATTCGTTGTCAATTTGCATGGTCCACCACCATGATTACCCAAGCACTGGTTGCAGTGTCCGTACTTCTTTATAAGGTTGTTCCGTGATGCTGGATCCTTGCGCTGAAGCATGGTGCAGTATTGAAGGGTATGGTTTCCCTTGCACATTGGGCATCCCTTCTGTTCCTTGATGTGGTAGCTACTCGTTTTGTGTCGAGGCCTTTCTGTCCTGTTTCCTTCTGTTGAGGATTTGTTGCCGTGGATGTCCTTGGTGGCCTCCAGGCTTCGGTATCTGTTCTCGAGGAAGTTAAGTAGTTCCTTCAATGATGGCAGATTGTCCGATTCTGCTATCTTCTGTTCCCATTTATTCCTTGTGATGTCTGGCAACCGTTGCGCTGTCACAAACACGAAAATAGGGTCCCAGTCGGCTGTGCTCACTTTCAACACCTGAAGTGAATGCCGAATATGATTTAATCCATCCAGCATTGTCCTTAAATCCCTGTAGGACTCCTGTTTAATCTTCGGTTGATTAAACAGAAGCTTGAGTTGCGCGTATATTAAGAGCCTTCTCTTATTATACCGTGTGCACAGAAGTTCCCAAGCTGCCAGATAGTTCGCGGAGATCATGTCGAAAGAGTCGAGATCCCTGCTTGCCTCTCCCGTGAGGCTTCCCTTTAAATAGTGTAGTTTATCGACGGGCGTCAAGCGATCATCGTTGTGGATTAATGCTACGAATCGGTCGTGAAAGGTTCTCCATGCCGAGTATTGGCCGTCGAATTTTGGAATTTCCATCGGTGGAAGTTTTGTTGCAATTCTTAATGGATTTGGCTGTTCACCTTGACTGGTTGTTGCCGGTACTTGTGGTACGCTAGCGGCCATTGCGTCTCGCAGATCCCCTAAAAACTCAGAATAAGTCGCTTCAAACTGTTGGTACTGAGTGCTCTCTTGGTACGCAATTAGATTGGCTTGTGTTTTTTCATCCTTGATACTGCTAGCGTCTATTCCATTTAATTGCGCATGATTTTCCCTAAATGCCTTCCACTGGTCTTTGACGGTTTCTATTTTCCCGCTGACGTATCCTGGCGTTCGCCTGGGTTTCGGAATTGTGTTGTAATTAGATATCGTCTGATCTAATTGCAACTTTAAGTCAGTCTGCTGTTGCAGTGCACGAATTGTTGCGGCCATTGAGGTTAGTAGTATACGGACTTGTTAAAAAATATTTTGACAGTGTATGAACGACAATATGGCAGAATAAATTTGTTTGACCTACAACCAATCCGGCTCGAAGGACCATATGTTGCAGCGTCAACGAGCTGCAATATAAAAAGAGGATGGTCGAATTGGTTCACTTCTCAATGAAAGAGCTTGGGTCAGTTTTAAACAAATTTATTTTCCCTATATCGTACAAAGCTAACTTAATATCTAACGATTATAGCTACTCTACTTTACTTTATTCAAAAAAAATTCAATTCAAACTTAAATGCTCTCTTACAACTAAAATTCCTTAGTTGGAGCTGAAAATATACGTATTAGAAAAAAATACTGTCAAAATATTTAAATGTGGTTAGTATCATCGGCAAACTCCAATGGGAATTATTGGCAAACTCCAATTGTTAATAATTGACAAAATCCAATTTATTTTGAAATTCTATCAAAGTACCTTACCACTTGATAGAATTTGTCCACCACCAACTAAAACCCCCGAGCAGCAAATTCCTTCAAATTGTTCTTGCTCTCGAGAATTTTTTTTTTACACGGATTCCTTCTAAGTCTCTAAAAAAATCGTAAATTCGTCAAAGTCTCAGAAAAAAACTTGGAAAAGAAGACAAAAATTTTATAAGTCCTGGAGATTTACAAAAAAATCTCCAAGTCCCCAAAAATTCAAACTTCCAAAAAAACCCCAAGTCTTTTTTTAATATGTTTCTCAAAAAAATTATAAGTCCTAACTAAACCTCTTGGAGCCAGCGGTGAAAACGCGCCAACTATCTAAATCCCTATCTAATGGTTCTAAACCCAACCAATCTACTGACCTGTCAATTCGAAACCGGCATTAACAAGTGCCAGTTCCGTGCTGTGCATCGATTTATATAGCCCTAACTGCTATAAAAATGGCGGTTCTGTAGCTTTCTGCTGCTAGAAAGCTTTCTATACTGGAACACACTGGCGATAGTAGCTTTGGATAAAAACTTACTTGCGACTGCGTTCCATATTTTATTTTGTAAGCAATCAGCTGTTTAGAAGTTTGTTGCTATTAATGGTTTTTTTGTGTATTTTAGATTTATTTACGTTGCTGTGATTCGGGCGAAATTATGTGGTAATTGTTTTATAGTTTACTGGTTTTTATGCGTAATTATTATTATCTTTTTAGGTGTGTATTTCGAATTATGTGTATAGTGCAGTTTGTTTAAGGTTTTGTGTAGTTTTTTGTTTACATTGTCTATTGTTTGGTATAATGTATTTTTATATTATTGTTTAATTTAATTCGTGTTTTATATTAGTTTATCAATTATTGGTTAGTTTTATTTATCTTTTTGTATGTTTAAATAACCTGAGTTTTAGCATTTTTTTGTTGTTTCAGCTTAGGTACTTACTTCTTGTTGTTTCGCGCTGAAACAATAACTATAACCACAATTGTCTAACTGCAACTCATGCCCAAACTTTTAATAATGCACTTGAAATGCTGTAAATTTACACAATTCATTGATAAGAGTTCAAACATTTAAAGTCAAACGAGAATATAATTTTAAAATTGTTAATACACATTAAACTTCTTATTTTGCCATGAAACTTTTCGTGTGTATACCTATCACTGCCAAAGAAAAAATAATTTTTTACTTTTTAGTGCATTTCATTTATAAAAGTTATTTATTTTAAAAGTTTTTTTAATTTATTTTATTAAAATGAATGAAAAAGGTCCTCGCAACCAGCCTCAAATTTTACAAGTATTCACTCACAGGCAAACGTTAAAACTTTGTTTTATTCACATCAAAATGAAGTGTTCACTCTAGATGGAGAAATGACAGAGTGAAGTACTTAACGAAACCTAACGAAGGTTATTTTTATTCACGCCAAAATAAGTGTTCACTCAAAAAAATGGAGTGAACACTTGCACTCAGTTTTTATTCACACCACCCGATGAATCGGATCTGCTCAAACAAAGGGATGTTCGACGTAAAAGAATACACAATGATAAACATAGAGATGAAATCAATAAAAAAAGAAGGGAAAATTATCATGCCAAAAAAAGTGAGAAGACAGAAGATGACAATTACAAAAGATGTAAACATGACATAAAATTAAAAAAAACGGAAGAAGAATACATACAGGATATAACAAAAGTCTTGGATAATATTAATGAAGAAGAAAGACGCTTGGAGGCAGAATCAATCACTAAGTGGTGTTTTATTGCTAGGCAAAATGTCATACGCGAAATGAAGCATGTATTAGCAACAGTAAAAACTAAATGTGAAGCTGCAGTGTCGCGATATGAAAGTGTATCATGTGACATATTTGATAAGGATGCTATTGCCGCAATTTGTGGGCCATCTAAGCATACTGCTTGTTCTGAAGCATTTTTTTATGAAACAACATACAAAATGTTGAATTCATCTCAACCACCGATAATTTTGAATTCATTAGGCGCGAGTTACGAGCCCCGTTTAGTTATAAGTAAATATTGCACATCTTTCCCACAACAAAAATCATTTCCTTTCGCAACATCTTTCCCACAACAAAAATCATTTCCTTTCCCACAGACAAAATTCCCCGAACAACACCTGCATCCACCTGCACTCATTTCCCATGCTAAATCAAGCTTTCATCAATTAGTATCAAGCTTTCATCAATTAGTTTTTAGTTTTAAGATCAGTTGGAAGTAAGAGTTTCAATAAACCACTTGTATAATGGATTTTTTATTTAATTAAAAGATTAAATTATTTTAACATAACTTAACTGGCGCAGTCGTGACGGATAATTTTGTTTGTTGTTTAAGCTAAAATCGAAGGTTTATCGAATAATAACGCTGTACGGTTCGCAAATTTAACACGGATCGAAAATCGCAGTTTTATCGGTTATTTGAAAAAGTGAAAGTGAGTGATCCGAAACAACAAGCAGAAGAACCAGCACCAGGATTGTTTTGCAACGAAGGAACATCGTCAGGACAACCTAAACCTCAACGAGAGTACATCGTTGGAATTGAAAAATCAGAAGAAAAAAAAATATTGAAAACATTGAGATGATCTGGATATTATTGTGCATGTAAGTAATTTCTGAATTTATTGTTTGAAATCCTTATGCCCTTCAAAAAAAGATCAATCTCAAACCCATACCCACTAAAAAGTAGCCGTAGTTATATTATTTCAAGTGATAGTGAAGATTCGGATATAAATAAGATAAATCGTAGTGATCGTTTTAACATTAAAAATTTTAAAAAAGACGGTATAGTTTTAGAAAGTTCCTCACAAAATACACTTTTTCCATATTATTCAAATTGTGCAAATCTTGAGGAAATTATTAATAAAAATCAAAGTATGACGTCACCTAGTGAAGAAATTCCCCAAAATAAGACCATAACAAGTGTAGACGTTTGCAACTCTTTAAAGGTTCCGGACGCTATCAAAGACTTACCAACATTTGATGGGAACCCTCGTTTACTTTTCGATTTCCTCGATAATGTCGATGAAATCCTTTCACTAATTTCAATTGTTAGTGGCACACCCTACGGTCAAATATTACTTAGAGCAATCAGAAATAAAATAACTGGACAGGCTAATGAGGTCCTCAATATGTATGGCACCTCGTTGGTCTGGGATAGTATTAAAGAAAACCTCATACTACATTATTCTGATAAAAGGAACGAAACTTCCTTAATAAAAGATTTACATAGAGTTAAACAGAGTAATAATTCGTTAGAAAAGTTTTATAGTGAGGTAGTAGAACTATTAGCAAGTATGAATAATCACGTAAACATTCACGAAACAGACAGAAACGTAATAAGTGCGAAAAGATCAGTATATGCGGAAATGTGTTTAAACGCTTTTTTGTCGGGATTAAAGGAGCCACTGGGCTCAACTATTAGAGCAATGAAACCCCAATCACTAGCAGAGGCCTTCGTATTTTGCATTAAAGAAGAAAATATATTCTATACTAAGTCGGATATTAATAAAAATATAATAACGCCAATTCCATCAGTAGTTATAGGATGCAAATGCCACAACCAAGACAAAGTATGTACCCAAATAGGATTCCTCCTAATTTTATATTCACACCAAGACATAACCAACCAAACTTTACATCAAGATTTAACCAACCAAATTTTACACCAAGATATAATCAACCAAATTTTACATCTAGATTTAATCAATCAAATTTTCTATCAAGACCCTCACAAGCTTATAACTTTCCACAAATGAAACCACGCCAATTTAATACACCACAGAGACCACAATTCCCTTTTCGTCAAAATTTACAGAATTCTTTCCAAAAACCTGAGCCGATGGACACATCATCAGGCAATACAAGAGCATTCCAAACACAAACACAGAATAGGTACCCACAAAGCTCCCAACCAAAGTTCGTTAGCAAGGAATTATTTAATATAAATGAGGGAATAGTTCGTAACAATTCAAATCCGCTCACAGGAGAAGAAAACATCGAGAATTCCCACAATTTTCACATTGATCCCTATCAAAATCTTGAAGATAGCAATGGAGAGTATGAAACTTACCAAAGCATTGCCGAACACCTTGAATCGATTAATAATAATGCTATAGATGAAAATTTTCAATCACTAGCCTCGATGAACCAATCGGATATATAGATGTCAATAGACATGGACTTATCCTTCCTTACATAAATATCTAGATAAATTTTTAGTCCACAGTCGCTTGCGAGCTCTTGAACTGAGCAGTGATTTTTTCAAATCAGTCAGCAGTGATTACGGTATCAAAACCAGTTTCTTGTGTTTTTTTTTCTCTGCGTCAGTGCGTATAATTTCTTGCGGTGTTGTGATTTATTTTCGCAGCTTCCCGGCAGTGGCGGACTAAGGGTGGGGCGGTAGGGGCGGTCCGCCCCGGGCCTCTGGTTCCTGGGGGCCTCCAAATGTCTACAAGTTCCCTTGATCAAATCCTAAACAAGGCTTTTAAAATATGGTGCCTACCTAAGTGGTACTTTGGAGTCGGAGGTCCCGTACAATGTTCCCGTAGACATAAATAAGTACAGCATGTAATTATTAAAATGGGTCTTTACTGAATCGTTACCCTGTACATCGCGTATATGTACTTTAATACTTCTTGACCATTTTCATCTCGGTTGCATCATGCAAGAGGAGTTTTTATATACTTAAGCCTAGTGTCCACTATATAGTTTTTTGGGTAGAGCTAGAGAAAACTCTCTCGTAGAGATGCGTAGAGAAGTGTATACACTCTCTAGAGCTCTACACATGCTCTCTACTAGAGATGCCACGAATATTCGGCTGCTATTCGGTATTCGGCCTATTCGGCCACTTTTTTTATTATTCGGTATTCGGCCGAATAATCCACATTATTCGGCCGAATACCGAATACCAAATCATAATAGAAACGCACACATCACTCAAAATTATATGTATTTTAATTACAAATTATAAAACTTTAATACAGAAAATTTATCAACGGTAAGTTGTGATGAATAAAAACAAGTTTTTCAGCATTTGTTGATAGCTTTAATTACACAATAATGAGCGTATCGTGACGTGATCTAGTCGCAAATGAAACAAATATGCTCGCCCCGTCGCTGCCGTAATGAGACAGGTCGTATCCTGCCACGCTCGAGAAAAGTAGAACGAGGTTATATGAACTAAATCAGACGATTTAGGCCACGTTCACATGGGCTGCATGCCGCACGGCAAATGCTCTTAATGTTCTCTGATTGGCCAGGAAAAAATATCTGTCTCGGCACATGTTCTCTCTCTTGCACAGCATTGCTGCAAAAATCATGCAAAGAGGAAATCTCTTATCCATGCGGCAAAATCACGGAACTGTCAAGTTCGAGCTTTTGCCGTGCTGCATGCAGCCCATGTGAACCTGCTGCAAAATCACGGAACTTTCAAGTTGACAATTTCAAAACCGTCTTTTTCTTAATTTTCTTTTTTTGTCACTTTGTATTTCTTTATATTTAGTTATATGTACTATTACACTCGTTTACAAACATTTTTTTTTATTTTTAAAGCAATCCATTTCACTTTTGCACTTTTCCAAAATCACAAAACAGCTGATTTTTGACAACCAGCAGATGCACCCATGTGAACGAGGAGATGCAGGTGTTGTATATTTTTTTGTGTAATTGTTGTATAGGTCTATTATATTTGTAGTTTACCTGTATATATTTATCTTACTATACACAGATTTCTGTGTCTACCATCCGAACGTCTGTTCCTACTTACTCTTTGTTGTATATGTCTGGTTGAAAATGCAGAGTTGATTCTGATGATTGAACACTATTTTCAGGAACTCTAAGTAGAGACGTCCATAAACTGCGTGGTTTCTTTCAAAATATTCACTTTACGTTTAAAGCGCACAAATTATATTTTTTATGTGAAACTGTCAAAATACTTTTAACTGGAATAAGAATACGATTTCCAAGTCACAAATTTTTGTAAAAAGAAATTCTTTTACGATTTGGGTTCTTTATTCAAAATTTTAATAAATGACAACTTTGCGGGAAACTTAACACTAAAATTAAAAGTTAAGTTGAACAAATTATGAACACAAATTATTTCTGCAATGTATCAAAGCATCTAGCACGTTTATATTTAATAACTCACAACTTTGCGGTAAACTTAACACTAAATTAAAAATTGAGTTAAACAAACTATGAACACCCAGTATTTCTACAATGTAACAATATCTAGCACGTTTGATGTTTATTAATTGACAACTTTGCCCGTAACTTAACAAATTTTGCGGTAAACGTAACACTTAATTACAAATTGAGTTAAACAAACTACGTATACCCAGTATTTTTACAATGTAACAATATCTAGCACGTTTGATGTTTATTAATTGACAACTTTGCCCGTAACTTAACAAATTTTGCGGTAAACGTAACACTTAATTACAAATTGAGTTAAACAAACTATGTATACCCAGTATTTTTACAATGTATCAATATCTAGCACGTTTGATGTTTATTAATTGACAACTTTGCCCGTAACTTAACAAATTTTGCGGTAAACGTAACACTTAATTACAAATTGAGTTAAACAAACTATGTATACCCAGTATTTTTACAATGTATCTACTTAATAACGATCAACTAACGGACACGGTTTAAAAAAAACTACGCAATCACACTACCGACAACCCTCGCGTAATTTTTATCACTGACTCTCTTAAAACCACCCGCTGGCGGTGACGATTAGAACAATACTCTCTGGTCGATCAATCGATCGATCTTGGCTTGAAAAACTTTTTTTTTTTTTCAAGAAAACCCGCCGTTGCGAATTTCTACCGGGCTATCAACCTTGGGGCAAAAGTCAGCTGCTGGTCTTTCACCCAAGGTTGAGGGCGCCGGCCGGAAAAACGCACCCGTCGGCTTTTCTTTCCATTGCCCCGAAACTTGCGCAATTTGCTTATGAAGGTTTTAATTTCTTTCGCAAGACAAATTGCGCTAATTTCTTGTTGCCAATTTCCTTTGGCGTTTCGGGTTGCATTTTTAATATTTTGCACGGGTCATTTACCGGCCCCGTGCATTTTTATTTACACAACATTCCTTCCCCCCCCGGAACAAGAGAATCGCCGTGATACGAAGTGAGTGGGCGATTCTCTTATCGGCGTTAGTTGTGGGGTTGGGCGAAGGGAAAAATTTTGTGTGATCGGTTTGTTTTGTTTTTGTTTTATAACATAAAAATCGTTCAAATTAAATAAGGCTAAAATCTTACAAGGTGGTTGAGGTAAAGACTTGGGATTGATGGATGTGCGAAAAATGTTATTCCATGACGACATCACCATTGTCATGAGAGTTATTTATATAATTAAGATGATTATAGCTGTAATCACCCTTTTTCTTCCCCTTCACCAATTTCCTTGTTTTCAAGATGCTGATTTAAGCTCTCTCGTGCACTATGTCCTCTTGCTAATGATTTCTGCACTTTTAAAATAGGCTCATACTCATACAGTTGGCTTATAAGAAAAAATCTTTCAAGTTTTGCCTTCTTGAAAACACCCTTGATCCGCTAAAGTGCGTCATTAATGTTATTTTTATACATTAAATATGCAGTCGATATTGTTAAGCACTTTTGATTAGCGATACTGTTGTTAGGTATGATTTTTCACCGAAATTTAAATCAAGGAACTCAAAGTTATCTTTTAAGTCTAGCGGTGTGCTACTACTATGTGTTTATATTATTTGGATAGCTATTGTCTATCGATGTTATTTTATTACATTCTCGGTTATGCTCGTCAATGTTGATTATGTGAGTGGATCCATGGGAACGCAGTCTTTCTTTTGTCCAATGAGATAGGGTATTTGTTAAGTAGATTCCTGGTAATATTAAACTGGGATGCGTTCGGTCTGATGCTATTTTAACTGGCAATCGTATATGCTCGACCAATGTAAGGTAAATAAGAGATTAGTTTTGGTGTGCCGTAATCGTAAGGTATGCCATCCGTCTAGTCTGATGTTTTAGATTGTAAAACACTTTTAGACGATATTGTTGGCAGGACTGGCTTTTCCTTAAAGCTGGGTTTTATCTTCATAAAACGGCTTCAAGCGGTTATTATGGACAGTTACTAATCTCTTATTTATTTTTATGGTAGTGTTTACCGCGCTTGGGACGGCGACTACTGTATAGGGCCCGATCCAGACTTGGGATAACTTATGTTTTCGGGCCTCGTTGCGTAGGAGGACCTTGTCTCCTATGTGTAGGGTGAGTGTACGTACGTTCCCATCATAATGCGCTTTGGAGCGATTTTTGCTTGTGAGTAAATTTTTCCTTGCCATTGCGTACGATTTTTGCAGTTTGTACCTCAATTGGTGGTAATAGCTCTCGTGATTGTACAGAGGCTCCGGGGTACGTTTCAGATTGGATGGGACGTCGGCGGTGAACCCATATAGGCAGTCCATTGGGGTAAGTTTGGTTCCCTCGTGCACACTATTGTTGTATACGAACGCTGCTGTACGTAAAAACTGGTCCCAACTGTTTGGGCTTTCATCTACTATAGTGCGTAAGTATTCAATCAGGGGTCTATGGGCCCGTTCTAGTGCACCATTGGACTGGGGGTGGTAGGCTGATGTCTGGAGTTTCTTAACTTTTAAGAGCCTACACACGCCTTTAAAAAGGTTACTCAGGAAGTTCGATCCCTGATCGGTGACTATTTGTTTTGGTATGCGGTAGCGCGTGACGATTTCGTCGAAGAAAATTTGTGCTACCGTTTGGGCTTCTGCATTGGGTATGGCATACCAGTCGACGAATTTGGTCAGGTTATCCTGGAAGGTTAGGATATATTTGTTTCCTGAAAGGGTTTCTTCCAGTGGACCCACTATGTCCAAGTAAACCTTGTCGAACGGCTTTTCTGCAATGTCCGTTATAACCATGGGCATTTTGAATTGCCTTGAAGCTTTCATGGTTTGACATTTTTTGCATTTCCGGACATATCGACTTATGTCGTGGAACATTCGTCTCCACCAATACTTTCGGCGAATTCGATTGTAGGTTTTGACGATTCCTTGGTGTCCGCCGAAGGGGGAGTCATGGTAGTCCTTCAGTATTGTGTTGATTTCTTCGGGACTTGTTATTACCTCAATTTTCTTTTGAAGCGCGATGGAGCTATTTTGGGAGGCCTCGGCAGGTTGGGGTATTTCGGTTTCGAGATCGTTGGGCCCTTCGTCGACATCGGGGGCTCTTGGGGTTGGAACGCGTTGGTATTTACCGTTGTCCTGCATCTTCTGTGCCTGAGCCCTTGTGACCGCATTACATTGTTTTAGCCTTTCTGTAGGAGGCGAGTTAGTCACGTTTTCTGGAAGTATTGATGGTGTCTCACCGGGTTGGTGAATTAGAGCTTCCACCGTGGAGGTATTGGGCTCTTCTGCTCTTTGAGGAATTCGGCTGAGAGCGTCAGCATTCGTGTTGTATTTTCCCGGTTTATATTCTATATTGTAGTCGTATTCGGACAGTTTGTGATGGAATCTTACAAGTCTCGTGGTCGGGTCTTTAACGTTGAAAACGCCCTTTAGGGGTTTGTGGTCTGTGTAGACCGTGAATTTACGACCCATTAGGTAGCATCTAAAATTTTTTACAGCCCATACTATGGCTAACAACTCCTTCTCGATGGTGGAGTAATTGCGTTCTGCCTTATTTAGAGTGCGACTTGCATATGCTATGGGCTGATCTTTGCCTACGTCTCCTTGGGAGAGCACTGCTCCGAGTGCCTCACTGCTGGCGTCCGTTGTTAGATTGAATGGTTTGTCGAAATCAGGGTAGATTAGCAGTGGTGGGGAGACTAGGGAACGCTTTATCGTTTGAAATGCTTCCTGACATTTCGGTGTCCAAGAAAATTTCACGCCCTTTCTTAGCAAATTCGTTAGAGGACGTACTATTTTAGAAAAATCTGGTATAAACTTCCTATAGTAATTGGCGAGGCCTAGGAATGACTGTACCTGCCTGATTGTTCGTGGCGCCGGGAAACTTTGGACACATTCTGTCTTTCTGGGATCGGGGAGGGCTCCTTTCTCGGAGCATACGTGACCCAGATAGACTACTTCCTTCTTTAGGAACTGGCATTTCTCCGGTTGTAATTTGAGGTTGTTTTCCCTCAACCGGTCGAATACCCGTTGGAGCTTTGAATTATGGTCCTCGAGGTTCTTCCCGTAGATGACTATATCATCTAGGTAGACGAAGCATTCGAGGCCTTGTAGGCCTGTGAGGACATAATTCATTAGTCTCTGAAACGTAGCCGGGGCTCCTTTCAGCCCGAACGGCATGCGTTTAAACTCATAGTGTCCATAATTCGTGCTAAAGGCTGTCTTGGGGCGGTCTTGTGGTTCCACTAATACTTGATGGTAGCCACTGGCCAAGTCGAGGGTGGAGAAGTATCTCGAGTGACCGAGTTGGTCTAGGATATCCTCGATTCTTGGTAGTGGGTATGCGTCACCTATTGTGTTTTCATTTATTTTGCGGTAGTCTACAACTACGCGCCATTTTTTCTTGCCATCGGGGCCCGATTTTTTGGGAACCACTAGGAGGGGTGAGTTCCACGGACTTCTACTCGGTTGGACGATGTCATTATCCAACATTTCTTCCAACTGTTCGTTTATGATATGTCTTTGGGTCTCTGGCAACCTGTACATTTTTTGGTTTATAAATCTGTCGTAAATCATGGGGATTTCGTGTTTTATGGCTTCCGTGTAGGAAAGTTTGTCCCCTTTTAGGTGAAATATATCGGCATAGTCGTGACAGAGTTTCTTTATGGATTGTTTCTCATCGGCCGTTAGGGGGTGGTCGAAATTGAGTTCTTCATTTAACTGTTTGAGGCGCGCTTCGCGCTCAGGGTCCGGATCTTCGTAGTCCGGGTATATGTATCTCATCTGGTGGAGGGTCTCGATTTCCTTTTCCTTTAGTTGTAACTTTAATCTTGCCCGTTTCCCTTTGGGTATACCGTGCGGGGTTGCGCCATTTCTGGGTATACTGTTAGGCCTTGCGTTGGGCGACGATGGGGTACTGGCGTTCCTGAGACCGACTGGTTCAGGGCCTGAAGGATACCCACATTCGTCGTTCGTGTTCGTTAGAGGCTTAGGGTTGTTGTTGGGGGCTGGTGATATAGTGGAGTAGTCTTTTGTTGGCGTGAGTGTTAGAGTTAGGCTCGTCAGGACTACTGGTTGGGTATTAACGTTGAGGAGGCCAACAAGCACTGTTTTGGTTCCAGATGGTAAGAGGGCATTGGCGAGGAATACTCCTTCGCTCGGCTCGTATGCTTCACAGAGCATTTCCTCCTCTAACCTTAGTGGGATTGAGGCCACCATTTGAGACCGGCTTGGTAAGCGAAGGGGTTCTTCCAACGCTATCGTATGACTTATGCCTGAAGTGGTCTCACAATCGTTGGGGTTGTTTTCCAACCTTGACCCATCCTGAGATAGGCAGCTGGTATTCCTCTCTGAGGTTACCTGGGAGACACCACCGGGGATGATCTCAGTTTCTGCGAACTGATACTCCCTGGTTTGGGTTTGCTCCTGCTGCTCTCTGGGTTCCGATTTGGTGGTATTACTGCGTAGTGGAATTGCAATTTCTTCTGGATTGATTTCCGTGCGAGGAAATCGCAGTGTTTGGTTTGGGCCCTCAACGTTACAATGCTTGGTAACAAAATCGTATCCTAATAGGCCATCGTCAGGAATCTCTGGCATGTTTTGCACGATTTGGAAGGTGCATGGGAGGGGGGTATTGAAAAGGAAGTTCCCCTGACAGCTCCCTAGTGTTTTTCCTTGGCCGAATGGCGTTTGTAATGTGCACCTTTTTGTGGAATCTATTAGGTTGGGATCCTTTAGTTTCTTGTGTTTTAATATACTGACCTCAGCGCCAGTGTCCACTGCTAGGTCGGCTTTGCCGTTAAGGCTTATGTCTAGTGGAAGAGTGACGAGTGGGACACTTGGTTCGGGCGCTTGAGATCCCCCTTTAGTATTATTTTTAGAAATTAGTGTCGGGCCGGGGTTTCTTGGTCCGACTGCGGGGAGTTTCCCGCCTGCTGTGATTCCCATCGCTGCCTTTGGTGGCAGTCGTCTACCAGGTGCCCACGTCTGTGGCAGAAATCACACCTGTACCTGATATTGAACACCGCTCTTATATTGTTAGCTGGTTGTTGACGGTTAATTTGTTGTTGGGGTTCATTGTTAGGTGGTCGGTTGTTGGGGTAATTATTATAATTCTGACTTACCTGTTGGGACCTCTGGTTCTGGTATCGGTTGTTACCTTGGTATTGGGATCTTTGATTTGGGTAGAGATTATTATTATTGCTGTTAAATGGGGGTCCCTGATTTTTGGTAACGACCATTATTATTAAAATGCCTTGGCGGTTCTACTGGTTGACGACAGTCTCTAGCATCATGTGTATTGGACCTGCAGACTAAGCAGAAAGGGGTATTTTTACGTTTCAGGCAATCAGCGTATGTGTGCCCTTTATTTCGGCAGTAGTTGCAGGTTATGCTGATTTCAGGTTTGGTGTTAGGTTTTGGAGGCGGGCTCGGATTTATTATTTGTTGGGCGTTTTGTATTGGCGCCTGTGGGGTAGTGTGATTGGTGTTTGGTAGTGAGGCGTATGTAGTGTACATCACCTGCGGGTTGTTGGAGTTTTGGAGTGTTGTTGGTGGTGTTATTACGGGCGGGGCGGTGTGTTGTGTATTTGAGTATTGGGTGATCGCGGCGGGGAGTGCTTGTTGTATATTTTCGATTTGCGTTATTTGAGCTGGTTGTATATAGGGGTTATATGCCTGAAAGTTGGATGATACTTGATGTGGGGCCTGTAAGTACATGGAGGTTTGTTGAAGTCTCTCCATGTCTAGGGCCTTCTGGATCAGACTATCCAATGTATCGTCCCCTGCTGCCAGTAAGTACTGGCACAAATGAGGATTTGTAATCCCACTTCTTAAAGCGTTTTTAGCGAAATCCGCTAGTTGTATTTTTACTGGATCCGCTGTTGCGCCGCGAGGGATTTAAATTTAGCTAAATCCTCCCTAAATTGGAGGGTACTTTGTTTTAATTTCTCTACTTGTGTCAGGCGGCGTTTACGAATTTTATTTGTCTCTCGTTCCACTGCCTGACACACGGAGATATTTATATCACCTGTCTCGAGCGCTCTCTGCAATATTTGATCTAAACTTAAACTAGGACCTACTTGCTTGATTCCCTTTTCTACTACTTTTCCGCTTCTCAATATTCGGGGGGAGATCTGGGGTGTCTCTGTTGGAGTTGAAGTCGTCGGCGTGGATGTGTTCCCTCGCTGGATTATCAGGCGTTCTGATGGGGTATTGCTGGATTCTTGTACTGCTGCGAGGTCTGATGCGGCTGGGATATTGGTTGCTGCTTCGCCTGCCTTGTTGAATGGTGAGTTGGTGTCGTTGGACCCTGACGCTGTTGAAGGGCCTGCTGTTGGTTGATGATCCCTCGGTGTGGGGGTTTCTGAGTGGTGGTTGTCCCCCGGTTGGCCCTCTGACATAGGGCGTTTCCTGGGCACGGATGAAGCCCACAAAATTCCCTCGATGAAGTTACTTAGGGGGGTGTATGCTTGTTCGCCTGGAACAGAGGCACTTTGTTGAACACCCCCGAGCGATGGTTCTTTGTAGGATCTAGGATTTGCTGCACTTTTGCAACCGCGGACGCTGCCCCCAAGTTAGGCTCAACCTTGGGCAAAAGGTCTAGTGTGCCTTGACCAGCAGTGTTAGCGATTTTTTATTATTAGCGCACCCAGATCCTACCGGCTGCGCCAATTGTTGTATATTTTTTTGTGTAATTGTTGTATAGGTCTATTATATTTGTAGTTTACCTGTATATATTTATCTTACTATACACAGATTTCTGTGTCTACCATCCGAACGTCTGTTCCTACTTACTCTTTGTTGTATATGTCTGGTTGAAAATGCAGAGTTGATTCTGATGATTGAACACTATTTTCAGGAACTCTAAGTAGAGACGTCCATAAACTGCGTGGTTTCTTTCAAAATATTCACTTTACGTTTAAAGCGCACAAATTATATTTTTTATGTGAAACTGTCAAAATACTTTTAACTGGAATAAGAATACGATTTCCAAGTCACAAATTTTTGTAAAAAGAAATTCTTTTACGATTTGGGTTCTTTATTCAAAATTTTAATAAATGACAACTTTGCGGGAAACTTAACACTAAAATTAAAAGTTAAGTTGAACAAATTATGAACACAAATTATTTCTGCAATGTATCAAAGCATCTAGCACGTTTATATTTAATAACTCACAACTTTGCGGTAAACTTAACACTAAATTAAAAATTGAGTTAAACAAACTATGAACACCCAGTATTTCTACAATGTAACAATATCTAGCACGTTTGATGTTTATTAATTGACAACTTTGCCCGTAACTTAACAAATTTTGCGGTAAACGTAACACTTAATTACAAATTGAGTTAAACAAACTACGTATACCCAGTATTTTTACAATGTAACAATATCTAGCACGTTTGATGTTTATTAATTGACAACTTTGCCCGTAACTTAACAAATTTTGCGGTAAACGTAACACTTAATTACAAATTGAGTTAAACAAACTATGTATACCCAGTATTTTTACAATGTATCAATATCTAGCACGTTTGATGTTTATTAATTGACAACTTTGCCCGTAACTTAACAAATTTTGCGGTAAACGTAACACTTAATTACAAATTGAGTTAAACAAACTATGTATACCCAGTATTTTTACAATGTATCTACTTAATAACGATCAACTAACGGACACGGTTTAAAAAAAACTACGCAATCACACTACCGACAACCCTCGCGTAATTTTTATCACTGACTCTCTTAAAACCACCCGCTGGCGGTGACGATTAGAACAATACTCTCTGGTCGATCAATCGATCGATCTTGGCTTCAAAAACTTTTTTTTTTTCAAGAAAACCCGCCGTTGCGAATTTCTACCGGGCTATCAACCTTGGGGCAAAAGTCAGCTGCTGGTCTTTCACCCAAGGTTGAGGGCGCCGGCCGGAAAAACGCACCCGTCGGCTTTTCTTTCCATTGCCCCGAAACTTGCGCAATTTGCTTATGAAGGTTTTAATTTCTTTCGCAAGACAAATTGCGCTAATTTCTTGTTGCCAATTTCCTTTGGCGTTTCGGGTTGCATTTTTAATATTTTGCACGGGTCATTTACCGGCCCCGTGCATTTTTATTTACACAACACAGGCATGCGGCAAGCTTTTTGCAGCCTCTCACGAAAATATCCGAATACCACGCGAAGGCAAGCCGAAGTCGAACTTTTGCCGTGCGGCATGCAGCCCATGGGAACGCGGCCTTAAATCCATGAATTGATTGAATGTGTTAGTGAAAGAAATACAAATTGTCATAGATTTTAATGTCTCTTTCCTCAAAAATTGGGTCACTTAGCGAGAAAGGCAATAAAACCCCGAAAGGGGCAAAATTTCCTCGGAAAAGCAACAGCAAAAACAATAAAATCATGATTTTCTTGCCGAACATTCAGCCGCCGAATATTCGGCGCTTCGGCCGAGAGCCTGGCCGAATATTCGGTATTCGGTATTCGGCCAAATCACTATTCGTTGCATCTCTACTCTCTACACACACTTTACGCGCTCTGCTAAAAAACTCTATAGTGTATACGCAATTTTTTTGTGTTTAGTAGAGCTCTACATCTGCTCTACGCTCTAACAAGCATGTTTGATAGAGTTTTTCTCTCTACAGGTTTTATTCTTATTTGCGTTTCGACTGCGCTTCGAATTGTTGTACATCGGGATCGGTGTGTTAAATAACAACGAAATTCGAATACGACATATGCAGAAAATTTTGGTATGAAGATGTATCTTCTTCCGTGAGCTCATTCCATAATTCTCGATACATTCCAGCGTTTTGTTTTCTTTTCGCAATCCAATCTCGCTCCCAACATTTCCTTTCCTTCTTTTCCCTTCTTTTGGGTAAAACTCATTTTATTATTTTTTTGATTTCTATTAATTTCCTTTAAATTTTTTACACAATATATGTACGCACGCATCTCTGAATAACTGAGAAATGAAATGACATGAAAAAGTTGATGGCCGCAGTTGCGCGCCCTACCATACGACTCTACAGTAGAGAAAAACGCATCTGCAGTGTACTCAGTCTGTAGAGCTCGTGGTAGATCTCTACTCAAAATTTTTCTAGAGCAACTCTACGGGCGGTGGAGTGGTAGAGAAGCGCTGTAGTGTACATACTACAGGTAGAGCGCTAGCCTCTACACTCTACCGAAAAAAACTCTATAGTGGACACTTGGCTTTAGTACGACTTTCGGAATCGATGGGTAATTAAATGCTTTTCCTACTGGGAAATAAACATATACACACACTTGTCCATACAAATGGCAACTGAATAAAAGGCTTCTAAAATTACATCGACTTCTTGCACTGAGGGCCTCATTCAGCTTTGCCGCCCCGGGCCTCTGACGGGCTTAGTCCGCCACTGCTTCCCGGTTTTTGCTTTGGTTTAAGATAAGTAACTTTTTCTATTAATTTAGTAGCTAGTTTTTTTATTTATTTATAAGTTTTGTCCTCATATTTTGGGGTATAGCCTCCAACATGGGCCCGGACCCTGGAGGGTCTAATCGTTTCTCCCCCTTGGCTGACCTGCATCAACCTACTCCAAAAAAAAACGATCCAAACGCGATCTTACAACTTTTGCCTCACCCTCCACCCTTTTCGATTTTCCACCTCTACCCTCTCAACAGCTCACAAACCCGGCAAAATTCATCACACTGCAATCGTGTAAGCCCAATAAAACTCTGAGAGATGAAAACGCGTTTCTTTTGAAATTGGCTGTCGACGGTATCAGCAAGCAGTATTCTAAGTACTCTTGGCTGCATGACGGTTCTCTACTCTTACTATGTGATAACCAGCAGATAGCTGAGAAATTCACGGCGACAAAGGTTCTACCAGGTCCCATTCCAGTTAACATAACTTTTCATGAAAAGTTGAACCAAACCAGAGGTACTATCTATTGCCGTTCCATCGCTCACCTCTCCCCCAAAGAAATAATTGACGGCCTTGCTAAATACGACGTCACGGATGTTAGGATTCATACCAGGAAGGATGGTGACAAAGATATCCCTTCAGGCCTCATCTTCCTTACTTTCAACCGCTTCACACTTCCTGAAAAGATCGAAATTGGGTTCGAACTGGTAAAAGTTCGGGAATTCTTCCCGAATCCCATGCGTTGTCGCAAGTGCCAACGAATTGGGCACACCACTGTCCGCTGCTCTGGCAATGAACTATGTCCCTCATGCGGCTACCCCCCTCATCAAGGCGAATGCACCAGAATCTTCTGCATTAATTGTGAAGTTGAAACACACACATCTGGAGCAAATGACTGTCCAAAATATACAGAAGCCAAGGAAGTCCTCAAAATACAGACAAAATACAAGTGCTCCAGGTATGAAGCTAGACAGCGCTATTTCGAGCAATTAAAGGCTACCTCTACTGACCCCAATATTTCATACTCATCTGCTATTTCAAATGCTACCCTTATAACACCTCCAGTATCCAACTTCCAATCCTCCTCCACCCATTCAACTACTTCTGGCAAACCAGCTTCACTTGATTTACTTCAAGCCTCTACGAAACCTGCTGCATCCTCGCAAAACGCCACTCAACCCCCCGTTACTCACTCTAAAATCTCAACGACTACAATTCCACTTGCCGACAATTCACCCCTCGTACCCAACAGCCACTCTCACTCACTTACAACTCTCAACACCCAATCAAACTCTAACTTAACTCCTTGCACATTTTCTAATTTTGTCGAACCTACCTTTCCTACACCAAACTCAACAACTCAAAAAAGTATAGACTCACATAAAATGGAAACTGCCTCTTCTCTGTCTGAGTCCGATTGTGCTGCCTCCTCCGCACCTTCTAAAGCCATATCACGCCAAAAGAAAAAACAACAAGCAAAACGCAAAATCAATCCCAAAGTCCCACTAAAAAATCTACTTGAAAGTATCAACTAAGTACTTCCGTACTTTGCTCTAGCTATAGATCCTTCTGTTTTTTCTTCATCTATTTTTCATATGATCTCGATAAAAAATCTTATATGCCTTCAATGGAATATTCGCGGCTTTTACAATAATCTTCCCTATCTGCAAAACTTATTACATTTTTACAAACCGCACATAGTCCTGCTACAGGAAACTAAGTTGTTACTTGGCGAAGGACCAACTCACGTTGGTCAGTATAACTGCTATCACTACAATAAGAGCTACCCGAATAGGAAAAGTGGCGTTGCCTTACTTGTTCACAAATCCATATCCCACACTCCCCTATCCCTACGTACAAATCTTGTGACTAACTGTGTTCTTATTCACTCTTCCCCCCCTACAGCCTTTGCCAATGTCTATTTAGAAACTGATCAAAGCGCCTCTCTAACTGACCTCCAAGATCTTTACGATCAACTGCCAAGCACTTTTATTATGGGTGGTGATTTTAATGCTCACAGCCCTTGTTGGGGCAGCCCTTCCACCGATACTAGAGGTAAAATAATCGAAGACTTCATCACTAGTAATCAGCCCATTGTCCTCCTAAACAATGGTGCTTGCACTCATCTATCCACTCACAACACCCTAACATCCATAGATCTTACTTTTAGCACCTCTAATATATCCCCTTTGCTTAGCTGCAAACGCCCGCCTTGAGGGCAGTGACAATTTTTCCATCATTATACGTTCGAGCATCCCCCTCGCTGATACAAAACACGTTTCCTACTTTCTCCTGAAAAAAGCCAAATGGGAGCTTTTCTCCACAAAAGTCACTGACTTGTCGTCAACCTGTCCTGTCTCGAGAAATGTCGATCAGGAAGCGGCCAAGCTCAGCAAAATTCTCCGTGGCGCTGCGTCCGTCTCTATCCCCACTAGTCATCCCAAATCCATATCACAGCCCAAATGGATGACACGCGACATCCTTGACTTGATAAGAACAAAAAACAAATCCTGGCAGCTCTGTCGTCGTCACCCTTCCCAGTCTAATTTCCTGAGGTTTCGTCTGGATTCAGCTATTTTAAAAAGAACAATCAAAAAAGCTAAAACGGACTCATGGCTTTCCTTTGCGAATTCCATAGACGTCCGCACCAATCTTAAAGAGGCTTGGGCGAAAGTACGTGCGGTTTCCGTTGGTCCATCCACCAGGCTAATATCAAATGTTCATTCAGGCGGTGTAAATTTCACCAGCTGTCCCGAAATTGCCAAAGAGTTTGCCACAGTTTGGTCGAGCTACTCAGCAGACAGTAACTTCACTACTGAACATAGGCAAAGTAAAGTAAATATAGCCTCTGATATACAGCGATACCCTGGTGACACAGCCGTTACACTTTCTCACCGTATTACCTTAAGCGAATTTAAAAATGCTTTAAATTCCTTCAAGGGCACAACCCCTGGGCTCGATAAGATCTCCTACGAATTAATCAGGAAATCTCCCATTTCTTTCCAATTTCGTCTCCTCAACCTATATAATTCTATCCTCTTGCAAAAATCTTTCCCCCGCGCTTGGAAACATGCGCTTCTTGTCCCTATTCCCAAGGAAGCCTCTACTTCTTTGTGCGTCAGCAACTTCCGCCCCATATCCTTGATCTCGTGCCTATCAAAAATTCTAGAAAAAATTCTTTCAAATAGAATAAATGCAAGCCTGTGTAACTTGTTCTCTAAGTCCCAACATGCTTATATTCCTCAAAAAGGCACGCATACTCTCCTACACCTTCTAGACGCTGACATCTGCGATAGTCTGGCTCGGCGAAAACACACTTCCATCCTTTCCCTTGATCTGACGAAGGCTTACGATAGATTGAGTGCTTCGTTCCTCGCTAACCAACTCGCAAAATTAAAAGTTGACAAAAACTTCATATTCCTCATCCTCAACTTCCTCAGTCATAGGTCTATCCAAGTACGGGTCAATGGTTTCCTTTCCCCCATTATGCCGCTACAGAATGGAACTCCACAAGGCTCGCCGCTTTCATGTGCGCTTTTCAATTTGTACACAATCTCCCTTTGCTCCAGCTTAAATAAAATTAATAATACTACTTCTTATCTTTATGCTGACAACCTCCTAATTTTCAGCTCAGGTAATCCCAAATCAGTCTCAAAAAAGCTAACTGTCGCACTGAAAACAGCGCTGAACTGGGCTTCTTCTGCCGAAGCAATATTTTCAAAGGACAAATCAGAACTACTTCACATCTGCAGAAAACGGAACTGCATGGTACCTACCATCTCAGTCAAAGATTACCGCATCACCCCTCTTAACCAATTAAAAATTTTAGGCCTCCTCTTCTCGAAAAACCTTAAATGGAACCTGCACATTAAGACAGTGATTAGTAAAATGGACAAAATTAATAATTTGGTGAAATGCTTAGCTTCTCGCAAAAACGGCCTGTCAATTGCCCCCTCTTACACATCTGTAAGTCTCTTATCCTGGGCACTGCTGGTTACTGCCTGTCAATATATGGTAACTCTTCAGCCACTGTTCTCCAACCTCTTCAAGCCTCAATCAACAATGTCCTTAGGTCAGCTACTGGTGCTCTTCGCTCTACCCCAATCGACTCCTTACTCGTTGAAACAGGTTTCACCCATATTTCTGCGAGAGTCCGAAAGGTTCAAGTCAAACTTCTCTCACAGCACATCATAAACCCTTCCGCACCTCTGTATCATCGGCTTCGCAATTACATCAATACCAACTCTAAAAGTTTTTCCGCTCTCCGACATTGCACTTTGCTTATAGCTCAACTCAACATACCCACACCCGAACACCCGCCCGATCTTTGGCATACGTTGACTCCTTGGTACCCCCTATCACACCATTTTGTCACGGATGCCGAGCCCCTCCACAAGAAAGATACCCCTTCCGTTATTTACCGCCAACTCCACCAAGAAATATTAGCGCGTTTCCCTGACCATATAGCCCTATACACTGATGCCAGTAAATCCGATCATGAGGCTGCCTTCGCTGTGGCAAAAGTAATAAATAAAGAGGTGTCCCTACTACAATCAGGTCTCCTGGCCCACCACACCTCCCCTCAGGTTGCAGAAATTTTCGCTATCTTCCAAGCAATCCAAATTCTACAGAACACCCCTCTCAACCATCTTATTTTCACCGATTCCTTATCTTCTGTACTGGCCATCAGAAATAGAAACAACAAAAGCTATCTTCCGTCTATCATCCGGTGTCTACTTTCACAAAATAGTCACATAAAAATTTGCTGGATTCCAGGACATGTTGGTATAAAAGGTAATGAAGTCGCAGATAGCATGGCGAAAAATGTTCCCCTCTCCGACAATCATTCACTCATCATACCTCCTTCAGAATCCTGCTTTCGCCTTTATGCACTTAACGTCCTTCACACGGAAGCACTTTCAAAGTGGAATACTTCCTCGTCCTTCTTACGTTTCCATACGCCCTCACCAACCCCGGCCCGTTATAATCCAGATCTTCCCAGACTTAAGGCACGTATGCTCTGTAGGATCAGACTCGGTCATACATTCTTCTCCCACGGACATCTTTTTATTAAATCCTCTCCCCGCACCTGCAACAATTGCCCCAATGCGCCACCCCTCACAGTCAGACATATTTTAACTGAATGTCTAAAAACTGCAAACATTTTCGGAGATTATCCTTCACTTTCATCCTTACTAGAACCCGGTCAGAACCATAACAGCCCTCTTTTTAGACTTCTCAGATCTCTAGACATCACTGACTCAATTTAACTATTCTCACACCTCAGCGCCTTTTGGATCTATAGTCCGTGTGCGCTTAACTTGGTCGGTTGTGCTTTAAAGCCTTCCTGCCTCTTGTAATAATAATAATAATAATTTTTAGTCGATACAGGTTCTTCCTCTTCATTTATAAATCCAGAGTATGTAAACCCCAATGACCTCACAAAGATAGAACCCACCGTTATAATAACGGCTCTGAATAAACATTATGTAGACAAAGAAATAGTCTTGTCTAATTTTCTTGAATTCAATCAACCAGGAGAAACTAGATTTCTAGTTTTTCGTTTTCACGGATATTTCGACGGTCTTTTAGGACTTGATGCTTTAAAGAAGCTAAGAGGCAAAGTCGATGTTGACAATAATATATTAATAACTGCTAATTCTGAAATTCCCATGCATTATAAACCAAATCTCATGTCTGAGATATATACCATTCCACCTAACTCAAAAAAATTGTCAGATTACCAGTCGATGTACAGAAAGGTGACATCTATATTAAGACCCTAAAATTATATCCTAACATATTAATTCCTCAAGGAATTTACAAAGCTGGTACAGCCAAATCGAAGTCCTTAATCTCTCAGACAACAACCAAAACATTCTCTTAGAACAACCTATAAAAGTTCAGGAATTCTCCGCCGAAAACTATACAGAAATAAATAACTTTAATATGGTCCTCAGGTCCGGTTATGGTCCTCATGAACAAACAACTGAAGAGAGTACCAACATAACGAATCTACTTCGTACTGACCACCTAAATAAAGAAGAAACCAAAGAACTTCTTAAAATCTGTAAGCAATACGATGAGATTTTCTTTAGAGAAGGACAAAAACTTTCCTTCACAAATAAAATCAAACACCAAATAAAAACTTCAGACGATACCCCCATTTTTACTAAATCATACCGATACCCATACGTCCATAAGGACGAAGTACGTCGCCAAATCAATGATATGCTTAATCATGATATAATCCGTCCTAGCTACTCTCCTTGGAGCTCTCCAGTTTGGATTGTGCCCAAAAAACCCGAGGCAAACAAAAATGGAGATTAGTCATTGATTATAGAAAACTCAATGAGAAAACTATCAGTGACAGGTACCCCATTCCGAATATTACGGAAATCCTAGATAAACTTGGTAAATGTATGTATTTTTCTACATTAGATCTAGCCAGTGGGTTCCATCAGATCGAGATGGAGCAACACGACATACAAAAAACGGCTTTTACCGTAGAAGGAGGGCACTTCGAATACATTCGTATGCCTTTTGGCCTGAAGAATGCCCCGCTACGTTCCAGAGAGTTATGGACAATGTCCTAAAGGAATTGTAAGGAGCTGTCTGTCTAGTTTATCTAGACGACATTATCGTTTTCTCCACCTCTTTGCAGGAGCATATGGAAAATCTTAAGAAAGTCTTCCAAAAGCTTCGGGAGGCAAACTTAAAAGTTCAAATCGACAAATCAGAATTCCTCCGAAAGGAAATAGAGTTCTTAGGACATGTCGTAACTACAGAAGGTGTGAAACCAAACCCAAGCAAGATCAGGGTTATTAAAGAATTTCTTATTCCCAAAACACCTAAAGAAATAAAATCTTTTCTTGGCCTTTTAGGCTACTATCGAAAATTCATTCGAGACTTCGCGAAACTTACAAAACCTCTCACAAGGTGTCTAAAAAAGGGAATGAAAATCACATTCGATAATGAGTATGTAAAAGCATTCGAAAGCTGGAAGGACCTCTTAATGAATGATCCAATCCTTAGCTATCCAGACTTCCAAAAACCGTTTGTCCTTACAACAGACGCTAGCAATTACGCTATTGGCGCAATACTTTCCCAAGGACCTATCGGAAGTGACACACCAGTGTGTTATGCAAGCAGGACCCTCACGGACTCCGAAATAAATTATTCAACTATCGAAAAGGAACTCCTAGCGATAGTATGGGCAACGAAATACTTTCGACCGTATCTATTCGGAAGGAAATTCCAAATAGTCACGGATCATAAACCCTTGACATGGATCATGAGCTTAAAAGATCCAAACTCTCGGTTAGTACGTTGGAGACTCAAGCTAGAATAATTTGACTACGAAATAACCTACAAAAAGGGGTCATTAAACTCAAATACAGATGCATTGAGTAGAATCAGACCCAAAGAAACCCAAAATGGGCTAATAGAAGTTAATGTATCTGAGTCAAATACTGGAGGTGTCAACACCTCGATTCTGACCAACGATGGATCAACCATTCACTCTGCGAGAGAAAATATGGATGATGGGATTCCCATCTCCGAAAGACCCCTAAACGAATTTTGTTTACAATTAATTATAAAGATTTCCAACAGCATACCCCAAACAATATTAGAGATGCCCTTTAAAAATAAACAGAGAAGAATTCTACAAATAACTGATCTGTCCGAACAAACAATTACCGAAATACTAAAAAAGTACCTTCCACCCAACCGTTTAATTGCTATTTACACCAGTAACGACATATTCGCAATCGTTCAATCAATGTACTCCAAGTACTTCTCACAATCTAAGACCTTTAAAATAGTCAGATGTACAGAACTACTTACTGATGCTCAAGACAACGATGAACAAGACAGGATTATTAACGAATATCACCTTAGTTTCAACCATAGAGGTATAAATGAGACCCTTCTACACCTTAAAAGAGAATACTATTTCCCATTTCTAAAGAACAAAATCACTAAAGTTATTAATAATTGTGAGGCTTGTCAAATCCTTAAATACGATAGAAACCCCCCTAAAGTAAAACATATGGTACCGGAAATTCCTAACAAGCCTCTTGATATCCTGCACATCGATATATATTCCATAAACGGTAAACAAATTCTCACTATTATAGACAAATTTTCCAAATTTGCAGCCGCATATACATTACCCTTTAGAAACAGCTTAACAATCATAAAAAACTTAAAACACTTCTTAAGCCTACACGGCATTCCAAAAAAAGGTATCACCGATCAAGGTACTGAATTCACGGCAACGATCTTCAAAGATTTTTGCAAACAATATAACATTAATCTTCACACTACATCATATCAACAAAGCAGTAGTAACTCACCTGTTGAGAGACTACATTCGACGTTAACGGAAATATATAGAATTATCTATAATAAACATAAAGAAAGGGATCATGACGAAATTATCAACGAAACCCTTATTACATATAATAATGCAATCCATTCTGCAACAAAATTGACCCCTTACGAAGTCTTTTACGGCAGAACATATAAATTTGGTAATAACGTAGAAAATAGAACTACACACGAATACTTAGCTAAGCTCAATGAATTCCAAGAACAAATATATCCTGCTATAAAATCTAAAATAGAAAAGCAAGCAATTAAAAATATAGAGAAAATTAACAAAAATCGGGAAGACCCAGAACCATATAATGAAGGTAGTGTAGTTTACAGAAAAAAATGTAGAAGAAATAAATTAACCAATAGGTTTAGCAAACACAAGATTAATAAGAATAATAAAGTAACTGTTATTACTAGTGCAAATAAAAAACTTCATAAATCAAAATTAAAAAGACCTCGTAAATTTCAGGATCATAACTCTGGCGTCAGGACAGAGAATAGAAATCCAAGACCTAATGAACAGCAAGGGGATTCTCCCATTGAATCTAGGGACTGCTAGGCTTATAAAAGGACAAAGTAACCTACTACACATAGTACAACTGGACAAATATGACGAAAACATAAAAAAGATAACGGACTCACTAAAGACTTTCCCAGACTCAAACGAAGCCATGGAAATGGCAGACTCTTTACAGATAACCAACCTGAAGTTAGACGAACTAAAACACAGATTTAAAACTTTAATGCCTAGGAACAGAGTAAAAAGGGGATTAATTGACGGTTTAGGTACAGTACTGAAGACTATTACGGGAAATATGGACGCTAATTATGCCATTAATAAAGAAATCGAAAGCCTAAGGCTAACGAAAATATTTTAAAAATAGAAATTAATGATCAAACAAAAATTAATTGCCAAATGATTGCACGGTTTGAGAATATAACAAAACATATTAATACCCAACAAGAAACGATTACAGATTATCTCAAGAAGACACAAAGTCAATTTAAAAATACAATTAAAACTGAAAATATGCATTTCAGATACTTTCAATTTCTAAATCAGATAAACTATAATATAGATTTGCTTTCTAATCATTTAAACAGTATATCCGAAGCTATAGTTCTCGCAAAATTAAATATTATCTCCAAACAAATTTTAAGTCCAACAGAGTTATCACAGTTATATCTCATTTTTAAAAACCAGAAAGTAGAAATTAAATCTTTTAAACATATATACGAACTACTAGAACTACAGGCTTACTTCAACAATAACAACATTATCATCAACATCCAAATACCTACATTATCCAATGAAACGTTCTCCCTATTCCATGTAATACCATTACCAATCAATCAGACCAAAATCATCCAAACAAAACCTTATATTCTCCTTAATGACAATAATATTCAGTATTACGACACAAAATGCACTAAAATTGAAGGAATATATTACTGCCGAGAATCAGTACAACAGGAAAGAACCCTCGATTCTAATTGTTTAGGCAACCTCATAAATAATAAACCAGCCAATTGCGAAGTACAGGAAAGAAGAACCATTCTAGAAATTTTCCAACCAGAGCCAAATCACATAGTCCTGATAAACATCCCGAAGACAACAATATTCACCACTTGCGGACCCAATCAACAAATAGAAGGAACAGTACTCATCCACTTCACCAATTGCGAGATCACAATCAACAGAGTCACCTACATGGCAGCAGAAAACATCATCTGGGATGAAGTTAACATTTATCCCACCATCTTTAACCAAATCAACACCACAACATCAAATAATAGTATTTACCTGAAAACCCTGGACACTTACCAATTTGCAGAGAGGAGCTTCAACGAAGTTACGGAACCATTCCTGATTCAAAGAAGTCCTTACAGACCATCAGCCAGTTTCATCATTATTCTAATCCTCATCATAATAGTTATTTGCTACTTCATATGCCGCAGATTCCAATCAAATCCCAACGTTCAGCAAGATCGCATCGCACCGATTATCTCAACAGTGGCCCCTATCAGTGAACCCAGGATAAAATTTCTTTGGCCAACGCTGACCTCTGGGGATGGAGGAGTTACGAGCCCCGTTTAGTTATAAGTAAATATTGCACATCTTTCCCACAGCAAAAATCATTTCCTTTCGCAACATCTTTCCCACAACAAAAATCATTTCCTTTCCTACAGACAAAATTCCCCGAACAACACCTGCATCCACCTGCACTCATTTCCCATGCTAAATCAAGCTTTCATCAATTAGTATCAAGCTTTCATCAATTAGTTTTTAGTTTTAAGATCAGTTGGAAGTAAGAGTTTCAATAAACCACTTGTATAATGGATTTTTTATTTAATTAAAAGATTAAATTATTTTAACATAACTTAACTCGCGAGTATAAATATTTTACCATTAGAACAAAATGAATTAGAGAAGAAAAAAAATTCACAATAAAATGGAATTGCAGTTCACTTTGTAAGCTCGACAACGTAGAGTTGTTCGAAAATGTTATTCAGTTGTTCAAATCACTGGTATCTTGCAGACTGGCTCAGGCTTATTCATATTGCGATGAATTTTTTTCATGCACCCGAGAATCTGCCTCTTCTAAACTTGGACATTATTCCGATTGTTATAATGATTTTCAGTTGTGCAAGTCAAAAATGTTGTGTATCCAAATATTATCTGCACATTTTCCTCAAATAAGACACTTTAAACGTTTAATTTACCGTTTTAAGCAAAAGAAAGGCGAGCTAGTCATATTTATGTAGCCTTGAACAATGTACAAATCGAAGATCTGAAATTAATTGTGAACAACACTAAAAAAGATGTTAAAATGCTGGAAAAGGCTGATGCCGATAATCTTATGAATGATGAACTTAAAACCAAATATCATCGTGCTTTCAAAGCTTTAAAAAAGAAAACAATGGATTTACCAAACATACCATGCCTATCTTGCGAGAAGCTATGTTTTAAAAGGGAAGTAACAGATTATAAAATTACAGATTGTAATGATTACGATACGCAACAACTGTGGTATCATTTAATGGAATATCATAAAGACAAAATCGGTGAAACAATGTTTATATGCAATTTCTGTTACAATAAAGTGAAGTATAATGAGCTCCCGTCGACTTGCATACTTAATAGCCTTATTTTTGAAGAGATATCTAGTGTTATAAAAAACCTTAATGACTATGAAACAGTATTAATACAACGTGCGAAAGCATATCAAACAATTAAACGAATGGCTCCAGTAACGAAAAAAAAGATGCCACATAAACACATGCTGCAAAAAGCATGTGGTAGAACTTTTCATTTGCCTCTGCCGCTAGAAGAAACATTGAAAAAATTACGTCCCTCTACAGCACCTATAAACAAACATGCGGAACTTTATATTTTAGTTCGTTCACTTCCAAATAAATCTAAAATTGTTTGGGAGAATTTAGTTGACGTAAAGAAAGTATACAATGCTTTGGTATGGTTTAAAGAAAACAATCCTTTGTATAAAGATATCGAAATGCCAGAAGATGAAGCACAGCTGCTGCCTGATGACTTAATTGATGTTGAATATCAGGAAATGACTGAAAACGGTGATGCTAACCGGCTAGACGAAAACGAACATATTTACTTAAATATTGATAATGAATATGAGGAAGTGACTGCAGTAGTTAATGTTGCAAATGAACAGAAAGGAAGTGATATCCGAAACAATGAAAACAAATTTTTAACTAAACAATGTAACGAAATAGATGGCATAGAATGGCAGCAAGACAAAGCACACCCGCTGCCTGTTGGTTTGGATGAAATTATTGAATTACAGAAAGTGTCAGACGAGAATATCATTCATAAACAAAGAAAGTGTACAAATAATATTGAATTAATACAAAACGATGTACGATCGTCACCCGGTTATTCTACTGACTATGATGGATACTGCAGAGCGATGGAGGAAAATGACGATCATTTTGAACAAAAAAAGTAGACCTTTCCTCACACACAGATAACAGTAGCAGTTGTTTAAGAGATGAAAAAGATGAAAATCAAAATGGTAGGGATATGAATGAGAAACACATTGGCATTGTGACGCAAATGTCACCAAATGACCCCTGGTATATTCCTTATACTATTTATCCGATGCACACAAAGAAAAAAAACGCTTCTGATACAGAATTGTACCAGTTTGTAAAAAATCTTGAAGATTATTTAGACAATAGAACAATAGACCTCGACTTGAAATGTTTTCCGAATTTGTATCCATTTGGTAAAAATGGCAAAAATGAATCTAGGATAACAAGCTTAACAGACTTCCATTATATCAAACATTTACTCCTGTCAAAACATGCCAGATTTCGAACAAACATAAATTTCTTATTTCATTCATTATATGATCACAGCAAACGATCTGTCAATGCTGGCATATTTTCAAAAATGAACATAACAAATCCTCAAATAAGGTATACCGCGAAATCCTATCTTGAGAAATTAAACAACTTAGAATTGGAATCATACTTAAACACAATTTTTACCCGATTGCGAAACACGGAACAATATTGGAAAAAACCGAAAAATGATTAATTATGTATGTTGATGTTATAACATGGTTTCTTACGTTAAGCCCAAGCGAATTTGAATGGGAGGATTTAGAAAATTTTTTGAGATCAGTAAATGATCCACCAAAAAAATGTGTCTTAACGAATTGATTGCATACGACCCAGTATCAACTTCAAGATTTATTGATAATTATTTTCGAGGAATGTTAGATTTTATATGTTCCGCAGATAATCCTATAGGTAAAGTTATTCATTATTATTATCGTAGAGAATATCAAACAAGAGGAACACAACACTTCCACATGATATTATGAGTTGAAAACGCTCCTGTGATTAGCAAAAATTCTAATGAAGAAGTAATGTCTTTCATACAGAAATATGTCACTTGTAAAATCCCCTCTAAAAATGAATCTCCAGATTTACATCATAATGTCGTGAAATTTCAAAAGCATCGTCATAACGATTATTGTTCGCGTCGTAAAACTAATAAAGATGGGAAATCGTGGTTTGTTTGTAGGTTTGGTTTTCCCAGGCCTGTAACCAATACCATGGTAATGCGAGATGTTGCTGTCTCTATAGCAGTTAGACAAAAGTTAAAAACTAAGTCTCGTTTGTATGATTTACCTAGAGCAAATAATGAAGAATTAATCAATGATTACAATGCCCCAATCCTAACCGCTTGGAAAGGAAATATGGACATTCAATTCTGTGGAGAAGCATCAATGGCTCTCGTGCATTACATAATTAAATACATTTCTAAGCACGAAAAAAGTAATGATGCAAGTACATTTGATGCTATCAATGCAACAAAATCTTTAGCTAGTAATTTATGAAACATTGGAATGCGTATGTTGAACCACAGGGAATGTGGTGCTCTAGAAGCTGCAGACACACTAATAGGAATGCAATTGTAGATCCTAATACCACTATTCGTTGGATAGACGTGAATCAAGTGCTCAACAGAAAATTAAAACCACGTTCAGTAATTGAATCTTTAATTGAATCTTTAAAACTAAACCGAAGTTTAACAAAAACGAGTATATTGAATTAGCTAAAAATATATATCTTCGAAAAAGAAGACGTCCGTATTTGATTAACCACTTTCAGTATGATATAGATACAGAACCTGAGAAATATTATCATTCTCTCTTACTATTGTTTAAACCATGGAGAGACCGTAGCGACTTATTGGTTGGACAATGCAAAACGTATGTAGATGCATTTTCTTCATTGAAACAAAAACTTACTGCTGCTGTTGAATACCATGAACAACTTTTAGAAGCTCGAATGAGATTGAAAAAATGAACGATAAAATCGAAAAACATAAAAATGAAGAATCAAGTACTGATAAACAGCAAGATCAGGCAGACCATCTTGATGCGTGTCCACAGTTGGAACTCAATGATGCCATGAATGATTTTGTAGACATAGTCAATATGCATAAGAATGAAAATCTCGACGATATGGTCAAAAAACTTAATCCTGATCAGAAACGTGTATTTGAAACCGTAACTACCACATTAAGTTCTAAAAATAAGAATGACATACTACGTTTGTATGTTAGTGGTGAAGGAGGCACTGGTAAAAGTTTCGTCATTAAGTCGATTCGATGTTGGGTGAAAGAGAATCTTAAAAAAGATACTATTGTCTGTGGGCCAACGGCCGTCGCAGCTTTAAATGTAGATGGTATGACATTGCCTAGAGTATTTCGTCTTCCGGTTGAACTTGGAGGTACAGCAAAGTATACACCTCTGTCAGATGCAGCGATAAAAATTATAAGAGAACAATTCAAAGAGGTCGCTCTCATTATAATTGACGAAATTTCGATGGTTTCGAATCTTACTCTTACATATATTCATCTGCGCCTCACAGAAATATTCAATACAGAAAATGATCCACTTGGATATTTTGGAAAAAAACACCTCCTACTTTTTGGTGACTTGTTAGAACTTCCACCCGTGCGTGAAAATCATCCTTTTATCAAAATTAAAAGTAGACTCAGTTGGAATTATCAACTTGTGAACGTTATTCAAGTATGATGAACTAACCATGAATATGAGACAACAAGGTGATACAACGTATCGTGATATTTTATCAAAAATTCGATTAGGAATTGTCTCTAAGGCAAGGCGCGCACTGAGGTGATGAGAAATTGACGTGGCGGTGGTGTGGCTAGTGAAATATTTTAAACACACGGAATCAATTGAGGCAGCGCGCATCGAGATGGAGTGGTGTTTTGCAAGTGGACTGGAACCATTTGGTTGCCACTAGTCTCCGACAAGTTTAATTTTGAAGTGGCATGCCATTTCACGGCCAACTTAGGTTTTAATTTTTTTTTGGGGAAAACACGTATACGAGGGCATAGGTCGCAATTGTTCTAGTAATTTACAAAATGTGGCCTTGTTCATTCTACAAACAAGTTTAAACTTATTTTCTTCCACGTGTAAATCACCTTTATAAACATTATAAATGCCGTATATTGCTTTTTCTTGCCACAGTGGATGGACCCAATGAACTTTTTCCTTTATTGTTTTTTTTACTGTTAAGGTTAATAATTTGCACACATGCAACAGCATCTTCATCGTCCGACGACTAAATTTTGATTGAAAATATCATGTATTAAATCGATGTAGCGAAGTGGTACCTACCACTTCGGTGCGCATTAAACCACTTCGGTGCCATTCCTCTGGCACACCTCTTGCAACTTAATCACCAGGCCAAAGCCACTTCACCGCCACCCCACTTCAGTGCGCGCCTTGGCTAATAATGATGTAGAAACTCTACTAACTCGCAAAATACAACTTGAAGGTTCCGATTATGCAGAACGATTGCAAAGTCTGTGTAATTATATCGAGAAACTACCCCAAGACACAGTCTGCTTACTTCCAACGAATGCTATGTGTGCTACATTGAATTCCGCTATGCTAGCTCGTATTGAATCAGATGAAATTAAATTAATTGCTAATGATTCAACAAACTGTTCACCATATTTAAAGAAAAAGGCCCTAAAAATGTTGGATAACTATGAAGATGATACCTCGCGTACTGCAGGTCTTAGTAAAACTATTACTGTTAAAATCGGAACGAAATTAATGATACGACGGAATATCGACATAACTTTAGGTTTAGTTAACGGTACAATTGTCACGTTAAAATCCGTTACGCGAAGTCCTACGAATAATGAAATTATTGAAAGTCTAACCGTTACATTGTCTGATGGTCGAGAACAGGAAATAAAACGTTGTAAAGTAAAATTTGAAGTAATGACTAATGCTTTCATCATACGAGATCAATTTCCGTGCAGTTTGAGTTACGGAATTATTGTTCATAGAAGCCAAGGCTTGAGTTTAAATAATGCAATAGCAATAGCAATACTTGAATATAACAGACTGCGAGAAACATATAAACCGGAAATGAAACTTATTGACAATGCCAATAAGAATGAGGTTTCGAAAATGGTTGACGTTCGCTGGTCGCGTCTTAAAAGAGACGAAGATTGTCAAGTTCCAACTAACTATGAAGACATTGGTACAAGTAGTTTGGTGATACATGGTTTAGCTAATTCTGACGGTGTATCAAGTTATGCAAACGTTGTATTACAAAGCATATTACACTGCGACGTTATGCGCAATAAGTTGAATAAATCCTCTAAAAATATGTTCTCCAACATGGAAATCAAAAATTTGGTTCATAGTATACATCCGAACAAAGAACTTCGAGATGCTTCAGAATTTCTATTTAATATTTGTACTGAAATTGAAAATATGGACCGAGTCGTGAAAAGAAAATTGCGTATTATCAGACAATGCAAAATCGACAACGGCCATTACACGTGTATAGTTAGAGGAGATAAAAATAAGTGGATTTTGGTTGACGATAACAAAATCCAAAACACAACATGGCCACGAAATTCAAAAAGTGCGTATATCTTTAATGCTTCAGAATTTCTATTTAATATTTGTACTGAAATTGAAAATATGGACCGAGTCGTGAAAAGAAAATTGCGTATTATCAGACAATGCAAAATCGACAACGGCCATTACACGTGTATAGTTAGAGGAGATAAAAATAAGTGGATTTTGGTTGACGATAACAAAGTCCAAAACACAACATGGCCACGAAATTCAAAAAGTGCGTATATCTTTAATTCATCTTAATTCAAGATATATAAAAATAGTAAAAAATAAATTCGACGGAACGTGATCCGTTACTCATTTAGAACCAGCGATTTTATCTGCTTTCATGAGCTCACCTCGATGCAACTGTAAAACTAAAGTCAAAATTCATAATAATATGGGGAGACGAAAACGTATTTGGCTACGTCTCAAAATTTTGGGCGTTGGATGGGGCCCATTATTAAAACTCAAATAATCTCAAAAAAAAATGAAATCACCTTAAAAAGATAAAATAATTACGTGCCAAGGTATACCACCACAATTTTTTTGCCTTTATTGTATATTTACTTCCGAGTTTTATGTTTACAATGCTAAATTATTTGTAACAAAAAATGTGAAACCAATTTGAGCGTGTCAATTTTTTTCTCTACTGTATTAAATATTGAATATTAATTAAATATTGAATATGTAATGTTTTAAAAAAATTACCTTAAAAAGGTAAAACAATTACGTGGTAAGGTGTCTTATCCCGAATTTTTCGCACTGATTGTATATTTTTCCGAGTTCTATTTACTATACCAAAATATTTTCAACACAAGATGAGAAATCAATTTGAACATGCCAAGGTAATTTTGTTGTACTTAATATAACTATACTAAAATATTTTCAACGAAAGTCGAGAAATCAAACATGCCAAGGTAATTTTGTACTTTACATAACTGTACTAAAATATGTTCAACAAAAGACGAGAAATCAATTTGAACATGCCAAGGTAATTTTGTTGTACTTAATATGACTATTATAAATTACTTCAAAAAGTGTAAAAACTGACGCGGAATCGCAAGGTTTCAACGTTTTTATCCGATTATAATTCTAATTTTCTTTTTATCCAAAATGTTTTGCTGTTTTTGATGATTTTAAAATGTCTATTTTTGTGGCGCAAAATTATTTTGACAAAAGATGTAAAATCAAAACAAAAGAGTCAATGTATGTTTAAACTTTGTAATTTATAAAACTTTTTATACTTAAAGATGGATGCAATTTTCAAGATTTGTTCATGTACGATGAACATAAACAAAATGTACGATGCCAAAACAACTTGCCGCCGCGCTTTTTTCGAAAGGTTACGCACCTGATATTGTGCATAAAATGTTGAAAACATTTAACAAATTACTTCATGTTCCTTACATTAATAATTTTATAATATTTTTTTTCTCGTCACCTTTCATTCGATTGCAGTTAGAACGATCGCAGGAGCACAGCTTTATGTAAATGGTTTACATAAAGTTTGCGTGAATTTAACTCTGCATTGTAATAGAGGATGCGCATAATTTTTTTAAGTTTTTTTTCTTTTGAAAGTATTTTTGCAAATGCTGAGTTAGATTTATGCAAACTTTATGTAATGCATTTATATTAATTTTGTGTAAAATTTACATAAAGCTGGCTACCAGGGAACTTTCAACTCTTCGTAATATACACGTGAAATATATGTAGGACATAAATATTAAGACAAAATAGTGGGTTTGTTGTCAATAAAAATGTTCTCTTTGACTTGGAGAAAAAAAATGAAGAAATGGTTTAACACAGTTAATAGTCTATTGAAAATGTCCAAAATTAAAGGCTAGAAAGGAACAATTGCGTTCAAGCATTTTTATGGTTTAATATGTTAGCTTGGCACCTAAATATGCTAAAACCACAAAGTGCCCCCCTTTTTTAGGGGTGCGTTTTTGAGCGGCGACTCTAAGTACCCCTTTTCCAGATTTTTCAAAATAACTCGAAAACAAAGCGAAATTCGAGATTTTTACTAAAATACTTTTTTGTAGAAAATTAAATTTCCCATTGAAATGCGTTTTTTAAATTTTTTTTACCATTTGTGATTCAAAGAATAATCGAAAAACAAAACACTTTTTTACACTTTTTGAATTTTTCGAAAACTCACGTTTTTTTCTTTTTTTTTATAAATTTGGTTACAACTTTTTTTACGGCATCCTGGGTATACGTAAATATTCACAGAAAAGAAAGGTTATGAAAAATTGAAGAAATTGCATTTTTTAAAATCTCCGTACGACCAACGATGGCCGAGAGATAGCCATTCAAAGTTGACCATTTTGAGCCATTTTTTAAATTATTTGCTCTAAAACATTTTTTCTTTGTTGAAGTCTGTGTTTTCTATCTCTATATTCCAAATATACATATTAGGCAAAAAATATAATGAATTTATATAAAGGTATGCTAAGAAATTTGTGGAATAAAAAACTAATTCTGTGTTTGCAATTATTGTCTCGTTTTTTGATGAAATCAGTTAAAATAATTTTTATAACGTGTTAAAATCGAAAATCCCCAGAATTAAATAGTGTGAGTCCTACGGCATTAACATTCTATTCACCCAAAAACAGATCACATTTTCGTACTGTGTTAGTGTTGTTTAGTTAATCTCTAGGATATAAAAATGGAAACGTGTTTTTTTGTTCGAAAAATATAAATAGTGAAACAAACAGATTGTTACAAAAAAAAGTATTCAAACTGTAGCTGCTGCAAGTATTGAAAGAGATGATGGAAAACACCAGTTTTTAATTGGTGAAAACAGTCTACAAGTACATGTTATCTGTTACAAGTCGCGTCAGCTAAAAAAAGAAAAGAAAGCGACAACAATGCTCCATCCCCTGTACCAAGCAGAGGACATCAATATTTTAACTTCGAAGGACTTTGTGTGATTTGATGCAAAATTGTACAGCCTAAACAGCTTTCAATATCAACAATATCAGAGTTTCATGGGCTTTATACATGCATTTAGTGTTTGCGATACTACATCATCGTTTTTAAAAGTTGGGAGAAAAAAATTCGTGCCTTTTTTTATAAAAATTTTTGTAAAGTTAGATACGCATGCCAAGTTTTTTTAACAGACAATGCTAAACAAGAAGAAATAGTGTTGGCAAGTAAATCAATTGTAGCTTTATTATATGACCCTAAATCAAACGATACGTGCTTAGCTAAATGTCGCTTATGATCGTTTAAACGATTATCTAAGATTGTAACGTTTACGCTACCGCAGTTACCGCCAACAGTTGATACTGTAAGATTACATGGACAGCGAAGATATTTTCAAATCCAACAACGGAAGGGAAATATATTGAATACCCTTCAATGGGGTTGGAAGATAACCCAAAATGGATTGATGCCAATTGTAATGACTATGCCTCCTGCACCGCAATCGAAAAATTCCATGTGGATGTTTAAAAGGCTGTCACACTAATTGTAGTTGCAGAAAGTTTGGCATCAAATGCTCCATATTTTGTAAGTAATGTGCAGGCACTGATTGCGAAAATGCAAATATCCCTGAAATGTCCCAAGAAGATGTCGATAAGGATATTGATACTGAAGTTGATATAGCCATCGAAAGAATGAATATTTAAGAATAAACTTCTGTACCTATCTATGTATATAATGTTCTGTTTTTTGTGCCTTCAGGAAAAAAATTAGTATTTTTGTTAAATTACCTTCAAATTGCTGTTTTATTGCACAAAAACAAATTTATTTGCTGAAAATTAAAAGAAAAAATGTTTAAGAGCAAATAATTTTAAAAATGGCTTAAAATGGTCACCTTTAAATGGCTATCTCTGGGTCACCGTTGGTCGTACGGAGATTTTAAAAAATGCAATTTCTTCAATTTTTCAAAACCTTTCTTTTCTGTTAACATTTATGTATACCCAGGATGCCGTAAAAAAAGTTATAAGCAAATATATAAAAAAAAGAAAAAAAAACCTGATTTTTCGAAAAAATTTGGTTTTGTTTTTCGATTATTATTTGAATTACAAATAGTAAAAAAAAATTTAAAAAACGCATTTTGATGGGAAATTTAATTTTCTACAAAAAAGTATTTTAGTAAAAATCTCGAATTCCGCTTTGTTTTCGAGTTATTTTGAAAAACCTGAAAAAGGTGTACTTAGGGTCGCCGCTCAAAAACGCACCCCTAAAAAAGGGGGGCGCTTTGTGGTTTTAGAATATTTAGGAGCTAAGCTAACATATTAAACCATAAAAATGCTTGAACGCAATTGTTCCTTTCTCAAAGACATTTTCAATAGCCTATAAGGCAAGTGAGATCTTAAACGGCTTTCTTCGGTTACCAAATTTTTATCTGACAATGTTTTAGGTTAAAATTGTCGACCACTGTTTGCAACTCAAAAACAGGTAAAAAATATACTGACACTTTCTGCAAACAATAGACTCTTTAACAGGTTGCTTTGATGTGTTTTGGTTGTCTTGTTGTGATTTGTTTTCAATTTATTATATATTACATTGTATTTTTTTTACATTGTATAATTACACAAAGACATGTCTTCCCCATCAGCGTATTCGTAAAACCTTGTGCAATATTTTACCGTGAAGGAAGTCCTTTATTTAACTTGCATGGTTTATTTCAAAAAAGCGCGGCGACAAGGTGTTTTGGCATCGTACATTTTGTTTATGTTCATCGTACATGAACAAATCTTGAAAATTGCATCCATCTTTAAGTATAAAAAGTTTTATAAATTACAAAGTTTAAACATACATTGACTCTTTTGTTTTGATTTTACATCTTTTGTCAAAATAATTTTGCGCCACAAAAATAGACATTTTAAAATCATCAAAAACAGCAAAACATTTTGGATAAAAAGAAAATTAGAATTATAATCGGATAAAAACGTTGAAACCTTGCGTTTCCGCGTCAGTTTTTACGAGAATCCCTAATGACAATCACTTGCGTATTGTACAGAGCATTCTAGGACAACGGTGTCGCCAATATCTTTAATTTGTTCTTGAGTAATATAAGAAATTGTGGGAATCCTTTGGGCCAGTGTAAGAGAAGGTAACAAAATTATAAGAAAAACACATAAGACAAGAGGCGACCCATGGTGTACTTTGCATCAGTCCGACGCAAGGTGTCGCTCTCAGCTGTGGCAACGAAAGCGAGATTCAGAGCGACCCTACCTCTCTGGTCTTCTGCCTGAGTTAAATCCAGGGCAGATAGAGAGAGAGGGACACAGTGAGCGGCGAGCCCAAACCCCGGCAAAGACAGTCGCGCAGCGCTTTCCACATTTCTTTCATTTTTCTATTTTTTTTTATTCTTTTTTAAATTTTTTTTTATCTTTTTTATTTTTTTTTTATTCTTTTTTTTTATCTTTTTTATTTTTTTTTTTATTTTTTTTAAACCTTACCACGGACCCTTGATGGTGAAAGTAGGCATCCTTATTGTACTCCTGAGCTCACCTCAAAGCTGTCGGATAATTTTCCATTATGGAGAACTCTGCATTTGGAATTGTTGTATAGAGCTTTTATCAATTCTATTATTTTGTCCGGCAGTCCACGTTTCCGTAGAGCTCGCCACATAAAGCTCCTATTAACCGAGTCGAACGGTTTCTCATAGTCTACGAAAGCAAGCTAAAGGGGGGATCGGAATTCAGTAGACTGCTCCACTATGATTCTCAAGGTGTTAATATGGTCTATGCAGGAGCGGCCTTTTCTGAATCCAGCCTGCTGTCTTCTAAGCGTTCGATCTACTGCCTCTCTTATCCAAAACCTTATCATTGTTGTCGCTTGAAAGTTTTTAGACATTTCTGATAATTAAAAAAATTTATAAAATTACATTATTTATTCAATCTATTTAAAAAATATTTATTCAATAGTCACTTGACAGTCGTGAAAAACGCAGCTTTGTCTCTTCAAACGCCAACTGTGATACGCCTGAAGGCGTTTTTCCCGACAAATGTCAGTTTTTTCGAAAACTATGATTCCGTTTTACAGTCGTCGCGCCATTTCTCACTTCAAGCGCCAACCATGATCAGGCCCTTTGTACTACTAGTCCGTCATGTCATGTCGCACACGTCTTAGTGCAATAGTAAGCCATACACTAAGAGTTTTTTCTTTCGAAAAAACTGTCGGTTGGCGGGTTAAAAAAACTGCCACTTTGCGTTGCGTGTTTGACAAAGCTCTTTGTCCATACACTATAAAAGTTAGTTAGTCGGATTGCGTGGCAGTTAAATGTGCTTTTGAAAAACAACAACAAAATGTATGTATTTGACTCGGCGTGTGGAGTGGCTGTTTTTTCAACGTTCCACGCCATACACCACGGAAAAATATATCATAAAATTTCGGTGTTTTTATAGGATATTTTATTTATAGAAGGGGAATAACATGATCCATGATTATTGAAGACCCAACAGCATCTGTTGAAGGGTTCGTTCCTTGCGTACTCTGTACTATGCCTGTATTCCCTTAGTACTTTCGTATGTCTACTACATCGAATTAAATTTGATTCTATTCGATAGAAATTCTACATTAACGTTTCGGTTAAGGACAAGACAGCGGCATGAGATCCAACACCTTCAGTCTGTCCTTGTAGGTTGGCTGAGATAATCTTGCGGGGAGATTAGAAGCATAAGATTTCAGGTGGTCAAACGCCCTTTTCTGTACCCATGTTGTTGTTCGTAAAAGAATGAGTCGATTAAAGGGGCAATCATGTCAACACCTAAATAACCATCAACACTACACTCCAAATGACACGCCACTTTTTGAATTTTTCCATGTGTGCATGATCAACAGAAAAACTGTCAAATGGAATGTAGAAAAAATTGGCGTGTGATGTTGACCACACAAGATGGTAAAAAACTGGCAGATTGCGTGGCGCGACAATTGGCGCGGGGAAAAAACTCTCAGTGTATGGCTTACTAATGTCTAGTAGTAAGCTTAGCTCGAAGGATAGAGAGAGATAGGATAGATTAGGGGGAGTCGGGTGCAGTGTCTCCGTTCGTTCCTTGCGTACTTGGTACGATGTCTGTGTCTGTATTCCCTTATAGTCGAGGCAATGAAGCACTAAAAAGGCCAAAAGTTCCTAATTGGTTGGGCGCGGACGGATCGGAATGCGGTTTTTTGCATTCGCTTCCAAATATTATTTGTAAAAAATGGCCCATTTTTTTCTGAACAAACCGGAAATTGCACCTGTTCACCTGTATGTATGTTTGTATGTATGTATGTATGTAGGCAAATCTTGCAACTTGATTTTGACCCACTTCCATATAACCGATCAACTTGAAATTTTGCATATATGTGTAGTTCGCGTGACAATGCAATCTGACCATTTTGTAAAAAAATCAAGATGGCGGTTCCAAGATGGCGGCCGAATTTTGCAATTTTGCTCCTCGACCCCCGACATGGGTATCAAATGAAAGGGTATGACAAGTACAATACAATTACCTATGTGGCGTCATTTCAAATTCAAAATGGCGGCCAACTCAAAATGGCGGATTACCTTTTTCTTTACAACACCCTCGGTATGGGTATCAAATGAAAGGGTGTGACAAGTAGAATACTATTAGCTGTGTGGCGTCATTCTAAATTCAAAATGGTGGCCAACACAAAATGGCGGACTACCTTTTTCTTTACAACACCCTCGGTATGGGTATCAAATGAAAGGAAATAATGATGATTTAAATCTAATATGGCGGTCACTTTAGTCACTTTTTGGTGCACATGGGTTATCAGTGATTAGTGCTTTAGTGATTTAAAAAGGGTGGTTAAGTGTTAATTGATTAAGTGACCATTTTTGTTTACATTCGCGGTGGTTTTTTCGTGTTAATTTAGGGAAAAAATGTTGAATTTGTGTAGTAATATAATAAAAAGTGCTTTTTTAGTGATTAATCACTATTATAGAATAGTTTTTAAAAACACACGATGGTATAAAACTGGCAGATTGCGTGGCGCGACAATTGGCGCGGGAAAAACTGTTAGTGAATAGCTTACTATTTTCTTCAAAAACTTCACTTTTTTTTGATAAAACTAGTTTTTTTGTCAATACAAACAAAAAGAGTTTTATCAAAAAAAAGTGGAAGTTTTGAAGAAAATTGACGAAAAAATACAAAAACTCACGATTTTCGATTCAATTTTTTCCACTTTTTTCATGTTTAAACATTTTTTCTTGTTCACCATCATAAAGTGCATAAAAAAACCTACGCTTAAATTAAAAAGGAATCTCATACGATGTAATGTACAAAAGTTATTGGCCAATCAATTTTCAGATTTGAGGTTAATTTTTGAGACTTGTGGTAGATATTTTGACTTAAAATTTTTGCAAATTTCTGAAAGTTTCATCAATTTTTACTTAAAACATCCGAAGTTGTAAGCAAAAAACCAAAATTTAGCAGTTTCTTCAGTTTTCAATTTTCTTTGAGGTTGTGTGTGCAGATTAAAATTTCATTTTGTAACCGCTGATAGGTAAAATCATAATGAACAGCCTCAATTTTTTTCGCTTTCTTTGGACCTACACATACCGATAAATTCTCATCTAATATTTAGAAAGAATGACCAAAATGGTAGATTTTTAACAAAACGGCCCATAATTTACGTAGCGGTTGCAAGAGAAAAAGTCCATTTCGTATAGTATTCGATGTAACTAACATATTGAAAAAACATTTGAGCCTGGAAACAATTCCCTTTTCACTAAAATTTGATGCTTACCTGACTCCACTATTATAGCCCAGTCACTTTATACATGAACCTCTAAAGAAATACAACTGGAGATTTTCCAGCGGGATTCTCTGTATTTTGGGGTCGCAAATAATTTCCCAAAAGTCCATAAAGCCAACTGACCGGCCACTCAAGTTACGGAGGGTCAAAGGTCACGCAAATCAGTTTTTCTCAAATATCTCGTAAATGATCGGTTTTACCTAAATTTTGGCTAAGTAAAATTTGTTCGTGAGATAAATCTGCATAAAAATGTACTATACAAAATTTACGTAGAACCAATAGTTTTCGAGATATGGGACTGAGAAAACTCGGGCATCGCGCTGCATTCGTTTCCGCACCACCTTTGAAGTAGAATACAAGCAGCGTTTTTACATGGTATCCCCAGTAGGCCTAGTCCATAGGTTACAAGCTAAGATATCATTTTGTTGATTATCCCTCTACTTCTTCTATTTCCACTTCTTTCATATTGTCTCCTTCATCAACATTCCTCTCAGAGGAAAATAACGAAATGTTGTCGACGTTATTATCGTTCAACTCAGGTTCAATGGTTGTATCCTGGGACTTCGAATTGAGACCCGATGGGCCCTGACAAGAGCCATATGTTACGGAACATGGCAATCGTACTTTCCTGCATCCACTTCTCATCATCCACCTCTAGGAAATGCCAACTGAAGATTTTCCAGAGGGGTTCTCTTTATTTTGGGGTCACAAATAATTACTCAAAAGTCCATCAAGCCAACTGACCGGCTACTCAAGTTACGGAGGGCTAAAGGTCACAAAAATCAGTTTTTCTTATTATCTCGTAAATTATCTGTTTTACGTTAATTTTGGCTAAATAACATTTATTCGATGGACTTTTTTTATAAGTAAATGCTAAGTACCGTTGTTACTCCAACGGTCTACTAACAATTGACCGACTTGAGGAAAACTTCCGTCGAGCTATTCGCGAAATAAGGCTACAAACAAAATTTGGTTAACAGAATGGGTCGCTGCCAAGCCCGCTGAGGCAGCCATTTGGGTGGAGTTGTTTTACATAAATAATCCGAAGATGTACTCTCTTCAATAAAGCAGCATTCAATGCAAAATATTGAATGGTGTAGTTTTAATAACAATTTCAAAAAGAAACTAACAGATGGCCACACTTTTATATTCACCGAAGAAGGCTGAAACTGTTGAAATCTCGACGGGATTGTAATCTGATAGCGTCTGGGATCTCATTCATAACGCTGCCACAAGCATACACAACAAACACATGCACCCGTAAAGGATAATGGGGTATGCGTTGTTCCACAGCTTGTCACCCAGATTTCTCGAAAACTATTGGTTCTACGTAAATTTTGTATAGGACATTTTTATGCAGATTTGTCTCACGAACAAATTTGGCTTACCCAAAATTTACGTAAAACCGATAATTTACGAGATATTTGAGAAAAACTGATTTGCGTGACTTTTGACCCTCCGTAACTTGAGTGGCCGGTCAGTTGGCTTTACGGACTTTTGGGAAATTATTTGAGACCCCAAAATAAAGAGAATCCCGCTGGAAAATCTCCAGTTGGATTTTTTTAGAGGTTTGGCCTTTTTTTTGTATAAAGTGACTGGGCTATTAGTAAAATCCGTAAAAAATTTTTTTCGATTTTTTGAAAATTTTTAACCGAAAAGACCCCTTAATCCACCAGAAATTCGGTGTTTTGTTCGTTTTGTTAATTTTGTTTTTGTTTTTTAGGAGTAGAAACTTTTTCCGCCACTTTTAATTCCGTGACCCCCCCAAAATAAAATTCTAAATCCGCGCCTGAGCGCATCTGCTATGAGGCTTGAGTCGGCTTTCAATAATTCTGGCGGGATGCCATCTTTTCCCGCTGAAAGCAGCTGGTAAAGACCATTGGCCATTGCATGAATTGCGGTTACTATTTCTGTCTTGGATGGTGCACGAGTGGCGATTCTTATTGGCTGTGCATTGTTGTTATTTTCTTCAGGTTCCTGCGAAAAGGAACCATTCAGGGCGGCGAAGAAGTAGTCTCTCCATCTTTGGAGTTGCTCCTCGTCGCTGCACAGCAGCCTTCCATCCGCACTCTTTACGGCATGTTTTTTAGTAAAGTGCTTTCCCGAGAGCTGCTTAGTAATTTGGTACAGCACCTTACTGTTGCCTGTGTTTGCCGCGTTTTCCGCTTTCTCTGCGAGCTCATTTATCTGCCGCCTTTTATCACGCCGGACACTTCTCTTTACCTCCCGGTGTAATTGGGAGTATTCCCGTTCAAGCTGTTGGCGTTTTTCATGGTCGCTTGTAGAGTTCACGTTTGAGGGCCCTTCTGCGTTCTAGTTTTTGCCAGGTTGTGTCCGAGATCCAGTGTTGCTGGTTTCTTTGGACATAACCGATGCTTGTTTCCGCTGCTGTTTTTATAGCGCCCTTTGTTGTGTTCCACAGCTCTTCAATATTTGTGTCGTCAGAAACGGTTTGCTGGTTTAAGATTTGTTGCAGATTTCCAGCAAATTCTCTCCTTTTAGTGCTCTCCCGCAGAAGGTCTACGTTAAACCGTCTACGGTTTATGGCATCTCGTTGGACGTTTCTGATTGCAGCGATTTTTAGGCGGATAGTTGCTACTATCAAATGGTGGTCACTTCCAGTGTCTGCTCCCCTAAACATCCTCCAGAATAGTTCTCCATCTGCGGCTGACGGCCACGTGGTCTATCTGATTTTTCGTTCTACCATCGGGCGATACCCAGGTCTCCTTGTGTATCTTCTTGTGACAAAAGTAGGTTCCACCTACCATGAGTTGATGGGAACTACAGAAGTCAACGAAAAGCTCACCATTGTTATTGGTAACTTGGCTTAGGCCTTGATTTCCAATAGTGTGCTCAAGGCCGGTGTTGTTGGGGCCGATCTGTGCGTTTAAGTCACCCATCAAAACAATGATGTCTCCCCTTGGAATAGAGCGAAAAACCTCATTCAGTCGCATGTAGAACTCGTCTTTTATGTCATCTTCTGCGTCTTCAGTCGGAGCGTAGCATTGGACTATCGTAGTACTTCTTAGCACGGTAATAATCCTCTCAGAAACTGGTAACCAGATAATGAGGCTGGAGCTGGCTTCCTTGGTGAGTATTACCCCAACGCCATTCCTACGATTTTCAGTTTCGTTTCTCCCAGAATATAAGAATACTCACCGTTTGGGCAGATATGTTCCCCCGCATCGGTCCATCTGGTCTCGCTGAGTCCCATGACCTTGATTTTATAGCGGTTCATCTCGTTGAGCACTTCATCCAGCCGTCCATCAGCAAGCAGAGTTCTCACATTCCATGATCCGATTCGTGTCCTGTTTCGAAAAGCAAAGGTCGTCGTCGTGTTGTCCGTCCGGTTCCGAGGCAATGTTTGCCGATTCGTAGCAATTGTGTGTTTTATGGGAGCGGGTTGCTAACCCTCAGCCCAACCGACTTAAAACTCTGTTTTGTGGCGCAGAGAACTCGCCATTCGACCGTCTCCCGTTAGCTCCTTCCGAAGAAGGACCCCAGGGGGCACTGCGAGGAGGTGGGATTAGGACTTGCTAACAGAGCTGCTAGGTGTTCGTCTGCAGTGACTCTTTTCGGGTTTTGGCAGAAGTGACAAACCGGGTGCCACCACCTTCCGAGGTCTTTGTTAGCCGTTCGCCCCCAAGGCCCAGGAAATTTTGTGCATTTATTTCCTTAAGAACATTGCAAATCCAAGTGTTTAGCAGGTGTTTGGAAATAGTGTTTGATTCTTAAACACGTAAAGGGTTTAACAGAAATTAAACGCTTAAGATGTTTACCAAAAAATTCTAACCTGTTTAAAAGTAAAACACTTATTCGCCAATGAAACACTTGCGAAGGTAAACACTTAGTTATGATAAAACACTTATGGGGAACTAAACGCTCTAGCGTTTTATTTTTAAACTAAAGTACGTTGAGAAGTGTCTCTCCAAAAATGAAATACTGGGTGATCGATTTAGAGGTACTTTTTCAGAAATAAAAAAAATAAAAACATTTAATTTTATCGGGTAATTTTTGTTATTATACAAAAGAACTAGAATTTTAAGAAACAAAAAAGTTATTGCATTTTGCAACTAAATTTTAGAAAAAACCAAAAAAAATCACTCAATTAACAATACTTACACTATAATGCTTGAAAATAAGTAATTTTTTTTGAATTTATCACATGAAATGAATAGGTTTCAAAATGATACAGTCCAAATTATACCTCAAAATAGGCATTTGTTAATTAACAATTGGCCAAAATTGAAAAAGTTAAATATCTCGAGTTCACGTTAACAAAAATGAACTTTCTTTTTTTAAATTATAGGTCCCATAATTCTCTACGAGATCTGATAAAAAGTTTTTTCAAAATGGCCAAAAGAATGTAACTGTTGTTATGTGAGTAATAAACAAATGTAAAAGAAGTAACCAAAATTACATTGCGACACATGATAGAAAAAAAATTTCTTGCGACACATGATAGTACAATCCGTTATGACGAATTTAAGCCCCTGATCGTTTCTCTAGGCCAACCCAATCCTGAGCAATGACCGATTTAAAAAATGACCATTTTTCCGAAAATTCGCTATAAAAGGTGCAATTTTAATTTTTTTTTGAATTTTTCACAAATGCTCGTTTTCTACTTGGCAGAGGTAACAGTTTCGATATTCGATGAATTTTCGTAATTCCCTCGGTAGGCCAGTAAATTGAGCCCTTTAGTTCAAAAAAAATCCTGACACTGATATCTTTGTTTTAATTTGTTCATTGGATAATGTACTTTAACCTCATGAAAAGTTATTACTTGCCGGAGTGGGGAACCCCCAAAAAAAAACCTCCCCCTAAAAAAAATTACGTTTTTGACTAATACCTCTTAAACGGCAAGCGTTATCATAAAATAATATTTACAAAGTTTGTAGATTATGCGATTATCTACAAAAAAAGATGTAATACATTTTCCCGTACGAATTGCCATTCATGAGATATCGCCGTTTTAAAGATTTAAAATACTCATTTGCGACTTGTATAGGTTATCATCAGACGTTCAATAAATCCTTTGTTGGACTACGTGGGTAATATTTTCAGGGGTGATTCCTGGATGTATTTGGAGAAAAAAATTGTTCTAGAGAGGTGGGCTATCCAAACTATCCACTAAAATACAGATAAATAGGTTTAAAATATGGGCAAAATGCTGAAAAACAGAGAATATTGGGATTTTGCTCACACTTTAAACCTTCATATCTTCTAAAGGGAGTCACTCAACTTTTTGATCTTTATATCAAATTAAAGAGTACACATTTACCTAAAAGATGAGCCTAATTTTGTTGCTTAACGATAATTAGTCTAGGAGTAATTGTAGTTTAAGTATATTTTAAAAAAATAAAAAAAAACTTTCGTAAGCACGCTGTATTTTAGTGGATAGGTTGGATAGCCCACCTGCCTAGAACAATTTTTAGGTATTAGCAAAAAAACAAAATTTTTTTTAGGGAGTGGTTTTTTGGGGGTTCCCCCACCCCGGCAAGTGATAACTTTTCATGAGGTTAAAAAAGTACACTATTCAATGAACAAATTAAAACAAAAATATCAGTGTCAGGATTTTTTTTAAACTTTTAGGAGAAAATATACTTCACCGCCTGGCCTACGGGCAATAACTAATGAAATCGTATTCAACAACTGTCATTCGATAGGTATTTTAATTCTCTACAACTTTCTAATTTACCTTCTTTTTGTATATTGCTTTGTTTTTTTTAAATGCGAAAAACCTTTTTTCCGACTGTTTCCGATTTCTTTGGTAACTGATAACTTATTCATGAAAATAGCTCATAGGTTCCAAAAATACAGGGTGATATGTAAATCTCTACCAAAAAAAATTCAAAACGCCCTAGCTGCTAAACCGTTACGATTTGACCCCCCTCCCATACGATTTCTTGTTCGTCTATCAAAATCTATCCACAGCCAGCCGCTTTGTAAGGTTAAAGGTGTACACCCTGTATAAATCTTTAGATTGGCTAAATGAACTTTGTTTATTTGTCCTAGAACAAGTTACCAAATTATGGTAAATCAAGTTACTCCCAACAGGCTTCGAATAACTTGAAATCTCCAACTAAATAAACTTATTATATTCGCTAATCATATTATTTTATATATTATTAGTAAAGATTTTATACCATAACATTTCTTTTTACAGATCTCTGTAAACTGTCTATATCACCTGTACCATCGCAACTCCGACATTTAGACGTCAGCTACAACAACTTAACAGAACTTCCACAGTGGCTGAATGGTTGTCATCAACTCAGGACTCTATTTGCAAATAATAACAAACTAAAATTTCTCCCCGAACACTTGTTTTGCAGTGAGCTTAACACTTTGCATACATTGCAATTAGGTTACAATAAACTTACATCATTACCTTTGATGCCTAGACGAAAACTGCCGCTCCAAGAGCTTTTCTTACAATGCAATGAGATTGAAGAATTGCCGGAGAACTTCTTTATTGCATGCGAAAAGTTGATGCTACTTAATATCTCGAGTAATAAGTTATCAATTCTTCCAGCTGTTGAAAACAGCTTGCCTCAACTTGAGAGGCTGTATGCAACAAAAAATCGATTACAAGATAGATCACTGAAGATATTGAGTACTTCAAAAAATTTGAGAATACTTCATGCCGCATACAACAATTTCTCAACCTTTCCAGAAAGTTGCATTCGAAATTGGTCTGAATTAGAAGAGCTTATATTGTCTGGAAATCACTTAAAGCATTTACCTGAAAATTTGGCAACTTTATCTCATCTTAAAGTTCTAAGAGTGCATTCTAATCAGCTACAATTCACACCTCCCTTAGCCAGGATAACTACGCTAAGAGTATTAGACCTTGCACACAACCAACTGGACAAAATTAATTTAGTAAATCTAGTTCCTAAGAAATTGCAGTTTCTGGATTTGTCGTGCAATCTTCAATTACAGGTAGACCCGAAGCAACTTCAAGCTTGCAGGTCGCAGCGACCAATGAGTCTGGTAGATGTCTCGGGGAAAAATAGGTCTAGTCTTCCTACAGTACCTGATGCCTATCAAGAAAATACTGATATAGAACCACCATGGAAAGTTGGGTTTTCGGAAACTGCTGGATCTTCTGCTAAACTCTACGTATCACAATTACGGCTGCCTAATTTTTGCAATACAGAAGGATTATTCGGAATATTTGATGGAGAATTAAACAATACTATACCATTATATCTCACTAAAATTGTTCCAAAAATACTTTTAGAAGAGAGAACGGTCAAAGAAACTGCTAATGAATACATGAAGTATACGCTGTTGTCTGCTCACCGGGAATTAAAGCACAGCGGTCAGAAATATGGCATTTGTGCTACATTATGTCACATTTCAAGAGAAAAATTATCCCAAGATTATGTATCAAATAATGTTCAAGGAAGAAAGTTCATATTACGAGTAGCTAGTGTTGGGGAAGCTTCGGCATTTCTTATTCGAAAGGGAGCAAATGTCAAGCTTACTCCACAAACACCAAAAAGACAACTTGGCAATAGTGCAAGTTTTCCGTTGGTTGTGCCTGATCCAGAAATATCGGAAGTTACACTTGGAGAACAAGATGAATATCTCGTTATCTGCAACAAAAAGTTATGGGAAATAATGGATATTGAAATTGTTGCTAAGGAGGTTAGAAACGAAGAAAATGTTATTTTAGCTGCCAAAAGAATACAAGATATAGCTCAAAGTTTCGGTGCTGAAGAGAATTTAAGCATTATATTGCTGAAATTTAACAATCTGGGTACAGATGTTGATTTTCTCATACGTGAACTACGTCAAACCATGAAAAAGAAGCCATCGAACGTATTGTCCAGTTTTTGCAAGTGCGGATGTTGCTGCGAATCAAATAATAGCTGTTGCCACTCAGCAGGTGCAAATCAGTTTGTACGACAATTTTCTGAAAGAAGCGATCGTTCTTCTCCAAGCGGGCAAAGCGACCAAACTGCAAATGAGATCAACGCAAGTAAGATTAAAGTAGAGCCTGTTTCTACATTAACAAGTCGTCGATCATCTAATCATACTGTAAATGAAAGGCGGAGTATGAAAGGTGGAGTGGCACGCGCTTTACGTGCTAAAATTGAAGAGGAGCGTGAAAAGGAAATGGATGAAACAGACTCAGCTCTATCAGAAGAACAATTCAAGTGCTGGGAATACATGTTAGAACAGAACACACAGTTATTATTCGATAAGGAGTTGAATACCATTTCGAAAGCTTACACAAAAAATAAAAAGCTTGAAAAGACTTGCAGCAATACTAATTTAAGTACATCAAATTTAGTTAAAAGCAATAATAAAATACTTTCAGCTAGTTCACCACAACTTATTTGCCAAGATGTTCTGCAGAATTCGTCCTATCAAAATTCATTTTTATCAAAACATTTCGGGAGTGCACGATCGTTTAATCCGCAAACACCAAGTTTGTTCAAATCAATGAGATTCAACTCTGGGAGATTGCCTATAATCGGAGGTGGTCCTAATGCCGCTTATTTTGGCTCACTACAAAGACTTATGCCATACAACCTTGAATATGATTTTGCGGTGATGCACGAAAGAAATGCTCAGGATGATTCTTTGGAACATGAAGGACGTATGAGACAGTATTGGGGTGTGGCAACAACAGAGCTTTAGTATAAGGAAACAGATGAGCATTGTTAAGACTTTCAGATATTTTTTTTGTAACTGTATAATTCTTTCACTGAGATTTTAGAAAGGTATGGTTAAATGGCTCTGCGTCGTTTAATTTTAATATCCATTCAATCAATTACAATCTTCTACTTAAAGACATCCTTAATATTAATTGAAAATTATCTAATTTCGTAAGGTGATCGTAATTGAATAATTTAGATTCTCTGGTTGCACAACCATTTATTATAATCAACACGTAGAAAACGACTATGAGATATATAATGAAATCATTTATTAAATATAGGTTTCTACTTATGTACGATCATACAAATATTTGGGAAAATATAACTTTACATTAAGAATACAGTTTAAACTTTGGAGCTATTAATTTCTAAATATAAAATGATCCATATAATTTCTTTTCCGTCATATCGTTGTATCAAGAATATTTGAAAGGCCGTGTCTGTGCTAAAAATTAATTCAGTTATTTGACATCAATCGGTTCTGTGACAAGGATTATTAAATTACCCTACGAACATGAATTGTGTATTTTCAGTGGAGGGACTTTAAACGAATAAGTTATTTGAACTTTTTCTTCACAAAAAATTCGTCAATATTTATATTCTCTGTATATTTCGAAAATGACGAAACTTTTTGTATCGCGTCGTGCAATTCAAAATGATAATTTTATGTTCTGTAACTAAATAAATTAAGATTGTATTAATTATCAACAGTTTTTTCTTACTTAACATTTTCAAGTAAAGCTCATGGTAACTACTACTGAACCCTTTCCTGATTTCTTTCGAATGCATAAAATTTACAACTGAGAAGGTGAGTAAGATACGATTGCCATTAATTCAAATTTTTCTAGAAAGAGTCTTTAAAATGTTATCTTTATTGACATATTTGCACTAATGTTTGTTACAAGACGTAATGTTTTTGGGCTGAGCCTGTTAATATTTCGAAAGTTAAGAGCGAATGAATAAAACCTTGCTAATTACGAAGTTACTCCATTACTACTAGACGGAGAGCCAGCGCCAAAAAAAACTGGTTGAATTTACTAAGCCTAGTTTTTTTTATAGGTGATTACAATGGTTGTGTACGCGAACATACTGCGGTCAGTCAAGCGAAACTGGGAACAGGTGGCTCCGGTACGCTATCAAAGATGTCGTACCTGCCGAGGTAATAAAATTAATTTACTAGGGCTGAAAATTGTTGTCTTACAATGCAATACAATTTGTAGGTATATTGTATATAAATAAAAGTTGTGAGGGTCAGTCAGCTGAGTATGGGGACGGAGCTGGTCAGTCGGCCGCAATGTATGCGCAAAAAATAAAAATGTGCAATTCATTTACTAAACTTCAAAATTTTGGTGGGAGTATTAACTGTTATTTCAAACATAAAAAATGGTCAGTCATCGATTTAACGGGACAAGGCTCGTCAGTCACCACCGAATATCCTCTGTTCCGATATCGCATTCTAAAATATCACATGTGTTGTATAACGAATTCCAAGAACAAATGCAATCGTCAATCAGAGAAGAAAGAAACCACGGTGTCAAAACACCGAAAATGCTACAAGCTAGCGTACGAAAGTATATGTACTTTTGTCAACAGCGTTGTCGTCTTGAGACAAGAATACTGCATTTTATCTCGTCTATTTATTTTTTGCACATACATTGCGGCCGACAATTTATATACAATATACAAGTTGTATAACAATTTTCAGCGTTAGTAAATTAATTTTGTTACCTCGGCAGGTACGACATCTTTGATAGCGTATCGTAGCCAGCTGTTTTCAGTTTCGCTTGACTGACCGCGGTATGTTTGCGTACACAACCATTGTAATCACCTATAAAAAAACTAGGCTTAGTAAATTCAAACAGTTTTTTTGGCGCTGGCTCTTGGACTATACGTAGCATATCATTTTCATATAGACGGTATGCAATACATACTACGATTTATATTTTTTCATTAATTTAATTAACTTTCGTTTCAGACAAAGGACAAAATAAAACAAACACAACTTTTACTTTGGACACATACACTTAATAATATACATGTCTAATTTCATTGTATTAATTTCACTTTAAATTTACATATTTACAAAATTCTTAAAATTATTATTTCTTAAATAACAAAAAATGTTTATATTTTATCGTTAGTTCAACCGAAATCTATGCTTTCACCTACAGTAAACCAACATTATTTTTATCAAACCAACAAATGGGTTAAAAATATATTTGTAAGTCTCTCTCTAAAAAGAAAAGATTAAAGTAAAGATTAATTGCAAAAAATAATATGATAGTGCCTCTTATTAGATTCAATTGTTATAACACACTTACTGGAATTTTTAATATTTTTTGTAATAAAAAAATATTGCAAAAAAAGCACATCACAAAATTTAAACAAGTAAGTTTTACTGCAATATTGAAATGAAATATCATGAGAGACAAATATTCGGAAATAAAATGGACAAACGTTTTCAGATATATTTATAAATATTAAAAACAATAATTTCGTGTTTACAAATAGCCCGTCCTTCGAGGAAGATGATTCCATTAAATGGAGGAATGGTAGGAAAATTGTAATTTGCCGATATCGATGTCCTTGTAGGATTAAATATTTGGAAATTTTTTCAGATTTAAAAACGTAAAATGCGCCTAGTGTACAAAATAATCCAAGACTTTGGGAAAGAAAGCGCAATGGTTTTTACGTGGACCCAAAAAATTTAATTTTGTTCGTAAAGACGAAATTTAATGAAATGTGAATTTACCTAGACCAGATTTAAATAACTTTTTAATAATTGGAAGTGGGGAAGAAATAACCATATGAACTTAGAAAATGACAATTATTTTGAAGTCACAAACAGACACTTCAATTATATTTATCTACACTTCCATATAACCGATTAACTTAAAATTTTGCATTTAAATGCCATCAGACCATTTTGTAACAAAATCAAGATGGTGGCCGAATTTTGCAATTGTGTTCACAGACCCCCCGATAATGATATGAAAGTGTATGACAGGTAGAATACAATTAGCTATGTGGCGTGATTAAAAATGGCGGCCAACACAAAACGGCGTTACCTTTTTCTTTACAACGCCTTCGGTATGAGTATCGAGTATAGTACAGTAAGCGGTGTGGCGTCATTTTAAATCTAATGTGGCTGCCACTGCAAAATGGCGGAAGATATATAATAGACTAAAAAATAGAAAATAAAAAATATAGTTTAAAAAAAATAAAAAATACGCTTTTATTTTAAAATGAACTAAAAAATAAAAAATAATTCCAATTATAAACCTCAAAGCTCGGAACGGTTAATCTGATTTTAGGACTTTCACGGGATGATTCAGTATCTTCTTAGGCATTTAGCCTACTTTTCACTCTGATCCGACTATCGGGTGTTGAAGAAGGTGGCGATGAACCCTGCGTTTGAACTCTTGGATGTTGTAGGGAGTTCGAAAATATTGACTGCAAGACATTATTCTACAGTCAAGTTATGTCCCCAAAATTATGTTTGCAGATTTTTTATTTTTTTCGTCATCCGTTTTTCCTTGCTCTTGTTTCTGGGTAGTTATGCATACAATTTCTAGCAGGTTTTATAAGACTTTAAACTTTTTTAATGGTAAGTTTATGTATTTAAATAATACTAGTCGGGCCCCTGCACAATTGTGCAGAGTATATATTATTTTAATTATCCCAAAGCCCACAGTGGTAATTCCTCAAACGGTGTAACTTCCTGTTTTGGATCATTTCGAACTTGAATTTTACAATCGCTCGAGGACGGTTCAAAAAGGAAGAGTTATCTCCTAGTTTATTTTTTTAATTCATTAAAACTTCTTTATAAACCAAGTTCTCAGTGAAAATTCCTTGAGGGGTAACTTCCTGTTTTAAACCACTTGAAACATCAATTTTGCAATCGCTGTATACAACTGATCGTACGTAAAACATGGTTCCGGAAGAAAAAGACCAACTTTTTCGAATGTTTGACTTTGTGACTTATATATTGTCATTGCATACGCTAGGCGCAGGGGAAATTGATGACGCTTGAAATTAAATGGAAGAGCAGGGTTGTTTGATGTATCCGTGGGATAAAGTGAATCTTGCCTCTTTGCGATCATGTAAGACACTCGGCTTGGATTACATTCGCGCGAAAGTCCCGAATAGCTAATCTGGTTCCATTACACAGACCATTCTTAATAGAAAGGTTTCGTAGTAACAAAACTATGCAACCTTTTTTTAAATTTAACTTATGTCGGGGCATACCGGATTGGTTAAAAGTGTTACGAAATTCTACTGGAAAGTTTACTTGTGCTTGGTAAAAAAACCATCGTCTTCTAATACCATGGAATCGATTGAATAGTATGACACTTCTTCCGCGTTCATTCTAGCAAGAACAGATTCTTTTATTACACGGACGTGATCATTTTTGGAACATAAAACTGCTTTTTTAGAAATACTAAGGACGTCTTGCGTTGTGAAAGTTTCAGCAAACCCACCAGTACCTAACAATATTTTTCGAGATACATTTAGAGGGAATTAAAATACTATGCTGAGTATTTTTAATTCCTTCTGGACAGAGGCGGATTAAGCTTCTGCGGGGCCCTAGGCAATTGCAAATGTGGGGCCGTCCTATTTTTACCCCCCCCCCCCCCCGTAAAAACTAAAAAAATTGCAGAAACAATTTTTTTTAATAAATTTATTGCTACACTTGGAATTCTTATAATTAATATTTACAAGTCGCTTAAATAAACTTTATATACACTTTTTCCTGCATTTCGACTCGCTAAATTTATCGATCACATCATCGAAATCAATTTTTCTCAAAATGTCGGATTCTTTCGTCGGATCAATTTTTCTCAAAATGTCGGAGTCTTTTATCATTTTGTCCGAAGTTAATTTATTTTTCCCAAAAGCAAGTAAAATCAGTCTAAACATGACAAGGTTTTTTTTGGGGGGCATCGGGGGCCCCTTTACCATCGGGGCCGCTAGGCACCTGCCTAGGTCTGCCTATTGGTTAATCCGCCACTGCTTCTGGACATTCAACAGTAGAATTGCCAACTTTGAGAACCCAACTTGAAAAATCTTAATCAACTAAAGCTCTCATAATCTATAACTTAAACCTGAACAATATGTACATTCCTTGAATTTTTCCGGTATAAAATTATTACAATAATCTTGAATGGCAGCCTTGAAAAATGCTTTCGGTTGCCTACGAACACAACCGGTAGAATTTGTAGCATTTTGGCTTTCATTTCCATTCATCACTTGCAATTCATTAGTTTGTCTCGATGCCCTCTTTTTAGCGATTTCTTCGCGATGTTGTTCATAATAATGCGTGCGCTTCTCTTCATTTTAAAAATTCAAATAACCATAATAAGTCACTTTTGCACAATTTTTTTGCACTTTTTTTGATTATCCCTTATGATGTTTCGAAAGGATTCGACGATTTTCATATATTTCATTCAAGAGCAAGTAAACAAACTCTTTCAAGCTTTTCGATAGGCAAAAACCATGGTACAAATACTTCATGTAAAATGCAAGGAACTATTTTTTCAAGGCTGCATTTACTTATTAGAATAAAAATTTAAATGTTCTTGCAAATAAACAAAACCATTGTAAAACCAAATTAAAGAAGATTGTACTTAATATCAGAAACTTCACTTTTGAGTTATCCCTTATATTTCATTAGACACTATTATATCCGTTGAATGCATTGAAAAATTAAAATTATTGGTAGCATATATTCTTACCCGGTGTACCATCGTATACCATGCAAAATTGCAATGAAATCGGTGCTGTAGTTTTCACGTGAAAATTTAAAAACAATTTATTTCCTAATATAATATAAAAATTTCATAAATCAGCTACCAGTGACGTCACACCATAAAAGCTCTCCGTAAGAGCATACCTTGCGCAAAAACTTATGGTGCTGTTACACGAATGACACACTTGCCATTTTTTCTGTCATAATTTGTCATTATCGTCATACACGGTCATAATTTGTGTCATTATTTCTGTCATAAAAAATAAACAACAACAATGCCATTAATTATGACCAGAGATTATGACAATTGTCATTTTTTGTCATTCGTGTAACTGGGGCATTACGCTGAAAGAATATGAGAGAATAAGAGTGAACTTTCAAAGCTTTCCATAAGTATAGATCAGTGGTTCCCAAACTTATTTGGCCTACCGCCCCCTTTCCAGAAAAAATATTACTCAGCGCCCCCTAGAAATTATTTTTTTTTAAATTTTAATATTAATAAACAGAAAGATATATTTATTAATGTTTCTATCTTTTTCGTAAAATATATAGCCTTATCTCGGTGTCGAGTGACATGATCGATGTCACTTCGACCTTAAATTGGTATTCATATTGTCAATCTAAAAGACTGCTGGGGACCAGATCGACAAACATCGTAATATAATTTTCGCAACGTGGCGTGTGAAGTGACATTTTTCTCGATACGTTTGTAGGTGTCCATAGTTTCATTTCACCGCGCCACTACACAACGAGAATAGCACCTATAGTAAAGAAAGGTGTAAATCAGAAACCTTATACTCGATGTCGGGTGTCGTGACAAATATCACTTCGGCATTAAATTGGTATTCTCATTATTAATTTAAGACACTCTTGGTGACTAGATCAACAATCGTTGCCTTCTAATTGTCGCAAGGCTGCGTGTGAAGTGATATTTTCCTCGATTCGTTTATAAGTATCGACAGTTTCACTCCACACGGGTCCCCGGTAGTCACGTCACTCGCCAACGAGAATGCCACCAGCGATTGCAGGAAACTGCTTCGTTTCGTGTTGTATCGTGTAAAATGGGCCATAGCGTGCTTCAAAATCTGCTGGTAGTACTGCCGCTACCGTTACAGGCTTTGACCTTGCGATCGAACAATCCCACATATTTTGGAACGGCAATTGAGTGACACCACATGAACAGTAGCAGTGCGCGATTGCACATATCTCAATACAAGTAAGGGAGCATGCGGGAACCGAGCCAAAACCCAGTACGTTGTTAAAAGAAAAATTAAGCGTTATGAGCGGAATACATAAATCAATTTTTCTAAATCTTCTCTTGTTGCACCTGTGGCTATCATCGCCCCCCTGGATCGCTGCAACGCCCACAAGGGGGCGGTAGCGCCCACTTTGGGAATCACTGGTATAGATGATCCCCGTGTTCTTTTAATGAACTGGGTTTTGAGAGCTTTTGAGTTCCCATACAAAATCGAAAACCCAGGTTTTATCTGGGTCTTCTGGTTCTTCGATTTTGTATGGGAACTCAAAAGCTCCTCAAAAGCTCTCAAAACCCAGTTCATTAAAAGAACACGGGGGATAAGTATATGCTATTTTCATTTTTTCAATATGGAAAAAAGCTCCTGAAGGGTACTGAAAAGAGCTTTCCTTGTATAATTGTAATATAGATTTTATAAAGAAAATATACTAGATACTCTATAAAATATTTATGTTTTTACATATACATATGTATTATACCACTTTTATTTAAAAGCATACTTCAAAGGTACACACTGACCTGCACTGTGTTAAAAGAAACAGTTATTTTAAGGTTATATTTTACTTCTGTTGTCAGAAATTGCTTGTCATTGGTGATGTATTCGCAAGTACTTGCGAGTAGAAAAAATCGCCCAATGGAATAATTGTAGCTATTATCTTGTGGGACTGCAAATGTCTCCATCAGTGGATCTTTGTTTACTATGGGGATCGGGTTTAATAAGTTTTGAAAATATTAATAGAATAAACATGTCTAATTAGATATGTATGTTATGAAAAGTTAACGTAGACTTTGAAAATGTTCTAGTTGCGCTAGGAAGATTTTGGCTATCTTTTTAATATTAGCCATAAACACTATACATACATACATATCTTTGCATCTTCGAAGCAAAATAAAATAAATAAACAAAACTTAGATTAGCAAAAAAAAATTACGGGTAAAGGGTTCAGGATGTACAAAACTGAAGTGTGAACCACTCGATCGTTTATCACATTTCAAACCATAACCCAAAATCTTTGTTGACGGCTAGGCCAAAAGGGATATTTTAAAGGTTATTCTATTTGTAAACAGTTAATCGAAAATATATATTATGCTAAATTTCACAAGTCATTTATAATAAATTAGTCTTTTTAATAAAACGAAAAGAGCCTAACATACGAGTCGTAAATAAAGAATTGTCTTGTCCTAGTTTAGTAACACCATATGGTTTGCAGATAGATCTTCATGCAGAGGCATTAAATCATAATTTAGAAGGATATTGAATATTTTTATATAAGCCACATAATAATATAATGTAAATTATATTATATTATAGCTATGCATGCATATCCATAAGTGTTGGTATACCATTCGGAAAATTTCTGTTGAACATACAAGAATAAATAGGAAACAATTGATTATAATTTCAAATTAGTATAATAGCCTGTTTTCACCGAAAAAATGTCACAATCTCAAATTAAAATTTAAATCAAGTGTTTTCACCGACTGTTTCAATTTCGAGTTGCATGGAATTGCACGCCAATGCTACTTTTACATGTTCATAATTTGAGCAAAACCGAACTTTTTCTCAATTTTATAATTGGTTTAAATTTATAGTAAGTCAAGCAATGTGGAAATAAATTTTACTGATTTATTAGAAATTGAACAATTTGTAGAGATGAAAACATGCTATAAAATAATTCTTAACATGTTACTAAAAAAGCAAATAATAAACTACATTTAAATTAAACAACAATATAATCATCTCTTCTAATTAATTTGAAAATAAATTTTTCTTATTTTTTTGCAGACTAGAGTAAAAGTTTTAACTTAGTGTTGCTGACTCAGGATTTGTTTTAATTGCTATACAATAAATAAATAAGTTTTCAAATGACGTATGTATAAATACTTTGGTTTGCAGTTATAAATAATTAATTACGAAATAAATAATAATAATAATAAATTTGAAAGTATCATATAAAAGTGCCTATTAGTGTTTCTTTCATTTTATTATTGGTTAAAAGTCAATCAGTGGCTTCATTAACTATGAATTTTTACGAAACGAAGAAATGTTTGGTGTGCTTGATATAGTTGACTATCAAGTTGAATTTTTTTGTTACGTTTAGCATTTTTAACCAAAAATTCTGTATATCAGTAATGCACGGCTGGTGTTGAACTATTTGGATTAGTGTTACCCGAATCACCAAGCCATGAATCAGGGCTTGGCGGGAAATCTGGATAACCATGTGCTGGACTAGAATCATTACTTAGGTCTGATACTCCACTTCCTGGTAGACCGTGGGCACTTGATCCATGTAGTAGCGAATTGCCAGGTTGCCCTAAAAAGATAAAAAGTTAGTAAATCACCTTATAATAATTAATCCTGCTACCTAGGGGCGTATAAACTATATTGTCAGGATATGAACCAAAGGAATGTCCTTGACCCATGGGCGGCGGTGAATGATTTGGTGGATATGGTGGAGGACTACTGCTTCCATGCATGTAAGATCCTCGTACACTATGTGGTGAAGCTCCTTCTTCTAGGCCTAAATTTACCGTGCTGTAGCTGTCGTTGCTTAAATCTAAAATAAGAAATAACAAATTGCTTTGAATATAAAGTGAATTTTTTAAATTATAGTTAAGTTTATATTATTTTCATATTAAGGATATTTAGTGAACAGAAATCCGAGATTATATTCTTTCTTAATGGCAATATTCTTTAGCGGGAAAGTTGTAACGATGAATACATTTGAATGGGCAGGCTTTAGATCATTGTTATTTTATGAATAATTGTGGAAACTTAATGTTGCAGGCATAGAATTTTTCCCTTTTTTATTTGCAATGTAGATGTGATTTAAAATAGAGAAGTCGTTTAGATCGAAATGACTGGTTCGCTAATCCATGCAAAGTGGCTTTTGAACGTACCAAACAAAGCACCAGTCCCATAGAACATGAGCATAGAAGATGAAAAATTACTCAAAGCCAAAAACTAGACTTAGAGAAAGAATCGACGGTTTAACCTGGGAGTTCGCGTATAATGTTATTACATCATATTGCATGTAAAGCAAGGACAATGAGGGGATCTCAAAGCCGTCTTTGAGCGACAGGAAAACTGTTTTTTGAGCAATTAAAGGCTCCTACATACTGATGAGGATTCTACGCTGCACTTCCAAGGATATAGTTAGTAAAGCTATAAAGCGGCTAAAACAAAACAAAGCCTCGCGTCAGCATCGCAAAGATCGTTAAATATGGAGGCTTATAGCACCAAATGATTCATGAACTTGTAAAGTAATTAAAAGGAATGCCTCTTCGAAAGGAGATATAACGGTACACTCACGGATTGTATACCGCAAATTTCGCGGATACCTGCTTAATACATTTAAAATATCATTGGCCAATACAGTTTTCACCATGAGGCAGATGGCGAAAATGTCTAAAGTTTCAAAACTCAAGCAAAAACCTCTTTATTGACTTTATGACCCTTCGCAGACTTGTCCATCGTTTCAAAGAGATTTTAATATGAGCTTGATAATATATCCTGAACTCACTTTTTTCAATCATTATCGTGTAACGATTGTAACACCTGTGTAGTAGTGCTGGGGTGCACAGCGAAGTAGCTTTGCCGAGAACGAAAATATTTTTTTTATGTGGTAACGTCAAGCTTAGGAATCACCCTTTGTACTACCAGTACGTCATGTCGTGAGTGTGATGGGCGGTGAAACCAGAAAATGTTTGACTGAACAGATGACGGAAAATTATGGAAGAAAAACTATCTTCCCGGCGATCCCTTGCCTATAAAACCGGTTTTTGTTTTGATATGATGGACCAGTCTACGGAAGGCTGATGGACCAGTCTACGGAAATCCGTCTTTTAAATATAGCCAAAGTGGAACTTTACTATAAGAGAACTTCGCATCCTGACGACTATCTAGATTAACCATGACCGATGTGTGGTGTCACGATCAGGTATCCGGAACATATCCCAGAAGAATTAATATCTAGGACAATTTATAACTTCTGACAAGAAGCGACCTGTCCTCTTGACAATGATTCGGGATACGAGTGCGACAGCAAGAGACAGAACCTTTCACGAATCCAAATGCTGAGAAGATAACATCGACTCATTGGTAGAACAGCAACGCTTTCACTCAGGTTGTGGTTTTGTTTTGGGGGCTCACGGAATTAAAAGTGGCGGAAAAAAATGTCTACTCCTAAAAAACCAAAAACAAAATTAACAAAACGAGCAAAACTAACCGAATTTTCGGGTGGTTTAAAAACAAACCTTGCCCTAATGTGTTTTTGATGAAGACGCGCCCTTTCTTGTGAGTGCAGCTAACTAAGCAAATCAAAACACATAAGGTGCGTTTAATTTCCATTGGGCCTTTCCACACTAGTAGTCTTGCAGCATTATTCAAACCGGTTTTTGAGGAAAGGGGTAAGAGAATCAAGGAGAATTCTCTACAAAAAGCGATGAACTTGGAGGGAAATGTGCACCACATTTTAAACCTATTTCTCGGGCTTCAACTCACTAACACAAATAGAGAAACAGTTTGGGGGGCCAGAAACGTCAAGCACTCAATTCGAAATGATCAGAAAAGCACACGCACACATTCAAGTACTTAATCGGAATATGAATGCTTACTCCCGCAAAAATACGGGTGTGGAAATCGCGGTTGTTGTCAATCCGGTTTGCATACTGCAGAAAGAATACTAGTGTGGAAAACCCCATTGAAGTGCGTACGCCGGCGTAGTTGGGTACACATCGGCGTAGATGTAGCTACACCAGCCCATACTGTGTTGTAGCAACAACTACGCCGATGTGCGCCCAGCTACGCCGGCATACGTACTCCAATGAAAATGAAACGCACCTATATAAAGAGTATAGATCAATCTGTTGTGACCTTGAAGGTCATTTTTTAAGGGCGTTTTTTTAATTTGCAAAAAGTTGGGTCGGTTTTGGTCGTTTGGTTGTTTTTTTAGTTGGGTCAATTTTGTTTGTTAAACAGCTTTTGGGGCGGGGGGTTATGACCCCCGTGACCCCCCCACCCTTGAATCCGCGTCTGGCTGGAGAACAATGAAAGCAAAAGAAAGTAGAACATTCATGCGGCAATCAAGGCACAGTTGTTTGAATTTTTAGTACTGGGATCCTCTAATAGAGGTTACGACTTTAAATTTTATTTCTGTTCGCAACTTTTAAAAATAGCTAAACAGCTTCTGCCATCTGTATAAGACAATTTCAGGATAAGAAAAAAATCCAACAGGGAAAAATTAATAAATACTTAGATTCTATCAGAAATTCAAACAGAAACCACGTGATGTCAAAATGAGCTTGTAAGCTTCTGGGCGAGTGTCACAAATAGGAAAAGATTTTAATTTACTTAAACTTCAATAGTTCCTCTAATTTTTTTCTTGATTTTCTGATGCACCAGATTATTACCTAAAATAGTTTCAGTGAGTTTTAAGGGCAACAAGTAAAAAAACATAAAAAACAATCCCTCTAATTACCCGCTCACACATATACCATTTTTATAAGCGGAGTTTCACTCGCGGATCTTCAATCTAAAGTGGAACTCCCGATGCGTTTATAAGCAACGGGAGTGAAAATCCAAAATTCTTTCTGGTATGAGATGACAGCTCCGAACTCAAATTTAAAGTGACAACAAAGCCAAATGTAAACCCAATGTTTAATTTAGGCCATCCGCACACGAGTCGACTGATTTGAAATCCCAGTTTGCAGCTGGCTTCACAATAATGGCGTTCGCAACCAAAAAGAGACCTTTGTTCGCACAGAAGCGCAACTGATTTTTGATCAATCGGTGTTCTGCGCCCACAAAGTTTTTAGGCACGAACATTGGCAATATGTCAAGTAGTTCAGATGAAGTGCAACCACGCAACTGAAATCGCTTGCGACCGGCAAGAACAGTCGCACACGACCAGTTGCAATCTAGTTTCAAATCGGTGTGGGTGTGTGTGGGTTCCCACAGGCAAGGTCACTAAATAGTTGCGTACGCAACTAGGATTGTAAATCAGTCGACTCGTGTGCGAAGGGCCTTAAGGTATTTAAAAAAATCTATATATCTACTAGTTGAGACCCGGCGCGCCTATGGTGTGTAACGGACGCCCGCGCAGTTCAGGCCTAAATAATTCCCAAGTATGCTCCGTGTTGTTTTCCTTCTTCCCAAACTATTAATTCTTCCGCGCTTTCAAAAATTTTCTCCCAAAATTTGCAAAGGGAAGAAATTTGGCAACTTCGCTTTGGGGAGCGTTGCAAATTTGCTTTACGGGATTTTTTTTCTCTCCTATGGAATTTTTTTGTATCCCCTGTCTGTCCCTCGACTAAGAAAAAAAAAAAAAAAGAAGAATTCTCGGCCCAGAAGAATTCTCATCTAAGCAACTACTGTAATATCAAAATCATTAGAAGTTATGCTACCGCCACTTGACTGGGATGTACAAAACGGCATTGATAATTCCCTATACCAGGTACAGTAACGTCTAAAACAAATCTAAATGACTATTAGTGGCGAAGATGACGATGGGAGCATTACTTCCGTCGAACAAATTTATGCTTTGGTTAAATTTCTAGATAGAGCATTAAACCCTATTCAAATATCTTAAAAAGGCGCAAAAACTCCAGACACTTTAAATATTGATAACCCCGCGGAATCACCCTGGCAACCCCAATAACTACCCAACGAAAAAAAAAGAACCAAAAAGTTACAGGGATAGCGGGAGGAATGTGCGTTACGCTGGTGACGTATCCAGGCGTACATGCGTTGCATTCGTTGACAGATAATATAGAAGTGTGTGTATTTAAATGCGACCTGCCGAAATATTCCGTGAATGCTCCGCAAGCCACGCAAAAGTCGGGCTACTTTCAACTTTTTCTGCATTGCCGCATTCGGCATAGGACACAAGCATACACAACAAACACATGCGACTCGTTACTTGGATTTTTGGGCTGTCTGTGAATGCCGGGACGGAACGCAACCATGCAATTATGTGTCAGTGGAAAATCTCCGCATATCATGGAGCTGCTGATTGCAATGCGTGTGCGCTTGTATGTGTCACCAGCTTTAACGGGACTTGTAAAAAGCCCTGAACGATGAGCGGGCGTTTTCTGGACGGGAGGAAGTCAGTCAGGTTTTGTCGTTTTCAAAGTGCAGTGTCGCCATAAAAAAATCAGAATTTTTTTTTCTGGTGTTTACTATCTAAGAAGTAGGAAAAACTGCTTCAGAGGAAGGTGTTAGACGATTAAGAAAACAAATTGAGGAGAACCAGCTAAGTAGCCCTTTTCTTTTGTTGATTGTAGGTCCGGCTTAAACCGTGAGTAAAGTATGATATTTGAGTGGAACGTTAGAAGAATGTTGGTTAGATACTTTGGAACAGGGTTCCCGTTTTCCGCGCGTTAAATCGACTCCTCTCAGTAGTAGATGTTTCGTACGGAAGTTATACGATTTGCATTGTTCTTCTAAGAAGGAGAAGAAAGAAATATCCAAGTAAAATAAGAGAAAGGAGGGAAACCTGAAATAAAGGAAATAGCAGAGATAAATAGCATTCATAAAACGAGAAGTTCCGTTCATCCGAGTGGTGAACACTTCTCACACGTGCTAGGCCCAGGATTTTTTTTTGATTTTAAATTCTTCCAAATAGTGAATAACCAGAAAATAATGTACTTAATTGATAACAAATATGGCATCAAAATAAATGAATAAGTTCATACCATTAATAAAATAGTTCATATAGTCAAAAAGTCAGAAAGTCAAAGGAAAGAAAGAAGTGAATAGTGATAGTATTTTACTTGAGGTCGCGAAGTTTTTGCTGTAAAGAATAAAAGTTATTCTCACATTTTGGTCGGTCCTTTTCTTCATTTACAATTATAAATAAGCAGGTAACATTATTATAAAAAAAAAAAAAATGGTGGAAAGTTCGCTTTTGGTTAAGCGTAACAAAGTGTTCTTTATAAGTTCTTAAATGAAAAAAAAAAAAAAAAGTACCAGAAAAAGCGGGAAAGTCGGAAGAGTCTTGCCAGCTTTAAAAAAATTTCCGCCACAGAAAGAGTAACACAAAAAAAAAAAAAAAAAAATATAAAACTGAATTTCTCTATAGATTAGTTTTTCATTTAATTGTAGTTTAGTATTTGTCGTGCGATAAAGAAAATTAGAAGATTCTTCAAACTAGTTCTAGGAAACGTCAATTATTATCCGAGAAAAGCATATAAAAATTGGCCATTGCAGAAAAATTTAAAAGAAAACAAAAAGAAAATTTTATCAACAGAAACAAATTATTTGGCTAATTAATATAAGACGTAAAAGAAGTGTAAGTTATATAGAACAACAGAATATGTAGAAGGAGCATGTAAGAAGATAACTAGATTATATAATAGAGCACGCTCTGAACGAATTGTATTAAACAATTTTTGTTTTCTTTTGCATTATCTATTAATTTTTTTTTGATAAATTTAAAAACATTTAAAGAGAATTATATTCAATAATAACTATATCAATATATATACAAAATAAAAAAAAAAAAAAAAAAAAAAAAACGAGAGGATTATATAAATTTAAAAATTTAAATAAGAAATAGGTAATTAACTATTTTTACGGAATAAGTTCAAAATCACCTGACGTTGTTATTTAAAAAAATATATATGGAAAGAGAAACAATATTTAAAGTAAATTTATATGGTAATGAATTAAATTTAAATTTCATCGGTTAAATAGCTTTAAAGCCCTTATTTTTACCCCATACTTTAATGATTACAACTAATAATAAAAAAAAAAAAAACAAGTATAAATATTTTTATGTGAGGGGAATGGTCAAGTTATCACGATGGTAAGATTCTTTTGTGTGTGTGATTTTTTTCATATTTTGATCATTTTTCTTTATTATTTTAATAATACAAATTGGAATAAATTCAAGTATTATTTCTATTTATTTATATTTCTTTTTCTTTTCATTTTTTTGTCTTGAAAACAATCATTCAGAGTCCAAAATTTATTACTTAATAAATAAAACGCTGCTAAATAAACAAACCAAAAAATTTTCAAATTAAATATTCCGGCCATTTGCAACAAACAAAAAAAAAAAAAAAAAACAAAGTCAAAGTAAGAAAAATTGTTTAACCTTGTAAAAAGGTGAATTAACATTAATTTTGAGAATCATTATTTTTATAAAATGATAAACAGTGCCTACAATTACTTTAAGGAAGTGCGCATTGTCTATTATAATTTTTCTCTAATTTTGTTTTTTATTGGTATCAACTATTATTAATTTTCTTTCCTTTATTTCTTAAACGTAAATCATCAACCCTGTTTTGAATTCAAAAGATAGTAAATATACCGACGAACCTTTGAAGAGAAATTATATCACAGGTGGTGTTACCCCTTAAGATGCACCAATAGGCATTTTTAACAATAAATATTGTTGATGAATACCTAATTTAGAACTATCATTGAATAGTTAATAAATACATAACTTTTTAATACTGAAATAAATATTGTTGATGAATACCTAATGTAGAACTATCATTGAATAGTTAATAAATACATAACTTTTTAATACTGAAATAAATACTGTTGATGAATACCTAATTTAGAACTATAATTGAATAGTTAATAAATACATACTTTATAATACTGAAGTAAATATTGTTGATGAATACCTAATTTAGAACTATAATTGAATAGTTAATAAATACATACTTTATAATACTGAAATAAATAGTGTTGAGGAATATATAAATTAGAGCTACAACTGAATATTCAATAAATACATAACTTAAAAATACTGAAGTAACTACTGTTGATGAATAAATAAATTAAAACTATAGTTGAAATAAAGTACCAATAAGTAGATTTGAAGTATGTACGGAACAACCATGATGGAATAAAACACCCCCCCGGTACGTGTGGCCCCCGGATTCATGGAGTCCCAGGCCAAGGTAAGCGTCTCGCATCCCTAGATTGTTTGATATCATGTGACCACCCCATTGACAATGACCCGGTGACCAGTGACCACTCTTTCTCTTTTCTCCCTTATAATTAGCCCCTCTCGTTGGTCCTAGACGTGTTTCACCCCCTTGTCGCCCGTATTTAATTTAGTTGTTATATAGGCACGAACGATTTAACAGTATAACTGTCACCCCCTCCGACATCCAAGCACCGCGAACCCCACCCCATCTGGCGAGCTAGCTAGCGCACCGCTAGTCGTGTCTACAACCGGTGCCTTGGATGCGTAAATTCGCGACACTTCCCCCGACGGTCGAACCGTCCGAGCCACCCTTCTTTTGAGTCCCCTTCCCCAAGTTTTTTGTAATAGTAGTCTTTTGGCCTTTATGGCAATTTCCCTTCTTCGTGCCCCGGCACACCCTACCCCGACAGTTACAAATGGCGCCCAACGTAGGCTAGTGAATTATAACGTTGTTTTGATTCTCTGGTCTCGGTACCATAGCTCGGAAAGTCTGTTTTTTTTATTAGTCACTTTTCCACTGCCGAGCTATGTTTCATATTAGATTTTTTTGTTTATTGTAGTTTATCTTTTAAATTTTGTGGCTCAGGCCAACGAGAGGAGCCAGGAGTGGACTTCTTTTGCTTAGCAGTTCTCCGTCTCCGTCCAAGTCCCTCCGGCTTCTGGTTAATGGGCGAAAAGTACCTACCGCGGTACTCTAGCCCTCATCATCTCTGTTTTCTTCCACTTTCCTATCTTTCTTCTTCTTCAACCACTTCATCTTTCGATTTCTTCTGCGGTAGCCTCCCTATCTTATTTGCAGTTCCTGTCAGTGAGGTTCAAAGTCTGGCTAACAGGCGTAATACCGCCTGGCACTGTGCGAGCCTTCACTGACAGTGAACATCAACCTTCAATTTTTTTTCTTACCTTTTGTAGTATGGGCGGATGTACGCCTGGACGTCGGACCTGTCCCGTCAAGGCTAACAGGCGTTCTATCGCCTGGCGCTGCGACAGGCTCGACGTCCTGATATGCACCCGCCCCGGCTGTTTGACCGTTCTGACATTTCACCTTCCTGTGTCTCAGCAGAGTTGCTGACCAGTTGTGGCTGGGTGTCAGAGCGGTCTCTTTTAGTACTCAACGGAGGCTTCTATCCCTCTTTCACCCTTTCTTCTTTTGCTGGTCACTGGGATCCGGTCATCGCTTTGGGGTTGCCGGATGTCAGACAATAGGGATTCCTTGATGAAGTTGGTGCTAGACATTAGCCTGGCACCACCCTCATCACCGATCCCGCAAGTGGAGGCACTTGGTGCTTCTGATGACGCGGATGCCACTCAGTCCTGAGTTCAGGCTGGCTGTCATCGGCGCCATCAGCCACCATAGCCTTGGGGAGGACATCCTCTCCCTGGGGCCACACTCACAAAAAAAAAAACAAAAAAAAAAAAAGAGGATAAAAACTATAAACTATAAATACCAGCGTTTGTTTTATTAAAATATATTTTAATAAAACTTTTTTTTTCAATTAAATTAGTTCTATTTAAGGACTGAAATTCAGTTTAGTTATGTTGTGTACAACTCGCAATTATTATAATAATTTATATACTGATTGAGAACAGTATTTTTTTTATTTTTTTTTGTCTTAATTATTATTATTATTTGTCTTCTAAGTTGCATAATTATTATGTTTATGTTGACGAATGATGATCTGCTTACTTGATGAGTTTGATGGGAGGGAGATAAAATAATTCTTTGAACTTAAGTAAAACAAAAATATTTTTTATTATTAGTAGTTATTCAAAGGTAAAACAAAAAAAAAAAAAAAAAAAAAATAATTAATTTTAAATATGATCGCGAACATATCGCAACTGTTGTATTTTTTTTCTATTTCGTTTGCGGTTTTTTTTAATTCATACAAATAATAAATGCGGTTTTGTGCATAAATAAAAAAACATAAACAAAAGAAACTACTCGAACCAAGTTTATTATCAACTTCTCGCTTCCTTATCGGCTAGTCGATCTCCTAGCATGCCGAAAAAAAGGAACGATAAGGGGCAATTTGTCGCCGACGGCGAAGATGACGAAGGCAATGATAACTCTCGTTCTGAGGACGGCGAGTCGGAACGGGCAGCGGCGCTGATAGCGCTGACTGAGCAGGTTGCAGCCTTGCAACATGAAATGGAAAGGCTGAAACAGCGAGGACACCCCGAAGCGTCCCCGAATGACACCACGTACAATTTTCTTCACCCCCACACATCGGCCGGAGCTGGGCCCAGTGGCATTCCCCCGCGGTCCAGCAGCATAGGAGAGCGCCCCCCTTACCGCCCAGAACACACCGGCCCTACCTACAGACAGAAGTCGCCAGTCTTGAACTGGAACCTCAAGTTCACGGGTCGGCCGGGAGAAACCTCGGCAGAGGAATTTCTCTATCGGCTCGACACCCGAGCTCGAGATGATGACATATCGTCACGGGAGCTGGTGCGGAATGTGGCCGCCCTGTTATCAGGACCCGCTGAGGACTGGTACTGGACTCAGTTCCGCCGACAGCAGTCCAATCCCTTGTGGGTGGATTTCAAGTCTGGCTTGTTGGAACAGTTCGGAGGAAGGCAGACCGACCATCAAATCATTAAGGAAATGATGGAGACGAAACAGCTTAACCAATCGTTCGACGATTACGCCGCGAAAATACTAGCCTTGGCAAACCGCCTCTCGCGCCAAATGTCCTCCGCGGAGTTGGTACACCTTGTCATGGAAAACCTGAACAGTACCCTGGGTTCAGCCATTATAGGATCCACCTATGACAATATGCGCCAACTTCGCGAAGCGTGCATCCGCGTTGAGAGATGGCAAAAAGCCAAGAGGGAGGAGAATCGCCATTCCCATCGAGTACATGAGTTGAACGACGTACACTCACAGCAACCGGCCTTGCCCTATCCCAACTACGCCCCTGACCCACCACCACCTACTGTAGACGAGGTGAGGGCCGACGCAACTCCGCGCCGCCCAGTCACTTGCTGGAACTGCCAGCAAGAAGGACATTCGTTCTCTGATTGCCCTTCCCCACATCGTAAAATCTTTTGCTACAGATGTGGGCGCCCCGAAGTCTACACCACTTCTTGCCCAATCTGTTCGGGAAACCGGAACCAGGGTGCGAGGCCCCGGGGAGGTCCGCGCCCGACCTAGTATCCGAAAGTCCCCCTTTTACACTTGCTTTGTCAACAAGCATGTCCGACGTCTCTGACCTGTCGATAATGGAATCTCTGCCAGACTTCCCTTCTCCACAGGCCAGAGCCTCTTTTATGCAGCGATGGGCCAACTATCATCGAGTTCGTAAGCGAATCTTTAATGATTCTGCCGAACTGCCACCAACTCGCAAAGCCCCGCGCATACGGTCATGGGCCCTAGAGAAGAGGGCACATACACAGAAGATTGTCGCCGCCATGTTACATGAGAACGGAGATGATCGACCTTTCGTCAACGTACGGATCCAAGGTGCCAAACTAACAGGCCTGTTGGACACCGGCGCCAGCATTAGCTGCCTGGGTAGAGGGGCAGAGTCGTTCCTCCAGGACAACCCGGCCATTAAGCTACATCGCCTGCGCGCCGATGTCCAAGTAGCTGACGGTACGTCTAAGAATGTTAGTGGTTTCATCACCGTCCCAGTAACTTATGGATCGAAAACTATGACTATGACACTATATGTAGTACCGGACTTGTCTCAGAATCTTTACCTCGGCGTCGATTTCTGGAGGGCCTTTAAATTGGCTCCACACATAATTGGGGAACTCCATCATACCCCACCACCTGATCCCGACTGCCATATTCTTGAGGAGTCCCAACGGGAGCGACTGAACCAGGTCCGCGCGCGATTCCCGTCGTTCGACACCTGTGGACTTGGTCGAACACACCTGGAACAACATGTGATCGACACTGGCGAGGCGGTGCCCATCAAGCAGAGGCACTATCCTGTTTCTCCCGCCATTCAGGCCCTCATGTATGAGGAAATCGATCGCATGTTGAGTCTAGGTGTGATCGAAGAGTCCAACAGTCCATGGAACTCACCCGTGGTCCTGGTGCGTAAGCCTGGAAAGGTCCGCCTCTGCTTGGACTCCCGCAAGGTAAATACCGTAACCATAAAGGATGCCTATCCACTGCCTCATATAGACGGTCTCCTGGGGCGATTGCAGGACACTAAGTTCATTTCCGCAATCGACTTGAAAGATGCCTTTTGGCAAATCCCATTGGAGGAAAAATCCAGGGAAAAAACTGCCTTCACCGTCCCAGGAAGACCGCTGTATCAATTTACAGTGATGCCGTTCGGGCTTTGTAACGCTCCGCAACGCATGTGTCGCTTGATGGACAAGGCGATACCGGGCTCACTTAGAGAAAATGTGTTCGTCTATCTGGACGATTTATTGGTGGTGTCACCAGACTTTGAGACCCACCTTCAACTGCTGGAAAAGGTCGCCGACTGCCTTCGTCGCTCCGGGCTGACAGTAAACCTGTCAAAGAGCCGATTTTGCGTCCGGGAGGTGAAGTATCTGGGGTTCATCATTGGCGATGGGTCCCTGAAAACTGATCCCGACAAGGTGGCAGCCATTAAGGACTTCCCAGTTCCCAAGTCGACCAAACAGGTGCGACGCTTCTTAGGTATGACGGGGTGGTATAGGCGCTTCATAGGTAACTATGCAAGTATCGCCTCTCCCATCACGGACTGCCTAAAAGGCGGCAAATTTGTTTGGTCCGACGAGGCCCACCAAGCCTTCATGGAACTTAAGAAGTCAATGATGTCTGCTCCTTTACTGGTCACTCCAGACTTCACCCGCCCCTTCTACATCCAATGTGACGCCAGCAAAACGGGGGTAGGAAGCGTCCTCTTCCAAAGACAGGGCGATGAAGAACATCCCATCGCATTTTTCTCTAAGAAGCTGAACAGCGCCCAGCGTAATTATTCCATCACAGAACTAGAGTGTTACGCAGCGGTGCTGAGCGTTAAAAAGTTCCGGGCGTATGTGGAAGGACAGCCTTTTACAATAATTACTGACCATGCCAGCTTGAAGTGGCTCATGAGCCAGACTGACTTAAACGGCCGGCTAGCGCGGTGGAGCCTAAAGCTGCAGGGCTTCCAATTTTCTATCGAGCACCGCAAGGGTAGTCAGAATGTGGTTCCGGACGCACTGTCACGAGTCGACTGTGTCGATGAAGTGTCCTTCTGTCGTGACGTGGACCTAACGTCCCCAGCCTTCAGGTCAGCGGACTACCAGCATCTTGTTGACAAAGTCAGCAAAGATGCCGGGCAGTTACCTGACCTTCAGGTTTCAGATGGTTATGTGTTCCACCGTTCGGACCCACGAACTGGCGACCCCGAGACGGACGATCTGATTTGGAAATTGTGGATCCCTGCAGAATTGACCGCTCCCTTGATCCAGTCCGCTCATGAGCCCCCTCAAGCTTCCCATGGCGGTATTCACAAAACCCTTGCACGCCTTCGGGAAAAATATTATTGGCCCGGTATGACTAGCCAAGTCAGAAAATATATAGCGAGCTGTGAAGTATGTAAGGAAACAAAAGCTCCAAACACACCCCTTCGGCCCCCTATGGGCGAAGCCATGGATGTGTGCCGACCTTTTCAACTCTTGTACATCGATTATATGGGGCCTTACCCTAGGACTAAGAAAGGCCACACGGCTGTATTGGTAGTCCTAGACGCGTTTTCTAAATTCTGCTTTCTCCATCCAGTAGCTGGCGAAACATCTAAAGCCGCTGTAAATTTTCTCGAGCACCAAATTTTCCACGCTTTCGGAGTCCCCGAGGCGATATTCTCTGATAATGGAAGCCATTTTACGTCTAAAGAATTCGCGAAACTGTTGTCCGACTACGGCGTCAAACACCAACTCACCGCCGTCTATTCCCCACAAGCCAACGCTTCCGAGCGGGTGAACCGCTCCGTCTTAGCTGCTATCCGAGCGTATCTGAAGGAAGACCACCGGGATTGGGACCTACATCTGTCTGCAATTGAATGTGCCCTACGGAGCGCTCATCACTCCTCCATCGATACCTCCCCTTACCAGGCCCTGTTCGGGTGTCCAATGATCCTTCATGGATCCGCTTACCCGGTACTGAAGACATTAGGTGCCTTGCAAGAGGGAGATATAACAGTACTGCCGGCCGTAGATAGATGGCAAGCCCGGCGTGACAAAATAGAGCAACACCTGGCCGCGGCTCACACTAGACACGAGAAACACTATAATCTGCGCTGCAGAGCAGTAGAGTTCTCGCCCGGCCAGGTAGTCTATCGACGAACCTTCCCCGTAAGCAGCAAGGTCGACCGGTTTAACGCTAAACTGGCAAATAAATTCACGAAGGCTCGCGTGAAGCGAAAGCTTGGGAGTGGGAGATATGAGTTAGAAGATTTAAAAGGCAAACTAATCGGAACCTTTCACGCCAAGGACCTCAAGGCCTGACAGCCTGAGTAGCGGAAAGTGATCTCGTGGACCAGGGGTTCGAGACGACGACTATGTGGTATAGCCGGCGGATCGAGTCCTTGGGACAGGAGACACCATCCGTAAGAGAGACTTCACGCTCCTTGGGACTCGCCGGGACAATGTGGAATTGCCTCGACCTTTCCCATGGGCGCGCGAAGTCACTCCACGGCGCGATCAGTCCTGGAGCGCGGTCTAATACAATTTCTGGAAGCAATGTCAACTCCGAGTAGCCCTAATAAGGCATCTCGCCGGCCTAACCGGTTATCAATAGGGTACCCGTCGAGGTCCGCTTGGGTAGCTTCCCCAGCGGATGGTACACCTGCTTGATCGACTTGACTGTCTGGAGCCAAGCTTCATGTTGAAAACTTCAGGGGTTGCCAGACCAACCCCCCCAAATATGCATATGGAGGTGACTGCCTTTGAGGAATAGAACTGCTCCTGACTAGAACTAACACTAACTGACCTTTTTGCCAAATGGTAGGCTGAAATAAAACCCCAAGGACTCACAAAACATAACATCTTATAAGCTCCACGGCTGCCTTTATGTTTATTAAATTAACGTTAATTATCTTTGCCCCACTCACTTACTCAATTTACTCTCTAGCTTCTCTGCCTTTGAACAAAGATATTGAAGCGCACCACGGTGGCAGTAACCTCTTGCTATCCATGGGTAGCTCAGTACGGAACGGCATTGCTTCCTCTTATGTTTATCCACCTCTACTGTTGTAGTCCGGGTAGTAAAGATCTTTATGCCCCTCTCTGAATCTGCATTCACACTTATAGGGTTTGCCCTCGATGTTCATTTTCTTTTAATCCGAATTTTCCAACTGTAAACAGTTAGATCCTCGCAAATTTTTTATCTTTGACCGACTTTTGAGCACTTTTACTTCTCCCTGCCAGGTGTCGATGCCCTTTTGGTGAAATTCCCCAAACTCCAACAAATCGGAATTTTCCGACTTACATTTACCATACTCTTTAAATGGGTACTAATTAATTGTACTTATCCTGTTTTACTTGTTCACTCATTTGCCTATCCTTGTTGCACTCGAATTGTCACACTAACCGACTAGATTCGCTCTTAAGTGACTGGCCAGTTGTCCGAACCCTTTTATCCTTAAGTTTTTGGATACACAACAGCAACATCATGCTGATCAGTTGTCAGCTCCAGCTCCAAATACCTTAAGCCCGAATCCTCTACTCTCGGAAGATTCACCTCTCCGGACCGTTTAACAACCCCTCATGGGTATGTAAAAGTGACTCACGAGGTCACAGACATTCCGCCGTACCGCTGTGCCCTGGGAGGGGGAGTTATTGGTCGCGGACGTTGCACTAAATAATTCCAACTACCACCGCAGGACCACATCTGTTATGAGTATAGAGCCAACAATCTAGACACAATCCCGGCTCATGAGGCCCAAACGACCCTATAAGACGCTTGCCTAGGGATGTATAGGAGATATGCAGAGTACGGGATTCCCGGACGGAACAAAACCTCTCTGGTACCACACCCCAGTAGGGAGCGCATGGTGTAAATAGCGATAAGAAACCAAATCGTGGCCGTTGACGAGCGCAGTTGTCCAAAATGATGCCAATACTTCAATGAATCTCAACAGTTCTGTACGTTTTCAAATATAGAGCAGCGGATAAAGTAGTTGAGGCGCTTAACCCAGAAGACAACTTGTACATTGACTCCCGAACTCAACCCCTCCGAAGGCATAGCGGGGGTGGAATACACACATCACCTTGGTACAGCCCGGCTAGCTCAGTCAGTAAAGCACGAGACTGCTAATTTCAGGGCGTAGTCGAGCCACACGTTGGGCTAGTGATCAAACAAGGCCGCCGTTTGTTTTTTTTCGCGCCACCTCTCGCCGGGCGGATTCGAAATGGCGCGCGTTGTAACGGACGCCCGCGCAGTTCAGGCCTAAATAATTCCCAAGTATGCTCCGTGTTGTTTTCCTTCTTCCCAAACTATTAATTCTTCCGCGCTTTCAAAAATTTTCTCCCAAAATTTGCAAAGGGAAGAAATTTGGCAACTTCGCTTTGGGGAGCGTTGCAAATTTGCTTTACGGGATTTTTTTTCTCTCCTATGGAATTTTTTTGTATCCCCTGTCTGTCCCTCGACTAAGAAAAAAAAAAAAAAAAGAAGAATTCTCGGCCCAGAAGAATTCTCATCTAAGCAACTACTGTAATATCAAAATCATTAGAAGTTATGCTACCGCCACTTGACTGGGATGTACAAAACGGCATTGATAATTCCCTATACCAGGTACAGTAACGTCTAAAACAAATCTAAATGACTATTAGTGGCGAAGATGACGATGGGAGCATTACTTCCGTCGAACAAATTTATGCTTTGGTTAAATTTCTAGATAGAGCATTAAACCCTATTCAAATATCTTAAAAAGGCGCAAAAACTCCAGACACTTTAAATATTGATAACCCCGCGGAATCACCCTGGCAACCCCAATAACTACCCAACGAAAAAAAAAGAACCAAAAAGTTACAGGGATAGCGGGAGGAATGTGCGTTACGCTGGTGACGTATCCAGGCGTACATGCGTTGCATTCGTTGACAGATAATATAGAAGTGTGTGTATTTAAATGCGACCTGCCGAAATATTCCGTGAATGCTCCGCAAGCCACGCAAAAGTCGGGCTACTTTCAACTTTTTCTGCATTGCCGCATTCGGCATAGGACACAAGCATACACAACAAACACATGCGACTCGTTACTTGGATTTTTGGGCTGTCTGTGAATGCCGGGACGGAACGCAACCATGCAATTATGTGTCAGTGGAAAATCTCCGCATATCATGGAGCTGCTGATTGCAATGCGTGTGCGCTTGTATGTGTCACCAGCTTTAATGGGACTTGTAAAAAGCCCTGAACGATGAGCGGGCGTTTTCTGGACGGGAGGAAGTCAGTCAGGTTTTGTCGTTTTCAAAGTGCAGTGTCGCCATAAAAAAATCAGAATTTTTTTTTCTGGTGTTTACTATCTAAGAAGTAGGAAAAACTGCTTCAGAGGAAGGTGTTAGACGATTAAGAAAACAAATTGAGGAGAACCAGCTAAGTAGCCCTTTTCTTTTGTTGATTGTAGGTCCGGCTTAAACCGTGAGTAAAGTATGATATTTGAGTGGAACGTTAGAAGAATGTTGGTTAGATACTTTGGAACAGGGTTCCCGTTTTCCGCGCGTTAAATCGACTCCTCTCAGTAGTAGATGTTTCGTACGGAAGTTATACGATTTGCATTGTTCTTCTAAGAAGGAGAAGAAAGAAATATCCAAGTAAAATAAGAGAAAGGAGGGAAACCTGAAATAAAGGAAATAGCAGAGATAAATAGCATTCATAAAACGAGAAGTTCCGTTCATCCGAGTGGTGAACACTTCTCACACGTGCTAGGCCCAGGATTTTTTTTTGATTTTAAATTCTTCCAAATAGTGAATAACCAGAAAATAATGTACTTAATTGATAACAAATATGGCATCAAAATAAATGAATAAGTTCATACCATTAATAAAATAGTTCATATAGTCAAAAAGTCAGAAAGTCAAAGGAAAGAAAGAAGTGAATAGTGATAGTATTTTACTTGAGGTCGCGAAGTTTTTGCTGTAAAGAATAAAAGTTATTCTCACATTTTGGTCGGTCCTTTTCTTCATTTACAATTATAAATAAGCAGGTAACATTATTATAAAAAAAAAAAAAATGGTGGAAAGTTCGCTTTTGGTTAAGCGTAACAAAGTGTTCTTTATAAGTTCTTAAATGAAAAAAAAAAAAAAAAGTACCAGAAAAAGCGGGAAAGTCGGAAGAGTCTTGCCAGCTTTAAAAAAATTTCCGCCACAGAAAGAGTAACACAAAAAAAAAAAAAAAAAAATATAAAACTGAATTTCTCTATAGATTAGTTTTTCATTTAATTGTAGTTTAGTATTTGTCGTGCGATAAAGAAAATTAGAAGATTCTTCAAACTAGTTCTAGGAAACGTCAATTATTATCCGAGAAAAGCATATAAAAATTGGCCATTGCAGAAAAATTTAAAAGAAAACAAAAAGAAAATTTTATCAACAGAAACAAATTATTTGGCTAATTAATATAAGACGTAAAAGAAGTGTAAGTTATATAGAACAACAGAATATGTAGAAGGAGCATGTAAGAAGATAACTAGATTATATAATAGAGCACGCTCTGAACGAATTGTATTAAACAATTTTTGTTTTCTTTTGCATTATCTATTAATTTTTTTTTGATAAATTTAAAAACATTTAAAGAGAATTATATTCAATAATAACTATATCAATATATATACAAAATAAAAAAAAAAAAAAAAAAAAAAAAACGAGAGGATTATATAAATTTAAAAATTTAAATAAGAAATAGGTAATTAACTATTTTTACGGAATAAGTTCAAAATCACCTGACGTTGTTATTTAAAAAAATATATATGGAAAGAGAAACAATATTTAAAGTAAATTTATATGGTAATGAATTAAATTTAAATTTCATCGGTTAAATAGCTTTAAAGCCCTTATTTTTACCCCATACTTTAATGATTACAACTAATAATAAAAAAAAAAAAAAACAAGTATAAATATTTTTATGTGAGGGGAATGGTCAAGTTATCACGATGGTAAGATTCTTTTGTGTGTGTGATTTTTTTCATATTTTGATCATTTTTCTTTATTATTTTAATAATACAAATTGGAATAAATTCAAGTATTATTTCTATTTATTTATATTTCTTTTTCTTTTCATTTTTTTGTCTTGAAAACAATCATTCAGAGTCCAAAATTTATTACTTAATAAATAAAACGCTGCTAAATAAACAAACCAAAAAATTTTCAAATTAAATATTCCGGCCATTTGCAACAAACAAAAAAAAAAAAAAAAACAAAGTCAAAGTAAGAAAAATTGTTTAACCTTGTAAAAAGGTGAATTAACATTAATTTTGAGAATCATTATTTTTATAAAATGATAAACAGTGCCTACAATTACTTTAAGGAAGTGCGCATTGTCTATTATAATTTTTCTCTAATTTTGTTTTTTATTGGTATCAACTATTATTAATTTTCTTTCCTTTATTTCTTAAACGTAAATCATCAACCCTGTTTTGAATTCAAAAGATAGTAAATATACCGACGAACCTTTGAAGAGAAATTATATCACAGGTGGTGTTACCCCTTAAGATGCACCAATAGGCATTTTTAACAATAAATATTGTTGATGAATACCTAATTTAGAACTATCATTGAATAGTTAATAAATACATAACTTTTTAATACTGAAATAAATATTGTTGATGAATACCTAATGTAGAACTATCATTGAATAGTTAATAAATACATAACTTTTTAATACTGAAATAAATACTGTTGATGAATACCTAATTTAGAACTATAATTGAATAGTTAATAAATACATACTTTATAATACTGAAGTAAATATTGTTGATGAATACCTAATTTAGAACTATAATTGAATAGTTAATAAATACATACTTTATAATACTGAAATAAATAGTGTTGAGGAATATATAAATTAGAGCTACAACTGAATATTCAATAAATACATAACTTAAAAATACTGAAGTAACTACTGTTGATGAATAAATAAATTAAAACTATAGTTGAAATAAAGTACCAATAAGTAGATTTGAAGTATGTACGGAACAACCATGATGGAATAAAACACCCCCCCGGTACGTGTGGCCCCCGGATTCATGGAGTCCCAGGCCAAGGTAAGCGTCTCGCATCCCTAGATTGTTTGATATCATGTGACCACCCCATTGACAATGACCCGGTGACCAGTGACCACTCTTTCTCTTTTCTCCCTTATAATTAGCCCCTCTCGTTGGTCCTAGACGTGTTTCACCCCCTTGTCGCCCGTATTTAATTTAGTTGTTATATAGGCACGAACGATTTAACAGTATAACTGTCACCCCCTCCGACATCCAAGCACCGCGAACCCCACCCCATCTGGCGAGCTAGCTAGCGCACCGCTAGTCGTGTCTACAACCGGTGCCTTGGATGCGTAAATTCGCGACACTTCCCCCGACGGTCGAACCGTCCGAGCCACCCTTCTTTTGAGTCCCCTTCCCCAAGTTTTTTGTAATAGTAGTCTTTTGGCCTTTATGGCAATTTCCCTTCTTCGTGCCCCGGCACACCCTACCCCGACAGTTACAGGTGCTCCCGTAAGCCAATAGTAGTAATCAGGTGATAGGAATTTTAATATACAGTAGGAGAATCTGTATTTCGGATAGCTGGGACTATTCCTATAAAATTTGGAGTCATTAGATTCAAAATACATTTGTTTGAACTATGACCAAAATTGCCTGTGTATTCTGTTAAAGCCATGAACGTTAAAATATTTAACATTAATGCAAATAGCAGCATTCAGCACTCGAAATTCGAGGGCCATTTTCTATAGCTTTTTTTAATTTAAATCTAGAAGTCTTCAATAACAAAATTTTTGAGAACAATAAAACAAAATCGAAAAAAGAAACAAATATTTTATAGTTGGAAAAAGCAATGCCAAAAAACGAACTTTTATTTTCTCTAATATTGCGAAATTGTCAAAACATGTGAAATTAATGCAAATATTGAAAATCAAACTATTCGCAATATCTAAGGAAAGAACGAATACTTATTTCTGTAAAATTTGGAGACATTAAGTTCAATATGCTTTCATATTAAGTGTGACCAAAATTACCTATGTATGTATTCTTTTACAAAACTTGCTGGTAAACTATGTTTTTGGTTTTGTTTTCCGGCGCGTAAATAAACAAAGATGATGCCTTTCCAACTCGCTGCACCCAACCTCAAGACATTTAAAATTAATCCAAATCTTCAAAATTCAACTCTTCAACAAATATTTAAACCATTAACGAAAAACCAATTATTCCTATAAAAGTTCGAGAGTTTGGATATTGGTTTGTTTGTCTAATTCTGCGAAGTATGTCTTCGGTCATGCCGTTCTTGTATTTTTCCCACAAAACCGATGGTTCTGTTGGGTATCATGTCGTCAATATAATTGCGAACAGTTGACGAATATTCGGCGTGGATGCAAATGCTGCATCAGTAAGTGGCAGATCCCAATGATTCTCGTCTTCCAGCAATTAGTCCAGGCGCTGGAGCGTTTCCAGTGGTTTTGGCGTGATGTAACGGAGTTTTTATTTTTTTTAAAAAATTGCAAAATATCATTACTCCGGATATGCTCGGCGCGTTTCAAATTCGGTTGAAAAAGGACTCAGTTTATATTGCACCAATTTAGCTGTTTTTCGAGCGAATTTGAAACGCGCCGAGCATTTCTGCCGCTATTTTGCAGCTGAGTTTTTTTTTTCAAAAAATTAAAATACATTTAAAAAATTTAAAAAACAGCAATTTTATGATTGGATATTGTAAAGTGAGTCTTAAAGCATACGTAAAAAATTAAGGCCCAACATGGTAGCTTTTTCTTTGGCGCTGCAACAAATTTAATTTTTTAAAATCACTTAATTGCAAAATCCATTACGCAAAAACTGTTTGACAGACAGTGATCATGTATTGGATATAAGTAAAACATACCTTAAACTACCTAATTCCAGAATAACATTGAAAAATAATGGTATTTTCTTTTGTTGGTATAACTTTAAAGTGAGGGTACCATTTTTCGCAGTTTTCGGTATTTTGCAATGCAAAAATTCAAATTTCAAAAATCAAACTTACGCTAAGTTTTAGCAAATCCAATAACGAACAAAACATGTCCAACAAACTTTTCGCGTGGAAGCCTTCGTTAAGAAATATTTATCAAGAAAGGTCAAAAAACAGGGAATTTTTCGTGAATTTTTCAGTTTTTGGGCTCCCATAAATTTTCCAGGCGTTTTCATGTTTGCGCACCCCCTAGATATTGCTGGGGATGCCATTCCTGACCAATTCCACCAAAAAAGTCCGTTACATCACGCCAAAACCAAAATTTATATGTCTCACTGCTCTAGCGCCTGGACTAAATTGCAACTCGCGACATGCATCTTGAAATGTATTGAATATTTGACCATTGACGAAAAATTCGAAAGACGTTGGTCCTGGAACATTCAGCAACAACAAACGCAAAAAGAAACATTCACGTTGTTTTGGATGTCCTGTGTAAAGTCGTCCCAATGCCTTTGCTTTCAATACTCGTGCAATAGTTGAATGTGGTTCGCCTTGTCTACGTGGCTTCCATTTCTTACCTGATTTCTTCCATGTACAATAGCGAGGGACGACGTCGGTATATAACAATGGTGTTGCGAATTGTCCGAAAATATCAGGTTTTTGGCACAGTGTGAAAAAATCAGTAAGTGTAGTTTTTGGTGGCTGGAAAGCTCGTTGGAGAGTGGAGTGAAATATGCACGTTGACCGTTTTCAAGATGTACCGCAATCTGAGGCATAAAGCAAAAACTCAACATTTATATATTTTCTTATTAACACTTTATTTAATCGCACCAATTAAAAGCTTTTACGCATTTTTCAGTGGAAGTATATAAAGAAAAATGGATGCTAATATTTTGCAGGTTTCCCAATGTTCACAAATATTTTTATTTTGTATATAAATTATATGTTTCTTAACTGGTGTGTTTTTGCGGGCTCCGGTAGTTATAGTATACAGTCCATTGTACACAGTATACAGTACACTGTACACAATGTACATACTGTACACACTGTACACTCAGTACAGTCAGTACACTCAGTACACTTAATACACTAATCCATACGTTGTCACTCGTAAAAATCAGAGTGTTTTTTTAAAGCTAACGGTTTTTTATATGTACATGACAATTAAAATTAAATATTTTTTCGCCCCGCCAACTTAAATACAATCAGTGAAACATTGAAATTCTCTATATTTCGACAACAGCTTCACTTCTCTGGACCAAAATTATCCTATCTTTCAATCTGGAACCAACCATACACATTCTCAAATTTTCATTTAAATCTGTTGGGCGGTTCCGGAGATTAGCGTGTACAAACATTGTGACACGAAATTTTTATATACTAAGATTGTAACAAAATAAAACACTAAGCTTCTTCTTCACTAAGTTTTCCCTATTCGGAAAAAAATAAAAAATCATGCACATCATCTCACTCCCAGTTAGCATTTATAAGCACAACATAAACCGGGACCGAAGTTTCACTCCTGCTTTTTCTTCGGGAGCGAAAATCCAAGTTCTGGATTTTCGATCCCCCTTTATAAGGTGTGTTTCACTCTAGATCGAAACTTCCATCCGGAGTGAAACTCCTCTTATAAACATGGTAATATATATAGGTACATATCAATAAGGAAACTATCGATATTTCGACGTAACAAGTAAAACATTAAATGTAAAAAGTAACATTCAAAAATTATTTAGGAAACTTACCATGATGACTAAAACTATCATAATCTACTTTCAGGTCATCTTTGTCTAGGAATTTGTCATGTCGAGGGGAGCCACCACCTTTCATAGATCTAAAATATTGACTCCACCTTGTTCTTCCAGCATCTTTCTTCAGTCGTTTCTCCTTCGCCCTCCTGTCGAGAAAGTTCATTATTAATAAAAAAGTAACAAGCTAAATACAAGCAATAAATTAATAGCATTGAATAAGCAGCAATACTTGCCTATTTTGAAACCAGACCTGGACCACTCTCATATCAAGCCCTGTATCCTGCGACAATTGTTCCCTCACGTGTCTTGCTGGCTTTGGGCTGTTATTGTAGGCAGTCTTAAGTGTCTCTAATTGTTTGGCTGTAATTGTAGTTCTAGGCCTCTTATTGGGCTGGTCGCCATCTAGCGAGCCGTCAATGTAGAGACCTGTTCGGGAAGATTAGGAATTTAAATTTCCTTTAGAGAAATTTATTTCATATTATAGGAAAATGATTCGGGGTTCGAACCTTTTGCCTTGGCTGCCTCATAGTCTGGCTTACAGACTAATTTTCTATCCTCCATCAGGTAGAATTCGTCACCTGTGTTAAGAGTTCTGGAGCACATGGCACAAACGAAGCATTGCAGATGGTACACGTTGTCCTGAGCCCGTCTGACTACTTGTGTCGGAGGAATACCTAAATCACAGGCCGAACATTTTGTCCCATATCGTCTGCATGACCCGAAAACGAGAAGGGAGAGGCCATTATTATCAAAACGAGATTCTCATAAGGATTTGCAAGTAGAGAGGACATTTTTTGCACTCTTTAATGTGAAGAAGGATATTAACTTACTTGAAAAAATCATCCTTGCAAAAAAGTTGTCCGTTGCGGGCAAAGCATTTGTCGTTTAGTTGAGCATGGCATTCGCTGCATTGTAGGCATTTCGCGTGCCAGGTTCTTTCTAGGACTTTTAATATAAAGCGGTCTAAAATTAGTTCATGGCATCCCCCACACTTTGGAATAGTTGCTGAAAATAAAGAATGGATTTTTTATAATGCCAACATGATGCGAACTTGAAAGCGAAATATGATTAGTAGTGGAGTAAGGCAAGCAAACCATAAGGAATTGTTTCCAGTCTCAAATTTTTATTGAAACATGTTAGTTATATCGAATACTATACGGAATGGACATTTCCTACCTCTAGCAACTGCCGCTACGCAAGTAATTGGCCATTTTGTGAAAAAACGACCATTTTGGTCTTTATTTTTAAATATAGATGAGTATTTCTCGGTATGTGTAGGTCCAAATAAACCGAAAAAAATTGAGTCTATTCGTTATGATATTCGCTCTCAGCGGTTACAATATGAAATTATTATATGCACACATAACCTCAAAAAAAATAGAAATGATTAAAGCTGCCAAATTTTGGTTTTTTGGTTATAACCTCGGATGTTTTAATTGAAATTTGATGAAGTTTTTAAAAATTATATTTTATAACATGAACAATGATTGGTTAAAATTTCAAGTCAAAATATCTAATACAAGACTCAAAAATTAACTGCAAATTTGAAAATTTATTGGCCAATAACATTTGTGCATCGCATCGTATGAGATTCCTTTTTATTTAAGGGTAGGTTTTTTTATGCACTTTATGCTGGTGAGCAAGAAAAAATTTTAAACTTGAAATAAAATTGAAAAAAATCGAATCGAAAATCGTGAAATTTTGTATTTTTTCGTCAATTTTTTCGAAAAATCGCAATTTTTTTGATAAAACTCAATTTTGCTTAGCACACGTCTCAAATGAATTATTAATCCAAAAAAAATTTAGTTTTATCAAAAAAAGTGGGATTTTTCGAAAAAATTGACGAAAAAATACAAAAATTCACGATTTCGATTCGATTTTTTTCACTTTTTTTCAAGTTTAAAATTTTTTTTGCTCACCATCATAAACTGCAATAAAAAACCTACATTTTTTAATTAAAAGGAACCTCATTCGAAGTGATGCACAAAAATTATGGGCCGATCAATTTTCAATTTTGAGGTCAATTTTTGAGACTTGTATTAGATATCTTGACTTGAAATTTTAGCCAGACATTATTGTTCCCATTATAAAGTATAACTTCTAAAATTTTCATCAAATTTCACTGAAAAAATCCGAAGTAATAACCAAAAAACCAAAATTTGGCAGTTTTTTTCAGTTTTTATTTTTTTGGGGTTATGTGTGCATATAAAAATTTCATCTTGTAACCGCTGAGAACCAATATCATAACGAATAGCCTCAATTTTTTCGCTTTTTTGAACCTATACATACCGAGAAAACCCCATTTATATTTAGAAAGGAAGACCAAACTGGTAGTTTTTTTGCAAAATGGCCGAATACTTCCGTAGCGGCGGTTGCTAGAGGTAGAAAATGTCCATTCCGTACATGTTTCAAAAAAAATTTGAGACTGGAAACAATTCCTTTTTCACTCAAATTTGATGCTTATCCGACTCCACTATAGGTCTGATATTTGTAAAACTACAGGTAAATTTTTTTTTCAATTAATAAATTCTATCTTATACCCCGGGTTCACCGGCCTCAGTTTAATCAAGTTCAATTCAATCCGCAAAAGTGGCTTCACGGACTAAAGTCGAGTTCAGCGCCTGAAATTGTTGTTGCTTTTTCGCCAGCAGAAAGAAATGCAAAGCTCCCTGGGATGGCATTCCACTATTCCAGTTGATTACTCTCTTTTGAGCGAGCTTTTATTTTCAAGCTTGATTTCATGTTCTGTTGGGCGAAATCAGACTTTATTTTTCCTGACTTCGGAATGTGAAAATGAATGGGAAATCAGGCAAAAATTGAAGCTCAGCAGACTAATTTGCTCGAACTTGCGCAGTTCGGCCGGTGAAGCCGGGGTATTACGAAAAAAAATGTAGATGGTTATACATATTTCAAATTATGTTGTTATAAAAACTCCTTGTTACTTCACAAAAAATACAAAATGATTGTTTTTACTAGTAGAGATGTGTCAAAATAAAAGCAAGCGACCTGTGCTAATGTATTTTGATTATTAGGAATGGATATATAGTAATGAACAATAATAAGACCAAAGAAAATAAAGCATTTAAATCATTCAAATATAATAACTTATTTTTATCAATAGTATATAACACCTCAAATAGAAACAAAATTGACAATAAGAGGACTAATTAACTTAATCATAGCATAAACACTATGTATCTAATATCTAATAATAACAATTATTAAAATGGATAAAAATTGTCATAGTAACAAACATCTTTTAAAACACAATCTAAAAGAATTCTAATTCCCTTCTTCTTCTTTCTTCGGCACTACAGTCCATTGTGAACCATGGCCTTCTCAATAATCAGTCAGATCTGTTTTGGCTTCTTTGTTCCATTTGCCTCTCATCATTGTTATATCTATACGTCTAAGGCCCTCCGCATACGAGACGACTGATTTGCAATCCCAGTTGTTTACACAATTGTTTAGTGACCTTGCCTGTGTACGCAAGTGGGAATCCACACACGGGTCGACAGAAAAGAGACCGATTTGAAGCTAGTTTGCAACTGGTCGCGTGCGACCAATGTCAAATATTGCCCAATGTTCGTGACTAAAAACTTTGTGGGCACAGAACACCGATTGATCAAAAATCAGTTGCGCTCGTTTGTGGACAAGGTCTCTTTTTGGTTGGAAACTGGTTGCAAACGTCATTATTGTGAAACCAATTGCAAACTGGTATTGCAAATCAGTGGACTCGTGTGCGGAGGGCCTAACCCTTATGACGAGCTTCTTCTTCTTAGGCGGCTTTGCAGCCCAATTCGAGCCTTGGCCTCCATCAACTTCTTCCTCCAGACGTCTCTCTGTTCCGCACCTTGCCACCAGTTTCTGATGTTAAGGAGTTTTGCTGCATCAGCCTTAACACTGTATTCCCACCTTGACCGTGGTTTGCCAACTGGTCTGGGCCATCTGGTAGTATATACAGGGCTTTTTTTGATATCATTGAGTCAACCATTCTTTGGACATGGCCGGCTCAACTTAAATGCAGTAGCTTGGCATGTGTCGAAAGCTTACACTCTTTGTATTGTCTTCATTGATTGGCCCGTATATCCTTCGGAGAACCTTCCTCTCAAATATATTTTGTCTTGCACATTTAGCAAGGCCAAGACAAAACAGGACAAGACAAGACTGCAAGATCAAGATAGCAAGACTTTTTGCTCATCACTAAGTGCCAAAAGTCTTGCAGCGATGAGCATCTTCAGTCTTATCTATTTTCCCTCGACACTTCACAAATTATCACTGAAGAGGAACTATTAAAACTAATCTTAAAACAATTATATGTATTTAAACTTAACATACACCTAAAAGCCATTTTCGTATTCTTGATGTTCTGAATATTATACAACTTCTCAAGGAATTTTGTGTACAAAATAACATAGATAACTTAATTATGATAAGTTCTTCCCCTGCATCTACAGTCAGCACAACTCTCCGAAATCAACTTGCACATTCCACAATACCGCCTTTCGAGGTCTTAAGGCCCAACTATGCATGGCATAAGCGCATATGCCAAGTGCATACGTCAAGTTCGGAAACATAACTTGTTATGAAGGTGGCTACGGTTGACATAACACGGCATAAAAGCTTTCGTTAAACATTCGTTAAACATAATGAATGCGACTTGGGTCGAACGTGACATGACAACATTAGGAAAAGCAAGTTATATTTATTGCTGTTTATTTTAGAGCAAGTGATTTTTGTTCATGTATGGAGAAATAAAAATATCTATATATATACATATATATAAATCAAAATTAATTTTCACTTTCACAGCGCTGATTTTACATCAACTTTATGTCGCCAATGTTATGCATAGGCGGTAATATGTTTTGGTTGACATAACGCTGACTTTCGATATTTTTTGACGTTTTGACATATGCGCTTATGCCATGCATAGATGGGCCTTAAGTCTGAAACCTTTTAAAAATTAACAATGCCGTTAATTGAGCTATTTAATTCAAAAAAAATCCTGACACTGATATTTTTTTTTAATTTGTTCATTGAATAGTGTACTTTAACCTCATGAAAAATTATCACTCGCCGGGGTAGGAGAACCCTCAAAAAACCACCCCCTAAAAAAATCCGTTTTTGACTAATATATCTTAAACGGTAAGTGTTATCATAAAACAGTGTGTACAAAGTGTGTAGATTATGCGATTATCTACAAAAAAAAATATAGGATACATTTTCCCGTACGATTTGCCATTCATGAGATATTGAGCCGGTTTAGACGGTGCGCTCCAGCGCATGTGCCTCACGAACTTTGTGGATAAAGGGAGAAGTGGGGTGGTAACTCTCTTCATTCCCACTCCTCCCTTCATCACCAAACGTTCGTGAGGCACATGCGCTGAAGCGCACCGTCTAAAACAGCTCATTGCCGTTTTAAAGATTTAAAATACTCATTTGCGACCTGTATAGGTCATCAGACGTTCAATAAATCCTTTGTTGGACTACGTGGCTAATATTTTCAGGGGTGATTCCTGGATGTATTGGAGAAAAAAATTGTTGAAGAGAGGGGGGCTATCCCCACTATCCACTAAAATACAGGGTGTTTAAGAAAAGAAGAAAAAATATTTTTTTTAAATTTACTTAACCTTCAATTACTCCTAGACTAATTATAGTAAAGCAACAAAATAGGCTCATCAGAATCCCAATATTCTTCGTTTTTCAGCATTTTGCCCATATTTTAAACCTACATATATTCTAAACGGAGTCACTCAACTTTTTGATCTTTTTATCAAATAAAAGAATACACATTTACCTAAAAGATGAGCCATCACCCCAGACCGCCCTGGTCTATCATATTCTTGTCTATCCTTTAAACCAAGCTTGCTAATAGACCTTGCACCATGACCTGAACCTGAACGACATGAGACACTGGTAGTACTTGTGATTCCTAAGATTGGTTTTTCTACATAAAAGAAAACACAAAATATTACAAGGGGCTATGTATGATGGCAATAAGGCAATAAAGACCTGTTAAAAATGAAGTAAGAAAAATAAATTTTCGCCATTATGAATCGTACTTAGTCGTTCCGGAACTAGCTAGTCATTAACTTAAATTCTTAATATTATTACTCAATTAACAAACTTGATTAAGATAGTTGTCGCACTACCGACATCCGATCTCTGTGAAATTAAATTATTAAAGCACGAAGCCCCAATCGCCTGTATCTAACTGCAAAAACATACTTACTTTTCTAGTTACATTTTTGCCAAGCAAATAAATGGTTATACTGCATAGTAAATTCCTCTATATACGATGAGATACGCGATACACAAATCCATCCCTATAAAATAAGCTATACAACACTAGTAGCCTCACGTAGTTCAATGGCGGATTGTGTTCAAGAAATACCGCGGAAGCGGGCTTTGACTATTGTGCCATAAGCAGTCCAACTACCTGAGATTTGTTAACGAGACCGCTTGCACAGATGCAGGATGCAGCAGTTTGTCAAAAGAACTGTCACATGTAGTTACTTGCTCAAGAATAGTCGCGTCGAATAACGAGAACGAGAGGCCAAGCCAGTTGAGCAGTACCTGACATCCTCGTTGCTGCGCCTAGATAATTCTTTGGCAGGGTTGCGAGCCAGACCAAGAATAGCCTGAACTAAATATGACGTGCCGGACCGTAAGAAAACTGAACGAGTTTGAGCTTCGTTACGGCGCTTTGACAGATAGCCCTAAATGAAAATGTAAAGTGACAAATGTAAAATGGATTCCGTAAATGCTCATTTAAGCAATTTATTTGGTTACGTTACGGTACGTCATATTTGGTTCAGGCTAATATGTCGCTTGGAGTTCATCCGGCCAGATGTTCGGTGTATTTCATAAGGACCCGATCCTCTAGGACAAAACTGGTGGGTTTCTCAATAGCTAATTCAGAATCGATAAAAATAGTGCCAGAACCCTATCTGGCCAAGTCTCTCGCCTTTTATTTATTCTCAAAGCTCTGATGGGCCATAAGGGCCCGATTAATAATACAAGGGCTTATCAAAGGCGCTTTGGCATTTCCAAACTAATTTAGAGTTACCCGCATTTATCATTCTGTTACCGCTCTTTATCGCAAACTGAACGCTCTACAAGTCTAGTCCTAATAAGAAACTTCCAAATAAGAATACTAAGCAAACTTTCATGGGTTTAAATTACTGTATAAACATAGTTACACTGCGTTACATAATAAATTTAAATAATCTTTTAAAGTAAATAAAAACAGAAGTCTGTATTACACAATAAAATTCATAGCTTATTTTTTTAAACAACTACCTTAAAATCTTGTAGCTGTACAAATGTGCATTTGTAAAAAAATAAATAATATTTTGAACAGAATATAAATAATTAGTAAATAAAGAAAAATAAAATATGAAGGAATAAAGAAAAACTTTTATAGAATATAAGTCTTTTTTACAGAATACCGATACTTGACTTTAACTAATAGGTTTGTTGGGTAAACATTAGTTGTATTTTTAGTATATTATATACCAATATGTTATAAAACATTAAAAACTGATATAAAATCGAAAAGTGGTCTTCTCTAATAGCTTCGACACACGGCTATAGACTATTAATAATAAAAAATCATTTTTACCAGGAAGATTATTAATAATAATAAGAAAAATCACATAGCTGGAGTGTTATTAAATAAAATTGGTTGTACTAATTTTGTTGGTATTCGAGGTATTATATATTGGTTAACATAAATTATTATTAATGATTTAAATGCCTGCTTTTCTGTGTTAGTATTATTATTCATTTATTGAAATATCCATTCGTAATATTCAACAATCATCATAATGGCAAGCCGGTCGTGTAGGCCAAATCCCTTCACACAGCTACATAGTTTGGTTTCGTTATTTTGTCAGGAAACACTGCAAACACTATCCTACAAAAATTGAAAAATATGGGCTGGATGCTACTTTGCGAAAAGATCAAGGTTAAGAAATTGTAGTGTCAATATCATGTGAGCATGGCGGAGTACTGCGAAAAAAAAATCCAAGAAGCACCAATACTTTTTAACACTGCTCTGGAAGCAATAACGATAGAAGCAGAGCTTAATGAGGCAAATAGAATATTCATAAGAAACATTGGGATACTAGCCTTCGCAGATGATGTAGTCATAACTCGAGGGCAGGAACTTCAATGGTAGATCATTAGGAAAAGGAAGCGTAGGACCACCAAGAAAAAAGAGGATAGATGACGTGCCACAAGATTTACGAAATATTCGTGAAAGAAACTGGAGAGGCTAGCAAGATGTAGAGACCACTGGAAGAAGAGACTTCAAGAGGCCGAGTCCATACAACGGTTGCAGCGCCAGTTAAGAAGAAGAAAAATTCGTTTTACCTTTTATTTCTGTGTTCACTACTGGTGGGACCACACTACGCGGTCTTGGGTCGTACGCGCTTTTGCCTTTTTTTTCATATAGAGTTTTATGACTTTTTTACGACTTTGTCCATGGTAAAGGCCGTGCGGCCAAACAACGCGGACAAAAGGCTGTGCTTAAAAAGGTACATTGTGCGTCCACACACTATGAGCTTTTCAAAAGCGCGTACGCCGTTTCAAATGAGAATTGATTTTTTCTCACTCATGACTCAGAAAATTAAAAGATCAGGCGCGCTTTTGCCTGGCCGTACGACCAAAAGCGCGTGGATTCTAAGTCCGCGTAGTGAGGACGGGCCTTACTGTGAACTTTCTAACTCCAAAAGTAAAGGCCGTAGCATAAAAATTGTTCAAACATTATTGATAGGAAATTGGCCAAGCTTTCCAATTTTGCAAAAAAAGAAATAAGTTAACTTGGTATTTTATGGAGAAAAAGGTGGTTTTAGTTGAAATTTTAGTTAAAAAACGAAATTTTGATTTTGATGAATCATTCCTCTGAAAGTTGATAGGATAGAACCTTGACTTTTAGTGTACGTTCACACCAATAAGTGCCACGCGAAGTGTACGCTCACACCAATAGTGGCAGGATAGGTGGTTTGCCAAGGTAGGTGCTATGCTAAGATATACTACTGTTCACACCAGAGCATACCTGCTTGGATAGGATATTAGAAAATGCTGCAGTTGGTCGTCGTTTCATCGTAGGTATCCTAGGAAAAAACAAACACGTCTGTTCTCTTGGATAGCCATCTGGCGACTAGCCATAGCGAGGCGCGGTCGGTCTGAACAACGCAGTGCTAAGACGAACGTTCGTTCGCTTGGACAACTCATCCTGCTACCTAGCTAGCCACTAGGCGCTTAGCGTGGCACTTATTGGTGTGAACGTACACTAAGCGCCTAGTGGCTAGCTAGATAGCAGGATGAATTATCCAAGCGAACGAACGTTCGTGTTAGCACTGCGTTGTTCATACCGACCGCGCTTCGCTCTGGCTAGTCGCCAGGTGGCTATCCAAGCGAACATGCATGATTGTTTTTTCCTAGGATACATTCAGGCAACGACGACCAACTGCAGCATTTTCTAATATCCTAGCCAAGCAGGTATCCTTTGGTGTGAACAGTAGTATATCTTAGAGTAGCACCTATCTTAGGGAGCCATCTATCCTGCTACCATTGGTGTGAGCGTACACTTACAGCTTTAGATAGATGGAAGTATTCTGCGTACACTGATACCTTATTCATGAAAATAGGTCATAGGGTTACAAAAATACAGGGTGATATGTAAAACTCTAAATAAAAAAGGGTGGTTGAGTGGGGGGGAGGAGGGGTTTTGGGACTTTGTGCCCATGGAGACTTTTGATCTATATGTTGAGAACTATCAACCTGCAAAGTTTTAAGAAAATTCACCGAAAGACATTTTCCCATACAAATGGTGCGGGGTCTTTGGTTTTATGATTTGTTTGACCGTGGATGGGGACCTTATCGGAAACAGGTTGCAAGAATGCATTAATTTTTTTTTTTGAAGTGAACCTTTTTTTGTCGCGGTAGAGTAACTTTCTGTGTTTTGATATGGGACCGTCACGAAAAATGTAAGGAATTAAGTGGAATTGACAAAGTAGGCAGGCTGAGGCGAAGTACGCCAAATCCACTTAGGAGTTTAAGTTAAGGAAAAATTTGGTTCTGTAGATAAAATATGCTTATAGGGGGGTTAGTGAGGGCAAAAGCTGGTTCTGTTTGAGTTTAACCAATAGGTGGTTTTGGTGCCAAATCCACTTTTGGGGTTATAGTTAGGGAAAAAGCTGGTTTCGTTGAAAAAATTTATCTTTGGGGGTATATATCACCAAATATGTATAATAAAAGAAAATTTCTGTATGTATGTATGTATGTAGGGATGTAAAATCCCCACTTCTGACACCACATACAGATATTTAAATATTCGAAGGAGTCAGTCGTATAAGCAGTGGCAGTGGACGCGGATGAATTTTTTCAGCTCGGATTGCACGACTAGTTAATTAATCTGATTTGAATCTGTGTTTGAATTCTGAATTAATTATAATAAATTATTGTTTAATTAAAAATTTCTTGCTGAATTGAATTTGAATTGCAATTTTTTAGTGAGTTGGGATTCCTTTTTCCCACATTTGGGGGCTCAACCGAGCGAAAGAAATTAAAAATTAGAGACAAAAAGAGAATCACATTTAAAGTGGAAATTACCTAAAAATCATAAAAGCATAAAATATTAAAATTCAGTTGAGCGGAATGAACTAAGTTCAATAATTTAACAGTGAATTCAGCTTAAAAAAAAAGAGAAACGAAAATTGTCCCGGAATTCAGTTTTTCTTTGAATGCGCAAAACGGTAACTTCTATTGTTCATTCGGAGTACACGCGACGATATCAAGCGAAATACAGTAGTGAGTAACACTAATCGGACGTCTCGTTCACAGTCGCGGCTGAAAATAATTGGACGCTTAACTGCGCTTAAATTGTGCGAATTGTTTTTTGAGAGTAATTGAATTGAAAATAATTTCGGAAAAGTGAATTTCAAGAATAAAATGAGTTCTAAAAATCGACGCAATCAATTTAGTAATTCGACGGCAAATTTCGAAGACTCACGTGGTAATAATCATTCTACAGAAGCCGATGGACGCATGCGATTTAATTTTAGTGACGTGGAGACAATACTAACAAAATTTTCGGGCGATGAAACAATTAGTGTACGAAAGTGGTTTCAAGACTTTGAGCGATACGCTGATACTTTTCAGTGGAACGAGTTACAGCGTTTTATATTTTGTAAAAGATCGTTAAGCGGTGCTGCAAAATTGTTCGCGGAATGTGATGCTAAGTCAATAACATATCGGGAACTTAAGACCGCTTTATACAAAGAATTCGGTACGAAAATAACTAGTGCGGAAGTACATAAAAAGCTACGAGAAAGGAAACGAAAATCGGACGAAACATTACGAGAATATCTTTATCATATGCTCGGGATAGCGGAGCAAGCCGAAGTTGATGAAACGTCTATCATTAGTTATGTAATCGACGGAATTCGCGATTTGCCGCAAAATAAAACTATTTTATACGGTGTGAAAAGTATGGAAGACTTTAAGGAAAAATTATTTGTATACGAGAAAATGAAAAACGACTGCAATCGACGACTTGCGATTAATAGTAGTCACGCAACTCAACCAACAGTGTTTAAACGAAGTGAGAAACCGCAAACTAATCGATACTGTTTTAATTGTGGGTCCAGTTCGCATGAGTCACATGCATGTCCAGAGAAGCCACGAGGTCCGAAGTGCTTTCGATGCAACCGCTTCGGTCACAAAAGTCCTGAATGCCCCGGTAAAGACGAACCTTCTAAATCTGTACACATAATAGTAGCTGATGGCAGACACGTAATAGTCAAGATTAACGGTATTCCAATAAATGGTTTGGTCGACACTGGAAGCGACATTTGTGTTATAAAGGAACGTTACTTAACTTTAATTAATCCTACCTATTTTTCTAGAAATTCTGTGACCAGCATAGCAGGCTTGGGATCCAGTGTACTTACCAAGGGCTGCTGTAAAGCGAATATTGAAATTAATAACGATACCTACGAAAATACTGAAATACACGTTGTAAACAATAACTATATGAAACCTGATCTTATTTTAGGAATGAATCTCTTGCAAGCGGCCACCATTACAATTGACAGAGGAAAAATTACCATCACCAAACCAAATGAAGCTGAAGAGGAAAATAAAGAGGAAGAAGGGCCAATGTGCTGCCTAGCCAAATTAGAAGTTGATGTGCCGAATGAAGACTTACCCGATTTTAGTATGCTGAAAAAGAAAGGTTTGGATAAAGATATAAAACAAATGATAAAAAATTACACGCCCGCTAAGCCACCATCATCTCCAATTCAAATGAAAATTGTAACTTTGGACGACGAACCCGTTCATAGTCGTCCTAGAAGGTTTCCACCAGCCGAGCAGCAAACTATCGACGCGCAAATAGCAGAATGGATTAAGGATGGAATTGTTCAGGAAAGTACCTCTGATTACGCGAGTCAAGTACTTCTTGTGAAGAAGAAGGATGGTTCTCACCGTTTATGCATTGATTACCATCGTTTAAATAAGAAGGTTATAAAGGATCGTTACCCGTTGCCCAATATTGAAGATCAAATTGATAAGCTACAGGGAGCTAGGTATTATACAACGCTAGATCTTCAAAACGGATTCTTTCACGTAACAGTAGAAGAAAATAGCCGGAAATATACGTCATTTGTCACGCAAAGGGGACAATACGAGTTTACTAAAGCACCATTCGGACTTTGTAACTCCCCTAGCGTTTTTCAAAAATATATTAATTATATACTTCGAGATTTAATTAACCAAAATATCATTGTAGTTTACATCGACGACATCGTTATTCCATCAAGGACAATAGCAGAAGGGATAGAAAATTTAAAGAAAGTGTTAGATGTAGCAGAACGAAATGGGCTGAATCTGAAGTGGAAAAAGTGTCAATTTTTGCAAGAAGAGATAGAGTATCTAGGCCAGCGCATTCATAAAGGAACGGTATCACCATCAGTGTTGAAAACAAAAGCTGTAATGAATTTCCCAGTACCATCCACACCAAAGCAGCTACAGAGTTTTCTAGGTTTAGCTAGCTACTTTAGGAAATTCATACCAAATTTTGCAATACGAGCACGGCCATTAACTGATTTGCTTCGAAAAACCGTAAAGTTTACTATAGGAGAAAAACAATTGGATGCAATTACAGATTTAAAGAATGCGCTGACTACGAAACCCGTGCTTAGAATCTTAAACTACGCTGCCCACACAGAACTTCATACCGACGCATCCAGAGAAGGATACGGAGCAGTGCTGTTACAGAAGGACTCAGAGGATAACTCGCTCCACCCGACGTACTATATGAGTAAAAGAACATCTGACGCTGAAAAGAATTATAATAGTTATGAGTTGGAAGTGCTAGCCATTGTACAAGCCCTGAAAAAGTTTCGAGTATATCTGATAGGAAAAGAGTTCAAGCTTGTCACCGACTGCAGTGCATTCGAATGCACTATGAAAAAAAGGGACCTCGCAACTAGGGTTGCAAGATGGGCTCTTCTTTTAGAGGAATTCAATTATAAAATCGAACATAGGTCTGGCAGTAAGATGAAGCACGTCGATGCACTTAGCCGAAACCCCATAGTGATGTGTGTCAACAATGATAGCATTTTCTTAAAACGACTCAAGGATACCCAAGAGAAGGACGATAGATTACGCGCAATCATCGAAATTTTGAAAAAAGAGCCATACAAGGACTACGTAATTAACAATGGAATACTGTGTAAAAACGTAAACAACAATTTTCTTTTCGTCGTCCCGGATATTATGACAAGGAGTGTCATTAAAGAAGTACATGATAGGGGCCACTTCCATTATAAAAAAATGAAAGACATCATTGAAAAGGATTTCTATATCCCAGGGTTACATCAGAAAATAGGAAGACATGTTGCTGGCTGCATCAAGTGCATCTTAGCAGAAAGGAAAAAGGGGAAACAAGAATCGCTGCTACATCCGATTCCGAAGGGTGATCTACCGCTACAAACTTTTCATATCGACCATCTCGGACCGATGCAAGTCACCAGGAAAAGCTACAAGTACATCCTTGCTGTAGTAGATGCTTTTACAAAGTATTGTTGGCTTTTCCCGACTAAGACGTTAAACTCGGAGGAAGTCATACAGAAATTAGAAGTGATAGCAGAAACATTTGGCTATCCTGAACGAATAATTACCGATCGAGGGGGAGCCTTCATCTCAAATAATTTTCAAGATTACTGTAAAAATAATGATATAAATTTATATTTTATAACCGTAGGTACTCCACGAGGAAATGGTCAGGTTGAACGGCTGCATTCCACAGTTATAGAAGCATTAACAAAACTGTCTATGGATGATGCAGAAAAATGGTACCTCTGCGTTAAGCCATTGCAGCAAATCTTAAACTCTACTTATCAACGAGCTACGAAGACAACTCCGTTTAGATTATTGGTAGGAATCGACATGAAAGCCAAAAATGACGTTCGTATGGTAGAAATCATTCAAGAAGAGTATACAAAACAATTCGAGGACACGCGAAGGATGCAGAGAGAAGAAGCGCGAAGAGAAATTGCGAAAATCCAAGAGGAAAATAGCAGGTACTACAATAGAAAACGAAAGGAAGCTAGAAAATACGACACCGGCGATCTCGTCGCAATAGAGAGGACACAGTTTGGTACAGGTCTTAAGATACGTCCCAAGTTCCTTGGACCGTATAGGGTGATTAACGTTAAGGGCAACGACCGGTACAAGCTACAAAAGGAAGGTGATAACGAAGGGCCGAAGGTAACAGACAGCAGCGCAGATAAGATGAAATTCTGGTTAGAAGACGAAATGTATAATAGTGACGATCCTGAGGATGGCGTTCATTTGGGGCAAATGAACGAGCAGGATGGCCGGATGTAGGGATGTAAAATCCCCACTTCTGACACCACATACAGATATTTAAATATTCGAAGGAGTCACTCGTATAAGCAGTGGCAGTGGACGCGGATGAATTTTTTCAGCTCGGATTGCACGACTAGTTAATTAATCTGATTTGAATCTGTGTTTGAATTCTGAATTAATTATAATAAATTATTGTTTAATTAAAAATTTCTTGCTGAATTGAATTTGAATTGCAATTTTTTAGTGAGTTGGGATTCCTTTTTCCCACATGTATGCTTGTATGTGTGCGCTATTGCGGGCGCACCAGTCATCGCAGAGCTTCGAAATTTTGCACGAAGGTCCGTGGGGGTCTCTCATGATACACCTCGAAGCCGGAATATGACCGAAATTCAACATGGCCACCCAAATATAAATTTTTAATTGTGTTCCGATTTCCATAAAAATCGGTATCTGGGGTTTTTTGAGGCAGCAAATAAGGAATTTATGATGAGAACTTATATTATCAAATTCTCAAATTTCCGAATTGCCCAAGCTTCGAAATTTTGCATCAAGATCCGTGGAGGTTTCCCATGATGGCCGCGCAAATATGGTTTAATTTTTCAATTGTGTTCCGATTCCAATGAAAGTGGGTATCTAAGGGTTTTATGGTCGCAAATAAGGTATTTATGAACAAAACTTAAAAATTTAAAATTGCGGGGCCAATATCGCGGACAAATATTGCCAATTGTGTTCCTGAGCAGCTTTATTTACGCAATATGTCAATGTGTGGTTGAGGTTCTCTAAGCAATCGGTTCAGAATTGATCAACAAGGTTTTTGGAAAGATGGTAAGGACAACCGGAAATGTGGGATTTATATATAATGGGTAAGAAGAAGGAAACCCTTCACGCCTAAAATTTTTAGTATAAGTTTACGATTCTGCGATACGGGAAGGGGCTGGCGTCTGGGTAAGCAAATAAACCCTGAGTCAGTGACATTGCAGATGGGAACCCAATTGTCAGACATGTAATTTTTCTGCATTATATTCCATGCCTGATCATGGACAATATTCGTCTCAAGTCACACTCCCTCATTCCGTCACTCCAAGCGTATACTGTCCATCACCGTCAAAAGCCCATATCCTAAATTAGTATAGTATATTTTTTTATTTCAGAATGTAATAATATTTTTTGATTATGGAATGTTTAATTTAACTAAAACTCCAGGCGAATGCCTGCATCAATAGCATCAATAACATTGTGGATCTGCAAATTTTCTGCTCCTAATAGTTGCTGGCAAAAGCCTATTTTTAAATAGTCTTTCACTAATATGTATTTATTTTTGGTGGGTCGTTACCTTTTTAAGGATATTTCATGTGTGTTTATTTCACCAGAAAGACCCATAGGTTTATCAAGGGAGCCTTGCGGATCTTACTAGTCACCAAATAAAAGAATTAGTGAAATAATAGATTTCATATACATAATACTACTGTCATATTTGGGTATTATTATAATAATAATAATAGAGTTTATCCTTCTAGCTCAGAAGGTACACTTCTCAGCTGGGCTGAGAGACGGGCCACGCCTATGTGCAGGGACCGAACCAGCCGAAAGCACTAAAAAAGGTATAAGAAGAGAAAACACCACATAACGAGCATGCGATCGAAAATGCAGGCTCCTTCTCGACCCTCCCCGGCACTCCGGTACCAAGCCGGTCCGGTCCCTGCACACAAACGCGGTCACATTTACCACTGCACAGTGGCTCAGCTAAGATATGCAAACACAAAAAAATGTTAAAAACATATAACTTAAAACAGTAAGAAATGCAATACACAAAGAAGCGTGCAAGAAAAATCAGTCAATTGAGATTGAAAAGGCTCCTTTTAAGGACGTCCTTACTAATGCTCACGCTAAAAACATCAATATTTTTATTCACATTAATGAACATGCGATTAACAGGCTCGAATCTGCCGTAATTCGTGTTAGAGGAGTTGGTGTGTAAGAGAGGTGGCCCTCTCAAATTGTATCCACTCTCTCTAAACGATGTACGGCGACTCAGAAAACCTGAGTCGACCTTTCCATTAAGGAGCTGATGAACAAATACAACATCGGCTACCTCACGACGCCTGCAAAGAGAGCTTAAGTTGAGTAACTTAAGCCGAGATTCATATGGTGGAAGAACTATTGGGTTATCCCAAGGAAGCGAATCGAACGAACCTCCTTTGAACTGACTCAATTCTTCCAACGTGCGAAGAGTAATGAGGAGACCAAACCTGGGACTAGAGTTTGTGTCCCGGGAATTCCCGTCCCGGGAAATCCCGGGACTTCAGCTTGTCTCGATGTCGGGAAATATAGCTCGAGACATTCGAGACATCGAGACGGGTAGTCACATTTCTCTATGATGTATGTCGCGCGCGCGATTCGTATGTAGAGGTCCTTCGATACAGTAGAACCCGATGTAGTCAACCCCGCTCAACATTTCATTGTAGTTAACTAAACGATTTCACAGTAGTCAACTTCCCTGTCCCCATCAAACAAAATATATCAAGCGTATAGTAGCCCTATTTCTGACTCTGCGTATGACGTTTGTTTTCGATACCTGTATGTATTTTAAAAGAAAAGTATAGTGGCTTGAGGCTTGATTCGAAATGGATGGAGCAAGTTCAAAGCTCTGGAAATATTACAAAAAAAAATAAAGATTCCTCTGATGCGCAATGCAAAGGATCAAATACATATACAACTGGGATTTTAAGACATTTACAGCGCATTCAAAAGATACATTTAGATGAACCAATAGCAGTACTATCACCAACTGAAATAGAAAAATCTGAGGCGCCAAAGAAAATCAAAGTTGACACTTAACAAAAATTAAATTTTGAAATCCAGCCGTGAAAATGTTTGGGTAAAATTGTTGCCACGCTTGCAGCCAAGGATGGACTAACTATAAGAGCCATTACCAACAGTGATTTCATACGGGAATCTTTAGCCGCAAAAGGGTACAAGAAATCTAGAGACCAAAACACAATCATGAATTTAATTTTGGAATTTTTCAACCAAAAAAAAAAGGAAATGATACGAGAGCTGAAACCCTACTTTATGATGTTAAAACCAGAGAGAACTTTATGTTGGCCTGATCGAGCATTTTTTGAAGCTAAAAAAATCTATCAAAAAAGCGCTCATTGATTTGGAATTATGCAGCAGGAAAGAGGAAAACATTGCAGCAAAATTTTTACGAACCTTATCTAGTTATAATCTTGAATTTTTTTGCTTAATAATTATCCAGGAAAAATCACTTTGTTTAATTAAATTTATGCTCCAAATTATGATTTTCTTTAAATTCCCTTTGAAAATCTAAAATGTCTCGAATGTCTCGAAATTCCCGGGATATTTAGCTCGAGACGTCTCGGGATCCGAGACTTTAAAAACCTCGAGACTTCATAAACTCTACCTGGGACCCATACTCGAGTAATGGTCTGACAAGAGAGATATAAAGGTGTTTAGTAATCAAGGGGTTATTGAACTCTTTAGACCACCTTTTTATAAAACCCACGACTAAACTACCTTTGGAAGCAATATAGTTAATGTGGGCAGAAAAATCGAGTTTACTATCAAATCTAATCCCGAGATCTTTTACAAAATTAACACGACGGACACTCTCGTTAGAAAAGGTGTAGTTAAAAATTATAGGACTACGACCTCTCCCAAAAGTCATGGTTTCACATTTACTAATATTGAGAACCAGGTTGTTGTTCACACACCAAGAGTAAAAGGTGTCAAGGTCAGCTTGCAAAAGTTTGCAATCCTCGATACTCTTTATGTGACGATACAATTTGATGTCATCAGCGTAAATCAAGATTCTACAGTGTCTTAGCAAGGGACAATGTCATCAATTGATAGGATAAAGAGCAGGGGACCAAGATGACTTCCTTGAGGAACACCGGATGACGCTTCAATGGATCCACGAAAAAGAACTTGGTAGGTCCTGTCAGCTAAGTAAGACTGGAACCATGCTAGAAGGGCTCGTGGAAAGCCTAACATCCTTAATTTAAGAAGTATAATGGAGTGGGAGAGCTTGTCAAATGCCTTACTAAAATCAGTGTAAACACAATCAGTCTGGCAACCGGAAACGAAGCCCTCGACAGCATGAGAAGTGAACTCAAGAAGATTGGTGGTAGTGGAACGAGCTGCAAGAAAGCCGTGTTGGTTTGTTGATACCAACCTCTTGCAGATAGGCGCGATTGCAGAATAGATAATCGATTCAAAGAGTTTCGGAATGACAGACAACTTTGCAACTGGTCTATAATTCGATATTTCGTTCTTGCTACCACTCTTGTGAATAGGGATTATGAACGAATTCTTCCAAAGAATAGGGAAGTACCCATTGTCAAGGGATTTTTGAAATAGGATTTTCAGAGGAGACTGGAGAACCTCTGCACAGGACTTAAGGACAGCAGGAGGAATACCGTCGGGGCCAGAGGTGAAGTCAAATGGGAGTTCGTTTATATGTTTGACGATATCAGCACTGGTAATTGAGAGAGGTAAAATATTAGCCTCACGGTTAGTAAATATGTGACGGAAATTATTGTCATTAGGCTGAAAGTCAGAAGGTGAGAAAGATTGACGAAAGAATGACGCAAACATGTTGCAAATCGCAGGCGATTCACTACTAGACGAGTTCGTGTGTTGCATGGTATTAGGGTAGTTATCAACCTTTTTCTTAGAGTTGACGAATTTAAAGAAATTTCTCGGATCGGTAAACACTTTATCGCTCTTACAGCTAAGATATTCACGATACAGAGCAGAAGAGAGTGAGCGAAATCGGTTCTAGCAATTTATAAATGAATTGAGACTCGGAGTATCCTTTCTCTTTAAATAGGTTTTCCAGAGTCGGTTCTTCTGATTTTTCAAATGCTTGAGCTCATTATTGAACCAAGGTAGAGATGAACTGGGTAATTTTTGAGGCTCATAAGGTACACAAGAAACCAGGGCTTCGTATAGTACGCCATAAAATCGTGCCACGTCGTCATCCAACTCATTTGCAGAAAGTAAACTGTTGAAATTAATCAAGGCAAGTTTAGATGACATCTCATTAAAATTAGCCTTTTTGAAGTTAAAGGCATGGGATACCACCTCCGGACAAGAATTATTCTCAGAATTGAAGCAATAATTGAGCAAGAGTGGAGGATGGTAATTGTCAACAGACAACATGACTATTGGACTGGGTTCAATAGTCATGTTGACTGAGTCCGTAAAAAATACGAGATCCAACTGCTTCCCCAACACATTAGTCACCCCACTCATTTGGTTCAAGCCGAGTGAGAATAGGGAATTGAGAAAACAGGACTCTTTAAGATTAAGGTTCCCTTCAGGGAGGTACTTTTCGTCATCTTCGACATATACCCACTGAATGTTGGGTAAGTTGAAATCGCCTAGAAGCAGTAGCTCATCGCCGGTGTTCATCATACACTGGATATGATCAACACAAGAGATGAGAATATCATAAAGGTTTTTACCTCCATCGTCAAGTGTGCTTATCATATCTGGTGGGATATAGCAGCACAGCAGGAAGAGATTCGATTTAGAAAAGGAAATTTTGAGAGCGACAAGCTCAACGTCAAGGTGGTTGGAGAAACAAGGAAGCGAGATTGGGTTACAAATTAGATGGCTTCTGCAAGCAAGAAGTACGCCACCCCCGCGAGCTTCCGAGTCAGTGAAACGATCCCTCCGAAACACTTGGTAGGAGGAATCAAAGAGTTCAGCATTAAGAATGCCTTCATGGAGCCAGGTTTCAGTGAATGCTATGACATCAAACCCGCTAGCCGTCGATGCCTGAAGGATTTCGTTAGTTTTAGACCGTGTCCCCCTTACGTTCTGGTAGTACAGGGAAAGAGTCTCGAGTTTTTTGGCATCTGTGGAGCGCTCGGAGTAGAAGCGTTTCCATGTTGGGCTCGAGTACGGGTACGCGGGACAAAAAGCTTGGTAAGGGCACCAGCGGGCCAGAAACCAGGGTCTAAGAGAGTCTCGGCAATATCATTTGGCGCAGACAAAACAAACGAAGCAACAGGTTTGGAAGCCTTGCTGATGCATCTGCAATGAACAGTTCCGGGGTCTATAGATTTATTCCTTAGATAATCACAGATAGTCTCCGTCTTAGTTTCGGGAGAGAATCTCGAGATGAAGATGTTTAAAGGTCTTGGTACCGTAACCAGAGGGGTGCAAGACTCAAGAGGATCTGCACCATCGCTGGCCGGTGGACCATCAACTATTAATGGCAGAGAGGTTGCTTCCAAGACCGGTAAAGAGGACGATTCAGTGACTGGAACTTCCGTGACCGAGGAACTCATGGTGACACCATTGCCACTGGTGGGGCGGCGATTTCGACCATTCTTACGAGTTTTGCAACGCGCCTTACGGCCTGGCACGACTGGGTTGTTGGCAACCTGTTGGGGGATGACATTCTCCGAAGGAGAAGCAGCCGCGGGGCAGGGTGAAGAAACAGGTTGCTCTCCTACCTTCAGGGCGCCATCAGATACTACCTCCACTGAGGGGGAGTTTTTACTGTTGAAGACGCTTTCGAATTTTGATGATAGAGCGCTTAGGGCATTATGATTTTGAACCACTGGGACTCAATATCAGCCCTAACACGCCTCGTGCTCCTTTTGATGTCATCCAATATAGGATGAAGAGAAGCCGAGGAGCTGGAGGTGCAGGAGGAAGTGCCGATAGGGTTTAAGATTGACGAATGTATGTCGTCCATCGAATCTAAAGCCGTTGCAACCCGGGAAGAAACTTCCTTGAATTTAACCATCAAGGCACCCGAGTTGGTCGCAACAAGAGCAAGTTTGTCAGATAACGAATCGAGCCGGACGTTGATGGATTGGACGTCATCGGCTAACATTTGAAAATTGGAGATATTGCCGGAAAAGGAGCTGAGACGGCCCAGTACTAATTCATTGCCATCAAGAAACGCGTGAGAAATGTCCTTCATCAGTCTCACGATATGACAGGGCTTAATATCAGAGCACTCGCTACAAGTTAATCCTCTAGGGGCCGAAGAGTTGGCATTAATTCTAGCGTTGAGGCATGTAAGGTGAAAAACGCCTCCACATACACCATCGCAGGAAACCCCATCCCGAACGATCTCCAAAGAGCACAACCTGCAGGCCTGGTGACTCGCCATGAGAGAAAGACAGTTGTCAAAAATTATTTAGAAAAAGTGAAAAAACGATTATAGCTTTGTTCGTTTACTTTTGGGCTGATAAAGTTTTATGTAAAAACATTATGAGAGGGGGGGGGGGTAGAATTTGCGACGGAATGGAACTCTCTTAATTAGACTGAATCTTGACAAATAGAACCACTAAAGCAAATAAGATTGAAAATTAAGACTTATTTGCAGTTTTCTAAGTTTGAGAACCACTCCTCAAGATTAAAATCCTTGCATACCTTTAGGTAAACAAGAAAAGAAAAATAGAAGTAGAAGAGAGAATAGACAAATAGAGGTTATGTCAGAAATCAACACAATTTTAAACAATTACGAAGTAATCAATAAATTGGTCAAAAACTGATTAGTTTAATAAGAAAAGAAAAATCATTTAAGGGGAATATGCCTTCAACACAAAACACCCTTTGTCACTGCTTGCGAATACATGAACTGACACACGTAATACACCAGATCACTGTATCACTGAAAGTAAACCACTATCGATTAGTGATGAAATAATTAAATTATTTATTAAAATGGCATTAATTTTATTAACTATGTAATAAAAAAGAAACACTTAAAACTTTAGGAAACTACTCAAAACCACAACACAACAAGCAGCACAACTTCACTCTTGACAGACAACTGACAACAGAAGGTCCAACGCAACAGAAGGTCCAACTTTAATAAACAAAAATTTCAGCGAAATGCCAATGATATTGAGCTGTGGTTTTAGTGTAAATTTCGCCAAGCCCAAATTTCGAGTATTCAAGTCCCTCAGTAGGCTCGTCACTACCCGGGTGAAAATATAAAACTGAAAAAGGACTGAAAAGAGACTGAAAAATGAATTTTAGACGGAATTCTGTCCGAAATAAAGCGGAAAATATTTTTTACACTGAAAACTAATATCAGTTACCCTTCATGAGTATAAAAAAAGACTGAAAAGAGGCCGAAGCAAGGCGGAAATTTTTATCATTTTTAGATTTGGAATATTCTTAGGAGGGACTCGGAATTTCTTGGACTTAGAAAAATTTTGGAAATTTTTTAATAAATGTTACTCCATTCATCCAAATGTTTCCGTTTAAACTCCGCCTGATTTCTGTTTACAATCTTCAGTCGAAATTACCTATCATTTTCAATGCATTTTCAGTTCCGTCTCCTGTTCACTACCTCAGTATAGTTTCCGTTCGTTTTCCGACTGTTCTTAAACATTGAAAAAATTGGTAATTTTTCAGTCTGTTTTCAGTCTTATATTTTCACCCGGGTATACTTCCTGCATCTGTCGTTGGCCTGACTTTTCTGAAAGCGTACTATATGTTTATTCGAAAGACCTTCCACTATATCTTTTGCATATTACTAGCTGGTTAATATTTTAATAATTGCGGCAGTTGTTGGGCAAAAAGTTTTACTTCTATAGTGTGGTCTTAAGCACACTCATATTTTCAATAGCTAACGGATGCTAACGCACCATTCGAGAATTTAACGAACATTCGGCAAGCTCATAAAGTCAGTTTAGGTCGGTGCCATGTAAACACTCATGTTCGTACGTTAGGGTACGTACGGTTACGGTCCGGCACGCCATATCTGGTTCAGGCTAATTGCTTAGCTGGATGAGCGAGTCGGCCCAGTCAAAATAGACGAAAAAAAGCTAAAGACTGAAGATAATTCAGAAGTTGCTGAAAATTGGTACAGCCCTTAAAAACGTCATTATACATAAAATGTCGAGACTGACACACAATCGTTTGCCGGGAAATATTTTTATCAAAGGGTCAAAATATCAGTTTTTTGCAAATATCTCTTAAACGGTAAGTCTTATCATTAAATGGTGTGCACAAAGTTTGTAGATTATGCAATAATCTACAAAAAAAGATATTAGACATTTTCCCGTACGAATTGCCTTTCATGAGATATCGCCGTTTTAAAGATTTAAAATATTCATATGCACTCATTCGCGACTTGCAAAGGTCATCAGATTTTCAATAAATCCTTTGTTGGCCTACGATGTGTTTGGAGAAAAAAATTGTTCCAGAGGGCGCGGCTATCCCCACTATCCACTAAGACGAAAAAAAAATTTATTTTTTTAAAATTTAGTTCAACTTGAATTGAATCGGTCAATTTAAAAGGGGTCATCTCCAAAATTTTAATTTTTTACATTTTTGCCAGTATATAAATCTTTAGGTTAAGACTGACATTCTTCATGAAAATGGGAAATCTCCTATAAAATTTACATTTTATTTTTGGCAGCCATCGATGTTCATTTCAAAAACGGGTCATCCCGGTCGGAGAAAGTATGAAGTAGAAAGAATGAAAGAAGAAACGTAACGCGTGCTTTGCATTCCCATCCCATTACTTTCTGATTGTTTTGGAATTCAGTTTCTATCATGGGGTTATAATTTGTAAGGCATACATCGATAGTGTAATGGAAGAACGATTTCTCCTATTAGAGACCCTTAAAAATAATAGTCCACATATGGTCATTCCAGATCCTGTGAATAACCCAGCTTATCAGAGAAAAATTCCAATAAATTATAAAAAAAATTGAAGATAAAAAAAAACTTCAATAATACTGTATTCCAGAGACTTACAAACCATTTTACGATGATATCTGTGAGTGGCCCACCACCAACGCTGATCTTTCTTTATGCAAACCCAATTCATTTTGAAAAGCGGTCATCTCCGTGATAGTAAAATATTTATTGCACACCCCCTGTATAACAAAAAAAAAATTTTTTAATTTTTTTTTCTCTTCCTTCTTAAAGAACATACATATAAGTTTTTTTTTATGTGGAAGACTAGAGCTCAGGGAAAGCCCTTTGTACTGTCGACAATCTATTTTCTTCGTATAGAGTGCAATGTCGAACAGCAAGCTCTAGTTGATAGATAGTGAAGGGGAAGAGAGAAGTAGGAAGGATATTTTGAGCACCTACGAGATTAAATATGTAACTGTATATGTAATTAAATAACAATATATGTAACTGTATACCTACTTTTGGGCCACTTTGTATACAGGGTGTTCCCGACTAAGATGCTAATTCGTTAAGGGATGATTCCTGGGTATATTTGGAGAAAAAAAATTTTCTACAGAATGGGGCTATCGGACCTATCCACTGAGATAAGGGTGTTTAAGAAAAGAAGTTTGAACCATTTTTTAATTTACTTAATCTTTAATTACTCCTCAACCATTTATCGTAGAGCAAAGTAATTAGGCTCAGGGAAATGTACATTCTTTATTTTGATATCAATATCATCAACCTCAGTACCTGCGTTCAGAAAATATGTTAGTTCAAAGTCAAAATTTTGTTTTTTTAACTAAAATTTCAACTAAAACCACCCTTTTCTCCAAAAAATACGTAATAACCCATTATTTTTTGCCAAAAGCTTGGACAATTTCCTATCAATAATTTCTGGACAATTTTTATGCTACGGCCTTTACTTTTGAAGTAATAAGCAATTTTGATGCGAAAATTGGCTCTATTTCGTAACTTTTTAGTACTTTTTCACCTAAGCTTTGTCGAAAAGTACCAAATAAGCACCAAATAAGGCCTATTTTAATATCAACCCGAGTAAAAATAATTATATAGAAAGATATACAATTGGATATATTTATATATAAATTAATTATATATAATTATATGAAATTTGGCCCGATATAATTATATAGAAATATATATTTTTATATATAATAAGGAAAATCATATACAATTGTATAGAATTGTATATATGCAATTATATCTTTTATTTCGCCGATTTTCTCAGCCATGGAATGTTCTATATGCTTTTTATCGTGGCAGGGCCAGTTATTTTTAAGATCGTGATCCTGGATAAACTCTAAAATAGATATAATGAGATATTTTTGACAGCATATCAATAATAACTTTTTCCCATCATTTTTCAGCCACACATCTTTTTCTTGAGGTTTTTCTCCACCCTTGATTGAGCTTTGGGAGTGCGACTGGAGAATGTTCATTTTAGTATGTGATTTTCCCGAAAATCTCCATCTACAAATTGATAATATTTATTTCATCAAAATTATTGTAAGGCATTATTATTATATATATATTGATATCAAAATAAAGAATGTACATTTCTCTAAAAACTGAGCCTAATTACGTTGCTCTACGATAAATGGTTGAGGAGTAATTAAAGTTTAAGTAAATTAAAAATGGTTCAAACGTCTTTTCTTAAACACCCTGTATCTCAGTGGATTGGTCCGATAGGCCCATTCTGTAGAACAATTTTTTTCTCCAAATATCAAGGAATCAGCCCTTAACGGATTAGCATCTTAGTCGGGAACACCCTGTATATTAACCTGGATTCATAGAGGAGAATCCTAAACTATGTGAGAGAGTAGTTTAATTAGCTGTGTTCCTTTTCTACTTTTTAGTACTTGCGAGCAGAGCAGAAAAGGAACGCAAAATTTGTAGATTTGAGTAAAACCTAACCTAGCATTTTTGATGTTATTTCATTTGTATACAAATAAAAGTTTAGAATAATAATTTACAACATAATTTAAATTAATGCGATTTTATTATGCATAAATTTAATAGATCAATTGGGAAAATAAATCATATTTTATGTTTCAAATCTGCATCAAAAAAAGGTCGACAAGTCTGTAAAACTGGCTCTGTTGTAGTTAAGAAAGATTAAGAAAATGAATAAATGAATGCTGAATATTAGAAAAGAATTTTGAATGTCAAAAAATCAAAATTTACAATATTAGCGAATCTCAGTGGCGCCATCTGCGTCAAATATCGTTACTACAAAAGGATTAACAATGATATTTTATATAAAATTCATAAAATGATATTTTACATTTCATAAAATGATATTCACATAATGATATATTACATAAGTTCATAAAATTTTCTTGAGTTGTGATAATTAATGATGAAATAATTGAAATATTAAATTGGTTTATAATAAAATAATTATGAAAAATTTATTTTGCACCAAAAAGTTGATATTTTCAACAAACTTCGAAGGCCCATCGAGATTTTTTTGCAGTGATAGGGGGTCCCTCCCGAACATTTTGCCGGGCTGAAAATCAATTTTGACAAGAAAGTTTTTGAGATATTGAATTTTGAACTTTTCTGTTACTTTTTGACTTTATCACCATAAATTAAGTATCATACTTAAATTTTTCACATTTCTTCGTCTAATTAGGTTCTGAGGGTATACTTTTAAAAAAACCATAAATCCTGCGATAAAAGTGAGGCACGCAACAGAAAACTGAAAAAGTAATCTGAAATATTTGTAATCCCTTAAAATCGCGTATTAATTTTTTTAACCTGTATATGGTATGGATATTTGGAGAAGAAATGTTTTTCGTCTTTTTGAGCAAAGACAAAGTTGCTTACAAAGTTGCAGCCCGATCGCGAGGGGTCAAAAAATTTCCGTCCGATTTGGCATCTAATGTCCCTTATTTATATTTTTATTTATTTTATTTATTAATTTATTATTTTTATTTCTATTTACAGGCGTTTTTATATGAAAAAAGTTCAAAACAATCAAAACCCATCTAGGGGGTGATAAGGTATTTAAAATAATTCAAAATAGATTCCAAATGGGAACTTTCCACTAGCGGATTTTAATTGCGTAACTAAAAGTGTTTTTAGGGGGCATCCATCCACGTGAGGCGTTTTTGGTGATTTTTCCCTTGGTGAGATGTCGTGAGATTTGGCTCGACCCTTCCCCCCCCCACAATATCAAGTGAGATTTTTCAAATTTTAAAAAATTTCTAGTTTTTACACTATTATGCGTATTTGAAGTGTAAATACGTTAATCTGTGCTTGATTGCGTTAGATTTATTTAAAAAAACATAATTTGTGTTGAGGAACAGTACCACAAAATCATCCCAGCACCAACTCGGCATGCACCCAATATAAACTACAATACCTGTCGATTACCATTTAGTGCCTGTTCACAAGAGTCGCTTTGAGGCGTGACAAAGCGAAAGAAAAAGCGAATATTTGTTTACACGTTTCGCTTTGTGTCGAGTCGTTTTTATGACAGGTGGAAGAAACAGTACGTGAACAAAGTTTGTGATTTTTCGAAAAGTGACATAAATTCATGGCTGCTCCTAAAGTTTTACAATAAATTTCTCACGAAAACAAAACTGAAGGCTGAAAATTGTCCTATCACACGTCTGCTCCAACTGCGGGTGAAACGAAAATAAAATGGAACAGTAAGGTGATACAAAATGAAATTACCCCACCCAAACGCTCCCCGCATCGGTAAATTTCGTGTTGAAACCGTGTGAACAGGCACTGAGCAGGTGATTCTGCCTATCCCCTGGAAATCAATCTCATGATACCTTACAGGGATAATGGTTTCTTAACAAGAGAACAGAAAAATTTCAATTCTATGTTTGATCTCAACTCGTCTATTTGTAGAGCAAGCATATGGAATGCCGTAGAAAGGCGGAGTCTGAGGTCACAGTCAGCTTCTCAAAATGGCGTTTGAGCCGCCTGTACACCAGGATGTAGATTCAAGAAGTGGGGATCTGTTAAACTTCCATTCTTCACAGCTCTCGATATTCATAAAAAAAGGTTTTCAAAATCTATCTTGGCCTCTAGTATGTCAGAGCAGATTCAAAATTCGAATCTTGTAAGATGCTTAGATGGCTAATAATGTCGCCTGGTGCAAATGTCTGTTTTTTTATAGTGACAATGCACCGCAGATAGCATGTGTCCTCTGACTAATGTGAAAAGAGCCGATTCCTAATATAATCTCTATGAGTGCAGTAGGATTAGGTACATTATGCACTTGACATACTTAGGAGGGCATCAGGTTCCAGGTTTTTCAATTGGGCTTCTGGGCCTAGTTCAGCGCAGGGTCGCAATCTGTCTAAAAATGGTCGTATAAGTCAATGCGTAACGTTACATTCCCAGTTTTTCCCAGGCCATTGTATAAAATGATAAGGATTTTTCAACACGCGATACATTCTTCATTCCCAGATATTTAAAATATTTTCATTAATTTTTTTGGATGTTCCAGTTGGATGGTATTTGAAACAGTGAACAAATACAGTTAAGTGTAAACGGTAGTGGCTAAATTTTTACACCCAATTGCTATTGAGTCGAAATATAGTAATAGTTTCACGAATACGTTTTATGTAATGGATTCATTATTCCTTCTCTATGTGCAATATGCATTGATAAAACTTTTCACCATGTCCATCTGATACTGCGCCAAGATTTTCGTGAATGATATCTAAGTGCGGATCCAAAAAGACGATTTTAAAGATATTCTCATTTACAGATATTGTACTTAAAATTGAAGAAAACAAAAATATATTAAGAAATATTGCAAAAAAATTGCAGAAAAAACGTAAATACTCATTTTGAGCCCTAAAACCCCCTAAAAGTGGGCTTTCCGGGGTAGAAAATGGGTAGATGTCATACCCTAAAAATAAGCTCTCTGCCAACTTTCAGCCTGTACCTAATTATTTCCGCTATGTCGCTTTTTGCGGCTTAATTTACCTGTGCTATTAATTTAACCTAGTTTTCTCGCAATTTTACACTGTTTCTTGCGGGAAAAAATTACGTGATATTGGCCGAGACCCCCTCCCTCCCCCACGTGAGATTTGGAGAGATTCCGCTCGACCCTCTCCCCCCCTAAACTCCTCACGTAATTTATGGATGACCCCTTATCTACTCGTATGTTAGAGCAAGTGTAGCTGCGAGTACTCACGAGTAAAAAATAGTAAAAATTAGGAGAGAAGGAACGCAGCCATTGTCATACACTTTTAGTAATAAAAAGGTGAATGACTTATGTAAAAACGTGATCAATTCGATTACATAGCTATTAAACGAGCTTTCATTGAACTTGCCAGGAAAATAAACCTAGTATTTTTTTCCTTTAAATTCACCCTTTCGCAAATCAAATTCATCCGTTTGCAAATGAAATTCACCCTTTTGCAAATCAAATTCACCCGTTTGAAAATTAAGTATGTACTTCTACTTTAAGAAAACATCAAATAATGTTAGTAAAGCAAGGAATCGGTCAAGTTATGTCGTGTCGAATCTATCTATACATCTTGCTGTGCTGTGTGGGTCCGTGTGTGTGCTACTTTTCTTTTTGATCTGGGTGCAAATAATCAAGATCTTTGATTATAACGGAACACATCTATATATATATTTATCAATAGTTTTGAAACAGTTTTATGTTTATGATTTTTCTGTAATCGCAGGATAACGCAGGCACATTTTTCACATTTTAGATGAGATCTAGATGTGAAGCATAAAATTATATAACGCAAATCTACATTCTATATTAAATCTACCTTTCGAAATTTTCGTCTAGCAAACTCTTCAATAATATCCGATACGTCTAACTCTCGTAAATATCACTATTGATGCTCATATTTGTTAAATAATTCAGCCGATCTAGGCTCATAGAAGACCTTAACCTGTTTTTGATCAATTTGAGTTTTAAGAATGATCTTTCATCGGTACAATTGGTAGTAATTATTACCAAATAAATTCGCAATAACACTTCCACATTTCGAAATGCGTGTGTATATGAAACGGAGCAGTATGTTGATTACGCATAGGGCAGTTTCTCACGGGCCGACCACCAACCAACAAAAATCTGCTGAAAATGTCGTTTGTGGAGAAAAGGGTGGGAGATGGGATCCCTCTTCTCCACAAACGACATTTTCAGCAGATTTTTGTTGGTTGGTCGTCCGCCCGTGTGAACTGGCCATGGTCGATATAGTAGGGATCGGGTGTTTGGCTAAGGCCCGGGAATTTGATTTGCAATTAGAAATTTCGAAAGATAATTTATTTATTTCGGAATTTTGTTCTCTGACTTGAGTCGCAAATATGATTTTTTCTTTCATTTCATAATTCTCAAAAAAAATTCAAGACAATGTGGTGGGGGCCTTCATTTGGTGGTGGCCCCGAGGCAATGCCTCATTGCCTTGGGGTTAATCCGGTTCTGGTGCTGTGTTTGGGTCAACGTGAAAATTCATCGGAAACTATTTTTACAAATTAAAAGTAAAAATAACTTAAGATTTCGGAAAGTTTCAATCAATGTCATTTTCACGAATTTTATTCTCAACAATTCATCAGTGAGGGGCTCAGTCTGTAAAACGTATTTGAAATTAATTAAGGTTTCATTTACCGTATTAAGTTATTTTTTCAAGTTTTTTGGATTTAATTATTTTTTCTTTGATCCTATTTATCTCTGAAGCGTAAGAAAGTCACGCATGAAGCGTGTGCAAAGTTGTGTAAAGCTTATGGTGACAATGACAATGCTGTCCAAGACCGAAAGTACCAACGATAGTTAAAAAAATGTCGTGCTTGTGATTTTGATCTCATTACCACTCCCCGGTCAGCGAATCCTACCGAGGTTGATGACCAAATCAAGGCATTAATCAAGCCAAACCAACTTAACACGACACGAGATATTTCAGATACATTAACCATCCATCATTCAAGCGTTCACGGTTACCTGGAGAAGCTGGGATACCAAGGAGGCTCGTTATTTGGGTTCCTCATGAACTCAAAGAAATTTATTTGACTATGCTTGGATGTTGTATGAGTTCATTTTTTAAGCTGGCCTGTTATCAGGGCACTTATTTCTACCGGATGACAGAGACATATGGAAATTGCAGAAATCACATTAAAAAATCTTTTTTATTTGTTGCTCAAGAAGTCATAAATATAACTTTGTCAAAAACAAGTTTTTTTTCTGAAAGGTATGGTATTTCAACTAAGGAAATCGTGGTTTCTCGTATATGGTAAATTAAATTAAAAATGATAAACATGAAAATTTATTTGAATGCAATATTTCAAAGATCGAACTTTTTTCTCTATCAAAGGGCATCCGCTCACTAGTTATGAGTTATGGCACGTAAAACCAGTTTTGTAGATATGAGTGGAAGAAGCATGTGAAGAAGAGTGATTTTTTCATGCACCCGCGGAAACTAACAGATAAGTATATACCTACCTCTTGCCTTCTTTAGGTCTGTTTTTCTCTAACAGGTAATTTTCATCTGCACAAATCCATTTAAAATTCATATAGCATTCAAAATACTACGCCACATCTGAGTCCCGAGCAGGTAGTAAAACCGGTTTTGCTTGCCATAATTATGATCTCGTGTGCGGAGGCTCAATGTACGATAATTGTAATGGTAAAAGAGTAATTTTTAGAACTTCGTTAAGCCGTTTTAGCATTGAAAAAACTAAATTTTCAGTAAGCTACATTGATATTTTACACCACTCGGAGCGAAATATTTCCTGCAAGATGGCGTAAGGGTAAACTACTGAATAACGTACTGATCTATTGCAGTTTCAATAAACTGCAAAAATTTCCTAGCCCAGCTGCAGCCATTCAACCCATGGGCGTAGCAAGGGGAGGGGCCAGGTGGGCCAGGCCCACCCCAGAATCCTTCTGGCCCACCCCAGAATAAAAGTGAATCACATATTAAAAACCCATGATGTTACATAAGGCTTAAAATAATTTTACAAAAAATAGTATGATACACAGATGGCTCCAAAACAGAGACAGGTGTGGGCGCCGGATGCCCTAGCTGAACAGGGGTCCGACATTGCACTCATCGGTCCAGAGCCGGCTATCGGAGCACCTACCAGCTTGCTGCAAAGGGCCCTAGCCGATCGGACTTTGAGGAAACATACTGAACGCTGGAGGTCCTTGGCTGGACTGGTCAACTCTCCTAACACGGCCAAAGATTTGTTGGGGCGCAGTAGAAATGATGTCAGAACATTTTGTTGGCTTGATTACAGGGCACTGCGCCCTAAATTAGGGGACATCCATAAATTACGTGAGGTGATTTTGGCGATTTTTCAACCCCCCCCTCCCCCTTTGGTGAGATGTCCTGAGATTTGGCTCGACCCCCTCCCCCCCAAAATCTCACGTGAGATTTTTGTAATTTTAAAAAATTTGTAGGATTTACACTATTATGCGTATTTTTAGTGTAAATACCTTAATCTGTGCTTGACTGCATTTAGAAATCATAATTTGTGTTGAAGAACAGTACCACAAAATCATAACAGCACCAACTCGGCATGCACCCAATATAAACTACAATACCTGTGGATTACCATTTAGCAGGTGATTCTGCCTACCCTTTGGAAACCAACCTCAGGGTGCCTTACAGGGATAATGATTTCTTAACAAGAGAACAGAAAACTCGTGTATTTGTAGAGCAAGCATATGGAATATAAAAAAAATTTAGAATTTTACAATATATTGACATACGAAGGTTGGCTTTGGCATCCACTGATTCGTTTTTAGAGAGTAACGACTTGACTGTTTGAATAGTAATGGTAGAGCCATTTATGACTACGGAGATATACAAACTTCGGAGCATTCTTCTATATATGTCATCGTTAGGTAAAAAACCTGTGACTGAAAGACCCAGGGGGGGAATCCGATTCGAAAGTCATGAAATTCGGAAATAAGAAAATGGTATCTTCCACCAATGCGAATTCGAAATAAATTTGTCCTCCTGTTATCGGATTTCAGTCCGTGAATAAAGCCATTGCCGCATGCGCTGCTTTTATTTGTTTGTTTTAAAATATTCTAAAAACTCTTTAAATATTCTTGAAACAATTTATTGTTCGCATCAAAATGTCAAATTAAGTTAATAAATGAAGTTGGTTGGCTGAAAATAATTTCTTTTCGAAGATTTATCAGGCATCGCTACTAGCTTCCGTTTGCTTCCTACTTTCGTATCGCCTTAGAAAAGCGGAATCTGAAGTCACAGCCAGCTTCTCAAATTGACGTTTGAGCCGCCTGTACATCAGGATACAGATTCAAGAAGTGCGGATCTGTTAGACTTCCATTCTTCACAACTCTCGATAATGATTACAAAAGGTTTTCAGAATCTATCTTGGCGTCTAGTAGGTTTGTCAGAGCAGATGGTCGTCGATTCAAAATTCGAGTACTGTAAGATGCTTAGATAACTAATTATGTCGCCTGGTGCAAATGTCTGGTTTTTGTAGTGACAATGCACCGCAGATAGCATGTGTTCTGACTGATGTGAAAAGAGCCGATTCTTAATATAATCTCTATGATTGCAGTAGGATTGGGTACATTATGCACTTGAGATTCTTAGGAGCACATTAGGTTCCAGGTTTTTCAATTGGGCTTCTAGGCCTTTCTGTTTTGTTTAAGCTTAGACCCCCACACTAGTTCATCGTAGGGTCGCAATCTGTCCAAAAATGGTGGTATAAGTCAATGCATACATTACTTTCGCAGTTTTTCCCAGACCATTGAATAAAATGATAAGAATTTTTCATCACGTCTTCATTCCCAGATATTTAAATTATTTTCTTTACTTTTTTGGATGTTCCAGTTGGATGGTATTTGAAACAGTGAACAAATACAGTGTAAACGGCAGTGCAAAATTTTTATACCCAATTGCTATTGAGTCGAAATATAGTAATAGTATCACGTATACTTTTGATTCATTATTCCTTCTCTATTTGCAATATGTTTTGATAAAACCTTTCACCATGTTCATCTGATACTGCACCAAGATTTTCGTGAATGAAATCTCATTGCGGGTCCGAAAAGACGATTTTAAAGATTTTCTCATTTACAGATATTGTACTTAAAATTGAAAAAAACAAAAAGATATTAAGAAATATTGCAAAAAAATTACAGAAAAATCCAAAAATACCCATTTTGAGGGCTAAAACCCCCTAAAAAGTGGGCTTCTCGGAGTATAAAATCGGTATATAAGACTTTATAATCCCTTATTAAAAGCATAAAAAGAAGCGCTCTGCCAATTTTCAGCCTGTACCTAATTATTTCCGCTATATCGCTTTTTTCGGCTTAATTTACCTGCACTATTAATTTAACCCAGTTTTCTCGCGATTTTACACTGTTTCTTGCGGAAAAAAATTACGTGAGATTTGCGGAGACCCTCCCCCTCCCCCACGTGAGATTTGGCGTGATTCGGCTCGACCCCCTCCCCCCTAAACACCTCACGTAATTTATGGACGCCCCCTTACCAGTTATGGAGGATAGGAAAGACGGAGGGCCCCACCTGCAGGCTTTGCCTGGAGGAAGATGAGTCTGCTCTCCACGTCCTCTTGTGAATGCCCCGCAATAGCGAGGAGCAGGGTTTTCTTGTTCGAGGAGTCCCTGCTCGAGCAAGCAAGTCTAGCGACAAGCCACTAGGCAGACTGCTGAACTTCGCCTAAAAATATGAGGTATAGGGTTGTAGTACAACAGGCCAAATGAATGGCCGCAGTACCTTTGGACCCAGTATCTCACACAAGAAAAAAAAATTTTGATGAGACCATACATACGTAACATATAACGCAGAATCAAACCATAGATAAATTATATGGGCCTATCATCTTCAGTATGATACCGTGCAGTTCATGACAGGCCCGATAGATGAGAAAAGTAAAAAAACACAAAAACCTGCTATGAAATGAATTAGACTATCACAATTAATTGAGCGATTGGATTTGTTAGTGAGAAATATTTGAATGCTGAGGAGAATTTAACAAAATAGTTATAAAATATTTTAAGATCTGTTTCCTGCAAAATTGGGTCACTTAACGAGAAAAACAATAAAATCACGACAGCCCCCTTGTAGAACAGCGCGACAAAATTGCTCGATTTAAGGCTGTATCAGATTCAAAGCAGCAAAGCAGAAACGTCGGCAGAGAATTGTTTCTATTGGCTTACGCTGGTCACGTGACAAGAAAAGCAGCAGAAAGTTCTGCCGCTGCCTTTTCATCTCAAATCCTAGTTTTGCTGCTTTGCGAAGCAGAATTTTTTGACATTTCAAACATTTGTCACTTGGCAAGTTGTTTTTAAATGATAAATGGACGTGGAAAATTGCGAATTTATTGTTGTGTGATTTTTTTACAAAGAATTTATTGTTGTGTGATTAAAAATATCAACAATTTAATTTTACGTTAGCTCTCAAATAAAAATTCTGCCGCTGCTGCTGCTTTACTTGGATCTGATTCAGCAGGCAGAATTCTGCTTCTGCCCCTGCTTCTGCCGCTGCTCAAAAAGTTGGATCTGATACAGCCTTTACGCCCTCCGCACACGAGTCTACCGATTTGCAATCCCAGTTTCACAACAATCACGCGCACAACCAGTTTGCAAGCAAAATGAAACCTTTCTCCACACATGAGCGCAACTGATTTTGGATCAATCGGTGTTCTGTGCCCACATAATTTTTAGTCACACACGTTACAGATTATTCGGACTACAAAACTTTGCCACGTACAAGTGCAACCACGCAACTGAAATCGCTTGCGACAGGCAAGAACAGTCGCATGCTACCAGTTGCCAAATAGTTTCAAATCGGTCTCGTTTCTGTCGACCCGTGTGTGGATTCCCACTTCCATATACGGGCAAGGTCATTTAAACAGTTGCGTATGCAACTGGGATTGCAAATCAGTCGACTCGTGTGCGGAGGGCCTTAGTGTACGCTCACACCAATGGTGGCAGAATAGGTGGCTCGCTAAGATAGGTGCTACGCTAAGATATACTACTGTTCACACCAGAGGATACCTGCTACGATAGGATATTAGAAAATGCTGCAGTTGGTCGTCGTTTCATCGTATGTATCCTAGGAAAAAACAAACACGCCTGTTCGTTTGGATAACCACCTGGCGACTAGCCATAGCGAGGCGCGGTCGGTATGAACAACACAGTGCTAACATGCATATTTGTTCGCTTGGATAATTCATCCTGTCACCTAGCTAGCCACTAAGCGCTTAGCCTGTCACTTATTGGTGTGAACGTACACCTAGGGTCTGATTATGTTGGAGTTGCGATAAACGAGTAGAGCGGCGATGTTAGTGGAGCGGAGACAATACAAGGTTTTCAATAGAGCTCTTTCTATTGGAGCAACGCGGAGACTCACGCTTTGGTCCCGACCAACGACAAGAGCTGCGATAAAGCTTGGGTTACTTTTCTCCGCTACTGTCGTTAGTATCAAGATGGATGTTGATTCCTCAATCATATTGTCAACGTTCTGTTTACGCTTCTGTTAGAAACTGGTAAGACTGCTTTATTCGTGCTACTCACAGCTTTTGTCACAGCTCTGTTACCATCTATCACAGCTCCAACATACCCTTAGTTGATTTTCCTCAAAATTTGTGTTAACACACGATGTATGGCTTTAGTGGTAATTTTACTGTTTTGTTTGCAGAAACTTCTGGACAAAGAACTTACGTGCTCAAAACGAAAAGTTTGTTACCAGCGGCTATGATAATTGGAAAAAAATAGGAGAAGCATTACAAAAGCATCGAAAATCCTTGATACATAAGCAGTCCACCGAAGTGCACGTTTCCTTCACACACTCGATGGTTTCAGGAAGCGTACAGGATAAAATTGTGAGGCAACATGATACAGAAATAGTTGAAAAATAAAATATTTGGTCAAGCTTATCATCTGTAACGGTCACGGTGGTTTAAAATCTGGCCCACCCCAGCAAAAATTCATTGCTACGCCCATAACCCCATATCACGCCTCCTCCGTGTCTCACAATACCAGACAAATTTTTCGGTATCTAAGCTATACTTCTCTCACTACACACCACTAATTTCTTTCCGTTGATCACAAAAATATACACCAGAAGTTTATATTCTTATTTATGTTTATATTCTTATTAGAGCTGTGCATGTGTTGAAAGACAGTTTTTTTGTTCAAAATGGTCGTATTTTGTCAGGCAATGTCCTTTGATTTAACATTAATAAAAAAAATTTATTTCCTGAGTCTCTAATAATTTCTTTCCCAGGAATATCCAATGGTTTTCTTTTCTTTGAAATCGTTGTTATAATATTCAAATACTACCACTATCTTATTAGCTTGTTAATTCTTGAATGGCTATATTTTCATTTATAGCTACACAGCAACTTCCAGAAAATAACGAAAAAACATTTAAAGCAACTGGGACTTTTTTTGTGCGTACATGCAAACGATGCACGCTTGAGGAATCCGGCCCCAGTAGCCTTTTTTTAGTGAGTTCGAGCTCCACATAACCGGCATACAGGAGCGTATCGGTAGCATGAGTAGCTTTTCATATCTCAACGCACGAAAATAAAAAAGGAGTTCGAGGAGTTTTAATAGAATAACAATGAATAAAAGCGGATATATATATAATTTTCAAAAAAAATTGACCAATAACTCTGGGAGTTGGTGGGGTAGAGCCTTCAATTTTCCGGATTTAGATAGGTGGGAGTATTCTGCGTCCAGTGATACCTTATTCAGAAAAATCGGACGTAGTGTTACAAAAATACATCAAAATTTGCGAATATCGTCAAAAATAACGGCCGTAACACAAAAATTGTCTCAACAATATTATTCAAGCTTTCCAATTTTGGGAAAAAAGATATTGGTTAACTATGAATTTTTTGGAGAAAACGGTAGTTGAAAGTTAAGCTTAGCATTAAGTATATGGAAAAGCGCAGTTTTCTGAATTTTTATGAAGAGTTTTGGAACTCACTGTATATTTACAAATAAGATAGAATCATTAACATATCTTCTAGGAATACTGGATTTTATATAAATTGAGTATAATAATGAAACTTGAAGTGAGCTGGGATGTGACCCTGTGGTTACTTTCAAATTACGTATAATCCGCCAGCTATAGTAATAAAGATGGCGGGAGTTTATACAACGAAGTAAATATGATAAAGAAAAGATATAAACCCACATGTACTATGATAAGAAAAGAGAATGGTACTATAGTTAGTAGTATGAATGATATACTTGTGGAAGAAGTACTTTAGAGACTTCTTTAAATTGAACATAATCCTAATACAATATAAAATAGACAAAAATGCAAGAAGTTGCAAATGCCATATAGCACCATGCCCACAGATATCTTAAAAATGATGGAGAGAAGCTATGCCATGTCTTACATAGTTTCGTTCGCAAACTATGGAGAAGCAGAAAGATAGCGGAAGAGTGAATTGAAGAATTGCAAAAATTACAGATCAATCACAATGTTGAACACAGATTACAAACAACATCCATATAGTTTGCTAAGTTGACTGAAATCATATATGGAGGACAAGGCAGGAGATTTTATAATTAAAGAAATAGTTGAAAAATGCTGCGAAGAAAGCATCCACGCTGTTGCGGTTTATTATGGTTATCATTTTGTTCTGATTTTCTTCACAATAATATTAATCATTCCGTCTCTATATAATTTACAAACCGACAAAAATTACAATGATTTGGACTATCTCTTCCATGGGATGCATTTGGATTGCATCTAACGATCATTTGGCGAATTTTTTTCATGAATAGCACAATTAAAGCCTCAAAAAACAATAGCATTCAACTTTTCTGTTCGCATTAAGTCGCGTTTAGACTGAAGCTAAAAGATATAGGCAGAGAAAATTGATGTGTCCATAATATGAAAGATAATAATTTTTGAAATCCTAATGTCAAGAACAAAATTTTACTGATGTCCGAATAAGATATACAGCTGTAGGCCGATGTTTATTGTTTTTGGAACTAAATAGTAGTGACAATTCGCTTAATTAATACTACTACACAAATATTTGATATTCTACACTCTACAGTCTCCTAATTTTTCAGCAAATATCAAAGATGTTTGTTTTGACATGAGGAATACCAGCAAGATATGAGCAGAGCATATCAAAATTTATAAAACAAAATTATTAAATCAAAGATAAATTTTCATTTTAGATTTTTCAATTTTAGATGTCTGTAATTCCAGTCGAAATTAAGACTTTTAGCAGACCTTCTGAATTTCATTAATAATAAAAACCTTAATCAGCAACAATATAACTGCAAAGCAGAATTTATTTGAATGAAATATTCATAATTTGTAAGATAATGATAACCAAAAATATGACTTTCTTCTGACATGATGGCACAAAAACATCATAGGGTCTTCACTCATTCCCTTTCAACATTGATAAGAGTTCTGTGCATATGTCATAAACTCTTCTTTAATAACAGATGAGTAAAAAAGCGATGCCAATTGAAGAAATTAGAGAGGCACCTTTTAAGCAAAAATCTTTGTTACCTAAAAGGTAACAAAATTTATCAAAGTAATACATAGTTGGATAATTTTATTAGCCAGTTTTTAGCACATTTGGTTTTTCATAAGCAACTCAAACCGAAAACCATACCACGTCCATAAAAATATTCAACAACATGCAACATATTCTTCTTCTGCACGACGATTGCCCCAAAAACTATCAGAATTTATTTATTCATGTTTGAATTTCGGAAATACAGAACGCCTAACGCTGTCGCTTAAAACGTTTAACCTTTCTTAAAATATTTCCAATAGGATCAACGGATCCCCGAAAATATCACAAATATCCTATCTTTACTGCATCTACAATACTTGAAGTAGAAAAAAATGGTGCGCTTATTTGCTAAAACAGTTCTAGCAATTTAGAAACATGAATTTTATAAAAGTATCCAAAGAGAAAATAGTTGTTTTCATAGTTTTAGCTAAACTAACCATAAGCAACTACGCAAAAATAATTCTTGCTTTATCATATCTCAATATATTAACTTTGTGCCAAAATCACTCATTGTTAATTTCCAAAAAAACATTTTGAAAATATTTTTTCACCAATTTTAACAAATTTTCACACCCCAATACATTTTCAACTCACATATTAAAAAATCCGGTAAACTTTCTAAATGAATTGGTTGCACTCGATCTTCCTTCCCGCATTTCCCGTTTGGCAGCAAGTCGGTTTTATACATCATCAATTTCAGCAGTTCCATAATAAACCAACTTTTGACAAAAACAACTGCACATATGCTCGATATAATTAGTCCAAAACCGGTCAGGCTGGGACGAGGTGAAGGATTTTAATGTGAAATCAATCTGACTAGACTGTCATAAACACCTCGAAAAAGGAAACTTTTCACTTCACACATGTTCACCATAGTCCTTATAATTTATCACAAAAGCATTTTTCATCATTTTCATTAAGCACAATGGGCTTATTCGGGGGAATTGACACGAGTAATAATATCTCCACTGTTTGCCATGCCAGAAGTGAAGTTTTATCAGGATCCTAAGGATACTTGCACGGTTGGTCCTTTAAACTTGAAAAAAAATCCACAATGCCCGAGTTTTCACTTTTGCTGACTGCTATTCGAAAAAATTATTAAAAATTACGCTCCGAGTGACTTTGCCAGCAGTTTTGAGTGTCTCTTTTAAAAATCACTCACGGGCACTGCAAGTGCAAGACCGACGCGTAAGTTCGGACTGGGCTAGAAGCAACCACCGCGCACGGAACAGAAACTGGTGAGTGCCAGACCAGTCACCAGGTTGCAGGTTGTAGCGCTTGTGGTAGCTAAAAGTCTCCCACCTCCCACCTAATGCTTTTCCACTTTCCATTTAGTTGCAGGGGAATACAAATGCAAAGCGCTTCCAAGCTCCCACCCACATCTGAATTGAACCCGGTTCTATTTGCAAAGTCCTTGTCAGAGGGCGACATATGTGTACGCTTCCACCCCAGTTTAGGGCGCCAGGAAAAGCGGTTTCCTTCCCCAATGGGACATCCTTGGGATTGGTTGCTTTTTTGTTGTAGGGTGTGGTCTATAATGATAACATTATCAGGGGATTTCCATCGACCGAAAACAGAGAAAGTTTGTAACTCTGCTACCAGTCCTGCCGCACAGTGTACACTGCTAAACAAAGAAAATAAAAATGACTAAATACCGTCAAGTACAGATGAAACCTGATTGCGCCCTTGCGCCCTTATGCCCACCTAAAGTGACTTTTACCCCTTATGTACTGCACTTACTCACACAGAGATAAGCTTAAATTGCTGCTGACAAGGAAGCGATTCGTATATCGTCGTCCTTTAGTTCAGGACTTCACACTTTCATAGTAAGTAGTAGTCCGATTCTCACTTCATAGATCGGGTTAGTAGCCTGGTTGCCTTGAAAGGTTCTTTTAATAGCGTGCGTGTGTTCATTTTGCCACGACATTAAATAATATAATTATTTCACAACATTCAGATATTTAAATAATAGTGAACTTAAGCAGCTTGTCACAACCTGGAGAATCCATAAATTATAGTGTAATCGTTTTTGCAGCACATGACTTAAAACTTGGAACTCTTATCCACTATGTGAAGTTTTCTTCATTCCTCAACCCAACCTTTATTATGCTAAGTTTAATTTGTTCGAGTTTAGCAAAAATGCATAAATTAACGGGTAGACAAACTAAGGGCATTTTATTGAAAGTTTCGAGATATTTTTGGCGTATATTAAATAAAATCTTAATTGGAATTAGAAATGGTATGGCTGTTTAGATCGTAAATGGCATTAGTTTTAAATAAGCTACGTAGAATTTTTTTAAATTTATTACATATGTTATAATGGAAAGGGAACTGAAGAAAAATGAAAAATGAGACAACTCGAGCCTTTTAGGTTGTTATATAGTATATTTTGTGGAAATATGTATAATAATAGAAGACGGATTATTGAAAGCATAAAGTACGAATTTGTCAGGAATAGAGAACTTGACACTGGCAAGGGTTCTTTCCATCTAATCCTAATTGTTGTTCTTCTCAGTTGCAAAATAATTATATAAACACTAGCAAAAAACCCGCGTGCGTTGCAACGCCTTTAAATAAAAAAAGTTTATGTGTGCACTGTCCGCGGTAGGAAAAAAAGTATAATGAAAACAACAAAAAATCTGGAAAAAATGATTTTGGATACCATACAGAAATTTAGAGTAACCTAATTGGAATAATTTCTGGTTAGGAGAAATTTAAGAAATTTCCTACATTTAAGAATGTGGCAAACTTCACGACAATAGAGGAAATGACCAGGATACACTATGGTCAATATTCTTCCATTTGGAGCTAAGATGTGAAGATTTTTCGATTTCCCAACTCTTGAGAAACCTACATACAATCTGTCACTTTTGTTGGATTTATACGCCGTGATATAAAGTTCGGAATATTTTTGCATTAGTTTGCCGTAAAAAGTCATAAAATAATATATTTAACCAGTTTTTATTGCAATAGGATTACCAGTGAATAGTGCTTTAGTGATTTAATTAAGAAAATTTAAAAAAATCGAGTGAATAAGTGCGTTTTAAGTGTGTTAATTGTGAAGGTGGCCAATTTTGTTTACATTCGCGGAGTTAGGGGGAGACTGCCGCGTCGGAGTGTTGTGCCTCCTGAAACAAGTAAATCCCGCTAACCAGCCGACAAAGGCTGTGACGCACGCAGTACCAGACTATGTTATATGTTTTATGGTGTATCTTGTATGTTTCTTTTATGTTGTATGTAAACAAATTTTGCAACTTTATTTTGACCCACTTTCATATAACCGATCAACTTCAAACTGTGCACACCTGCATAGTTCGCGTGACAATGCAATCTAGCTTTTATGTACAAACATCCAAGTGCGGTTACAAGATGGCGAATGAATTTTGCAATTGTGTTCCGCCGACCCCCGGCATGGGTATAAAATAAAACGGTATGACGGGTAGAATATTACAATTAGCTGTGAGGCATCATTCTAAAATCAACTGGCGGCCAAAACAAAATGGTGGATTACTGTTTTCTTTACAGTCAAATAAAAGGGTATGATGAGTAGAATGCAGAAATCTGTGTGACGTCATATTAAATCTAATATGGCGGCTATCACAAAATGGCGAAACACATATCTGTAATCGACTAAAAATAGACTAATATATGTATATTTTAAAAAAACTAAAACATATGCTTTTATTTTAAAATGAACTAAAGAACAAAATAATTTTGAATGTAAAGTTTTTATTGCTCCAGCCAGTATTTGGGAACAACCTACGTTTTCAAAATTTAGCTAAGAATGAAATTAATGAAGTTATTGGTAAAAATCTAGCTATATACAGGGTGTCCCACGAAAAGTAACAAAGCGGCCGGCTGTGGATAGGTTTTGGATAGACGAACAAAAAATCGTATGGGTGGGGGGGGGGGGAAATCGTAACGGTTTAGCCGCTAGGGCGTTTTGAAGTTTTTTTGCTAGAGTTTTACATATCACCCTGTATTTTTGTAACCCTATGACCTATTTTCATAAATAAGGTATCAGTGTACGCAGAATACTCCCACCTATCAAACAAATTTTGGTTTTTTTTTACTAAAATTTCAACTAAAACCACCATTTTCTCCAAAAAATACGTGATAAACCTAAACTTTTTTTTGCAAAATTAGAAAGCTTGGACAATTTCCTATGAATAATGTCTAGAGAATTTTTTTCCTACGACTTCTACTTTTGGAGTTAAAAGCAATTTTAATGCTAAAATTGGGTCTTTTTTAGTACTTTTTCACCTAAGCTTTGCTAAAAAGTACCAAATAAGCACCAAATAAGGTCAATTTCAACATCAAACTTGCTAATAACTTGAAAAGTAAAGGCCGTAGCATAAAAATTGTCTGGACATTATTCATAGGAAATTGTCCAAGCTTTCTAAATTTGCAAAAAAAAGTTTAGGTTTATAGGCCGGCTGGGGCGCTTTGTTACTTTTCGTGGGACACCCTGTATATAAAATAGTAAGTTTGTCTATCTGTCTGTCTGTAAAAGTTTAATAGACTCCGAAACCGTATATCCGATTGGCCTGAATTTTTGTATATAGGGTTTTTCGGGTACGGCGGGTTCCTACGCTCTTTGCTCTATCTCGAACACTCCGGATAGCTGTAGAGTACCGATATCCGTAAAATTCGAACTTTTGTACTCTTCGAATTACTGCTAAAGAGCTCAGATCTATATTATTTTGGTTTTTTTTCGAGAAAAGAATACGATACCCAAAGTTTCAGATCGATCGGAGGTGTAGTTGCCCTGCAATTTCAAAAAAATTCCTACGACAAAATCATGCAACATGCCAAAAGCAAATACCGGAAATAGCAATTTGATTTTGGCATCGATTCGAACGCAGAATGAGATTGCACTCGCAGTGACATCATCGGGAACATCATCAACGCTACTTGATGGTGGAAGTTTAACGCATTCTGCACTCAAACTCCCATTGAATTTGAACCAGATAGAAACACCTACATGTAACATCAGCAAAAACTGCGGTATTGCCACCGTCATTAAAACGTGCAAAATTATAATTTCATCATGGCCCATAAATCTCGCTCGAAATGCTTGACAGGACTTTGCACGAGATTTCTGAGCAAATAACAAGCCGATGGGAGGCGCTTTGATACTACTGGAATGGGATTTTCTCTAAACTTTCCCGGTTATATCGTCGTTGCGACCTTAAGATCTCCTATGTGACACTTTTATCGAAATTAACTTTTTTAATTGAATGTAAACTTCATGATGTCCTCCATCGCAGGGCCGGATTAAGGGTGGTGCGGGCCCCTGGGCACGAGTTTGGTGGGAGCCCCTATGATTAGTGCTGCACACGAGACGAGGCTTGTCGTGAGACTACCATTCGAGATCTCGCGAGACATCTCGAGGTCTCGAAATCAAATCGTTATTTTGAAATGGTATCGATACCAACTATTTCAGTATCTTCACGCTGCGCTCTTTGACGAGCACAACATTCGGCAAAAAACATGACTTGAGCAGGCTGCGGAGACAAGGCGAAGAGTACGCATTCCATAAGCATTTAAATGCAGAGTCCATTCCAAAACAGAAGAGGTATTTTACTGTCATTTAAACTCATTTAAAATGAAATACGTTGAAATGAAATGAAATGACTATAAAATACCTCTTTTCTTTTGGAACGGACTCTACGTAAATGTAACTCTACACAAATTAGAAATTAACTTTCGATTCATTGATCCCCTCTACCCCGCCCTGGTGCCACTGCAAAAGGCAGATTTACGTGTCTACGTCTGGGAAGTGACTAGCATGGAAATATAAGGAATATTTGTATACAGTTTCATTAATATGGCACATATTGATATTTCTCGAAATACAGAGGACTGAGCAATTTGTATTATTGACAGTGAAATTCGAGAGTTTTCGAGACGAGACGAGACGAGACGAGATCGAGACGAGTCCTGCAAATACCCATTTTTTCGAGACCGAGACGAGACTGGGCCAAATCTCGTCTCGTCTCGTCTCGTGTGCAGCACTACCTATGATAGGGGCCCGTTTTATATTTGATTTAATAGGTCAAACGTTAAATGAATTTTAAGGGGACATTCAACCCAAAAATGACGAACTTTCAAGAAAAATGAAAAAAAAATTTATTGCATTATATTGCGCGTAGACACCAGTTCATACGCCGTTAGCCGTTGATCCAACAATGTCAATAAAGGGGACGTAGTTTTCGACGAAAAATTTTCGAGATGGCGACACGTTCACTTCTGGTGCATGTCCGTAATCCAATGGGATTAAGCGAAGATTTCGGTGACGTATTCTGGAGGTGTCATATTCTGATGTTCCGGCTCGTTCCCTTCCTGCTTCTTCTTAGTGTTCAAAGCTGCTGCATTCCTTCTCAATGAACACTCTCAGTGACTTCAGAGCTGCAACTGCCGAATTCACATCCAGCTTCGAATTCTGAAGCAATTTGCTCATCGCGTTAACTCTGTTCAAAATGTCGTTCCAGAAGACGGCATAGATGCCAGTTTTCAATTTGCACATTTGCTTATACAAATCTTGACATTCGATTCGGGTTTTCGAATGTTGCTAATCATCTTCGTCGGACATTAACAACAGTGTTCGTTTTATTTCAGAATACCCAAGCACCATATGTAGCTCTAGTAGCATCTGCACGACAAGAACAACGAGTAGTATTAACTCGAGAAAGGACGTTTATATGAAGTTTCTTTGTGCCAGAATGAGATGCTTGCAGTTCCTCTGTAAACTTGGAACTTATCTTACGAACCGCTAGTGCCACGGCCAGACAACTGGGGGCCCTGTGCAAAAATTCAGCGAGGGCCCCAGAGAGCGCTTTGCTCGCGCATTTTCCTTCATACAGACCCGTCCTCGCGACAGAATAATGGTCCATATGCTGATTTCTGTGGCCCATACTCATTTGTGTGGCCTATTCAATGAAGTAAAAATGCCAATAATGAATTCAAATGATTTTTATTGCAAAAAAACTTCTGCAAATTCACTTCGTTCGCGGGGCCCCAAAAACACGGGGCCCTGTGCAGTTGCACATCCTGCACATATGCCAGCCGCGGCACTGCAAACCGCACCACCTACTGAATACGCGGGAAAACTCAAATTACTTATTTCAATGAAGTTCTCAGTATTTTTCGTTTTAGAAGAATATGATACTAGGAATAGATTTGTATTGGCAACAACAATAAATTTTTTAAATTTGTGAATGCAAATGCTGCACCAATTGATGCAAAACTATATAATTGATTATTGATTATCAATATTGATAACAATACTATTGATAATGATAGCATTGATTACTCTATGAAGAAAACCGTCTTATAATTTTTGTTATAAGCCAAAAAAATTGTTCACTTGGTATTTGGTGTGGGCCCCCAGTTGGTGGAGGCCCCTGGGCCATGGCCCACTTGGCCCACCCTTTAGTGCGGCCCTGCTCCATCGATGGCAAAAACTCCCATGTTGATACTTCAACTCATTTTGCAGTTATAAAAAAGACTCCTATATAGTCCTAAAAAGTTGGCAATTTGAAATCTCTTATTAGAAAGTGATAATTACTTCCACATGAATGAAAAAGCAAAAAATATCTTATGTCCACCTCAAAGGTTTTGTTCATAACATTAAATTCCATTGTTAGTATACAACTTAAAGCAAAACTTGTTGTTTAAGGAAATTTTTCACAAAACAGTTTTTTTCAGTTTTTCTAAAGTTTTACATTTTGCACATTGGAGATCTTAAGGTCGCAACGACGATATCTCGATCAACGCCTGAAAATGAGCTTAACCCTGCTTGAAAGCATGTATCTATGGAAAAGTTTTGAAAAAAATCACGCTCGCAACCGATATGCGTGTCCATTTGCTACAAGATGCCTATGCTCGAACATTTTCAAAACAACTTGGAAATTGCAAAAGGGACAAACAACAACCTTAATGAACAAACTCAAATGAAACTACTCGGAAAAACTGCCCAATACAAATCGATTTACACAGTGCTGGACGAAAAACAAGCAGTCAATTATCCAATTGAATTTCTTAATTCTTTGGAGCCACACATATTGGCATTGAAATTTCTATCATCTGTGATGCTAATTCGAAATTTGAAGGCGCCAAAGGTGTTCAACGGAGCAAGACTTACCATCAAAAAAATAACATCGAATTTTATCGAAGCAAGAATCATCAACAGTAACTTCAAAGCGGAAGAGGTCCTAATTCTACTTATACCGATGAGCTCCAAACATTTACCTTTCGAGTTGAAAAGACAGCCTTGCCTTCGCCATCACCATCAACAAAGCATAAGGTCAATCGTTGACTCTTGCTATGTTGAATTTAGGAAATTCCTGTTTTTCACACGGCCAATCCTGCCATGCAAAGGAGAAATGACATATATGCATTATAGGTCAAAATGGCTTTGTATGCATTTTTTGATATAAAATATTCATATTTATCCTTAAAAAAATTTCAGACTGATTGTACTTTTTAATTAAAAGTTATCACTCAATAAAGAAGCTTAATTTCACGTTAATGATTAAGTACATGTGTGCCTCGGATATGAAATCCAAAATACAGAAAAGGAGCGGTTCATTGAAACACTTCATCCGTGTATGAACATTTATATCTCAAGTCAATGGATGGTTTTATTGGCTCGATCAAAATATCAGATCCCTAAAGGGCGCAATACACGAGCACTCCATCCGACCACGCTACTCCAAAACAACAACAATTTGTATGCACTCGAAATATTGAGTGCATACAAATTGTTGTTGTTTTTTTGGCGTGGCGTGGTCGGATGGAGCGCTCGTGTATTTGGCCCTTTATAGTTTCGCATTTTCTTATTTGGAATTAAAAAATACCAAAAAATTTCCTTTTTTCAAATTCTGCTACCGTTTATTAAAGTTCGTATCAACTGATTACTACTATTGGCTTATGGGTGCAGCTATAGGCGCACCGGGTCTCAGCTAGTTATAAATATAATTTACAAAAGTCAAAAAGCGTGGCGCCCTAACGAAAAGTTCCAGAATTAATCAAATAAGAATATAGGCAAAGAGCGCCCCACGCTTTTGATGTGTGCACAAAAGGGCTCAGGGCGGCTATATTCTTGCTGTGGCTCAATGAAGGCGGAAACACACTATTAAAACGCGACGCCATCCGATGTGATGCGACGCGTGTTGAGTCAAATCAAATCGTACATTTTCCATATATTTGTTCAGACCAGAAACACACTAAAAACACCCGATGCGACGCGACGCTTCCTGACGCCAACCGATCCCATATATCCAGATTGACGTGTTGTCGATGGTAGTGGTCAACACTCCATCCGACGCGGCCCACACAGTGTGTTTCTAGACAACACTCGACGCCACGCGTCAGCCATTCGAAAATTGCATCAAATATTTTTCAAAATCTTCTTTTGACTCGTTACTTCTTAAATCCGTAACGTGACCGTACGCTTCCCTTGCTGTCCGCTCTGTATTCAGAAATTATGCTAGTGTGTCGTGGCATCGCGTGTTGGTAATGTGCACGGTCCACG